>OY757026.1:79989492-80393616 GCA_963580285.1 Lucinisca nassula
TTTCATTTCGTTTCATCGAGGCGGTTCTAACGAGTACCCACAATCTATATTTTGAGCAGAAATAATAAAAAATATCACTTTTTTTCCTTTTAATTTTTCTTTTTTTTTCGGCAGTAAAGGTTACAATATATTTGTATAGGCGAGTTTTCGTAATGGTAGCATATTTGTCTCGATGGTTGTCGATTGATTAATACAATGAAAACACGCCTATTCAAATATATTGAACATTTTTTCACCAAAATATTCAATTTTTTTAAACGTTTCTTTATCCCAGATAATCCCTAATCCGAATAGTTTGTTTGCATTAATAAGGCAGAGATAATTACCAATTGAAATCGGTAAGCCGATGATGCTCCTCTTTTCATACTTGAAATTAATCACCCGTGTTCATTATGTCTTTTTGACCTACCGATTTGAAAAATAAAAAGTGAAATTAGCAAATGCATTGTGTACATGTAATATACAAAACATTCAGCTCCTACAATCGCATATAATTTTCTAGTCACAAAACCATCAAAGTAATGTTACCCAGACTATACAGATGATAAATGCTATTCCCACAGATGAAAATTCGATTCTCACTTTGTCCCAAATATTCGCACTTTGTCCATACGGATTAAACATTCGATTCTCACTTTGTCCAAAAGATTCCCACTTTGCGCAGAGACATTTACCTGTTTCATATAACATTCGAATCCCTTGCGCAATTCTAGAATTGTACCGGTACAATTCTAGAATTGCGCAACAAAGTAGGAATTCCTACTTTGCGCAAGACAATTCTAGAATTGTACCGATTCTTACTTTGCGCTGAACATATATACGAAGAAACAAAAAACTTTATCATTTTATTACGTACACATGTAATTTGCACTTTGTCATGAGTAAAACTGTACTGTAAAATTTTACTTATTTCTGCTCAAAAACATCGATTGTGGGTACTCTTTAGAACCACCACAGGCGGTTCTCCACAGGCGGTTCTAACGAGTGCCCACAATCTATGTTTCGTGCGAAAGTAAAAAAGCAGATATTTTTTATCTGAATTTTTTTTTTTTTTTTTTTTTTGGTGGTAAATTTTAAGTATGATTGAATAGGCGTGTTTTGTTATGTTTCGAAAGAACGGCACTGTTCCGGTTACGCATATGCCTGCCCGGAATAAATGTAGTTGACTCGATATAACTTCAGTTGTTTGTTCTGGGCAGGCTTTTACGAGGGAGAGAATGACCGTAGAAAAGATTTCATGATCAATCTCCGCGATAGAATGTTGCCGACCCCGGCAGGTATGGAACCCGTGTCCTCCTGATCACCAGCCAGACATGCATCCGACTGAGCTACCGAGGCCGGCAGGACTTCAGTTGTGTTAATTGTAAGGCTGACACGATAAATCTTATAATCGATTAATCGATCGATAAATTCCACAAAAATGATTATCATTTCTGATTTGCTTTTAATCGATTACTTGATAGGTACAATTTACTACCCAAAGTTATGCCTAAAATAGCTGAATGAGTGGCAAACAGTGCAGACCCTGATGAGACGCCGCATTATGCGGCGTCTCATCTGGGTCTACACTGTTTGCTCAGGCCTGTCTGTTCAAATATACACATGGTAAAGTGTAACATATGGCAAGAGTCATGCTCAGTTAGAAAGCCAGACAGGTAAAATAATGACAAAAACATTAGCGATTACTAATCGATTATCGATCGCAATGACATGACTGATAATCGATTATCTTTTCAGCTCCGATTAGCCAGCCCTAGTTAATTGAGCTATTAAACCGCAAAGCCCCAACAGACAAATCAGGATATCTAGGCGGGTACATTGTACACAACGCATTACGATTACACACCCGTGCGCCATAGTGCATTTTATAACATCTCCAAATGGCCATTTTTCTGATGAAAATATGTGATATTTTTCTTATAAATACTGCAAACATAGGTTGTAGGTGCTCGTTAGAACCGCCTCATTGAGGCGGTTCTAACGAGTACCCACAACTTATGTATTGGAGCAAAATTAAGAAAAACGGTCTATACCCCCGTAAACCCCAGTTTTCTCTATACAAAATGGGGTATGGGGGTCTTCTTTTCACGGACTTGTTCGCGTGATAGGTTCGATGGCAAACTGGACTGAGGGCGAAGACTCAGATCAGCCTGAGCATGCGCGCTCAAGGATCAGAGTCTTCGATGTGCGAGTTTTGGGTGCCTATTGAACCAAAGCTTCTCTATGCAGTCGGGAAGAGAGTGGGTACATGGGTTACTGCGAGACTTTGCTAAGCGCTGAAGCTTCAGTGTAGACTTTTTCTCTGACGCCCCCGAGTTGTTGTTTTCTCTGCTGGAACCCTGATTTATATCGTTTCTTCGTGTGGGCTGCGATAGCTCTGGCCAGACAGCACGGATGCGCGATCAGACTGTTTGGATGCCCAGTCTGATCTGCGCCTTTGCATGTCGCCCATGTTAAAAGAATATTTTCATTTTGTTGGTTTCTTTGATTTGAGGTTTAACGTCGCCGTCAACACTGTATAGGACATTTTGGTGGTCTGGTTCAAAGAAAGAAATACTCGTAAAGATAATGGAAAAATCGAAAAAAAAATGTTGCGGAATGTAAGAAAAAGAAACTTAGAGCTATATCGAATACATCCTACTGAAAGCTTCCTGTAAATCAATTAAATCAAGTTGCTATGTTGGCTGTTTCTCTTTTCTTTTTGTATCAAACATGGGGACGGTAGGGTGAGGCAAAGGTGACGTGTATCTTACGTCACTGGAGCGTCCAACTGATATTGGGTTACAGTTGGACAAGGTGTGTTGTACTTGCAGAAGGTAAGGGTAGAGGACGAATGTTGTTGTTTATTCTGCTTTTACACTTCCATTCATTTGTCTCTTCTCCGCTGCCCCCCCCCCCCCACCCCCCCCCCCCCCCCCCCCACACACACACACACTTTCATGTCATTTATTTACTACCTCCTCTAGCTATTATCTCCAGACAAGAAATGACCCACAAGGTTGACTTGTCGTTAAACCCAAATCAATCAATCAATCAATCAATCAATCAATCAATCAATCAATCAGCATCAAATGCAAATTGCGGGTGCTCGTTAGACCGCACCTGCAGTTCGTCGCCCTTATATCCAGCGCAGAATTAAGGGGAATTGGAACACCTGGCAGATTTTTCCGCCATTTTTCAAAGAGAGACAACCCTCGGGACTTCCTTTTCGCTTTTCTATAAGCCCTGTCCCACTGAATAAGGGGTCTACTCTTAAAGAAAAGGATTTTCTCCTGAGGAGCAATGTCTTTCCTTTTAGAGTCATGATTGAATCCTATTGACATGGAAGACAAAAACACTTTTCCAGGAGTTGCCTCCCCCGAAGGTTTTCCCATTCCCCTTAAGACAAATAATAAATCCTGTGAAAAACCTTTAGCTTTCGCTGCATAAGGATTTGTTTTGCGAAAACACTGATCAGATAATGTACATGTACAATGTACCGCGCATCACGCCGTGTTATATATGTATATTGGACTCGAGGGCGGATCGTGTGCCGATTTCCAAATCGTGGAACGACTGAATCCTCGATCAGGGACCAACCAACGGATATGTCATTCATGTATAAGGAAATGTGTGTGTGTGTGTGTGTGTGTGTGTGTGTGTGTGTGTGTGTTTGTACTTGCTACCAATCGGGGAAGTACATAAGAATACACACCTTCGAATCGGGGAGACACCTCCAAACGCGGAGCTCCCCGTTTTGAAATAGCAAGAAATATTGAAAATTCAGTACCAGATGAACCTTAAAAATAGTTTCCTATGGTAATCTAACACCTTCCCCGTTTTGTATGTTCGGGACGTATATCTGATACACAGAAGTGTATAACTGCTGATCGATTAAAAGTTTCAAGTGTGTAACACATATTTCGAACCTCCCCGTTTGTGCGGAAAAATTCTTATTCCGCAGAACAGGGAAGTGATAAGATATACAGAGTTGATTTTTCTTTGTTTTGTTTGATTTGAGGTTTAACGTCCCCGTCAACACTGTAAAGGTCATTTTGGAGACGTTGCTTCCAATTTTGTGGGACTTTTACCCGACATCGAGATGAAATGACATCTCAAGCCCTGTCGCCCAATGAAACCAATAGGGTTTATTAGCATGGACGGTCTGCCTCGCACCGCGGTTCCTGGACAGGCTTAGATCCTCTAAGCTGTTTACCAGTACTAGTGTTCGGGCAGAATTCAGGTCTGCGTGGAAGCACCATACAGCCCATATATTTCGTCAAGCCTCTATGGGCGGGGGCCATGGTTTTTCTTTAAACAACTTAAGATCAAAGACAATTATTAGGAATGTAGCGACTTTTTTCAGCGGCTTGAAACCGAGTACATCAGAATACATTGGATATAACTGACTTTGTATGTTTGTTTTAACAGTTTCATTGATTGATTTATTGATTTTGCGGTTTAACGGCCCTGTCAACACTGTACGGGTCATTTTGGAGACGTTGCTTCCAATTTCTCGGGACTTTTACTCGACATGAAATGAAATGACACCTCAAGCTCTGTCACCCAATGAAACCAAAACGGTCAATAAGCATGGACGGTTCGACTCGCATCGCCTTGCCTGGGCAGGATTGATCCTCTTAGCGGTTTACCAGTACTTGTGTGCAGTTGGTTTCAACTCAGTGTGGAAGCATCATGCAGCCTATCTATTTCTTAGAGCCCTGATGGACAGGGGCTTTTAACCGTTTCATTATTATTATTTAATCATTTAAAATCCCATAACTTTATTTATTAAATTATTTCATGGTGCGCCCTATTGCCCCCCTCCCAAACTCCACATCGAGGTTTTGAGAAATAGACTGAGCTGGGCAGAGCTGAAACCGACCGCACATGAGTACTGGTAACTGCTTAGAAGGTCTAAGCCTTCCCACGCACCATCCGTGCACATAAACCTATTGGTTCATTGAGCGATAGGGTTTGAGAAGTCATTTCATCTCAATGCCGAGTAAATTCCTTCAAAATTGGAATCAACGTTACCAAAACGACCTAAATAGTGTTGACGGATACATTAAACCCAAATTCAACTAACAAACAATTAATGCCATGGCAGATATTAAAAGTTTAATCGTATGTTTGCAATACAAGAATCAAAGCAATAAGTTCTGAATAGTTAGATCCTTTGGAAGCAACGAATACACCAAATAAACGAAAATAGCAGACTCGGTTTTATTGAGTCTGTTCATGACCAGTACTGAAATGTGCTACACCGGCCACGCCCCCCCTAGACCGGCTTAAGCAGAACTCTATTTTCAAAATGATTCTAAATGAACTCAATGATCCCAAAGGACCAGAAAATATAATCTGCGCTATGATGGATGTACGGAGAGACTTTTTACGGCCGCCAAACGGCACAGCACCAGCTGCAGTGAAGAAAAATAAGTTCTGAATAGTTAGATCCTTTGGAAGCAAAAAAAAAATCGATTACTCTTTTGTAACGGATGCCTCTTTTTGTTGGTGTCGACTTTTATAAGTAAGCGCCGTCAAACGTTAATGATACCTAAACGTCATCAGATTAGCAAGTTCGTGTAATGACCACCCATACAGACACCCAATTTATACAGGTAAAAGTGGGGTTACAGGGGTATCCAAAGTATTCCCGATTTCCGCTCATAAAAAGGAGCGGATCTAACGAGCACCGATAATCTATGTTTGGACTAGTACTAAGAAAATTCAGTATGAAAACACCCCTATTCAAATACATAGAAAATTTCATCACCCAAAAATGAAAATTTTCGTGTAGAAAATTCTGTTATTTTTAACGGTTTTGCTCCAAACAAATTATGACAACGTGCAAAAACCGCCTGAGGTGCTTCCAACAAATACCCTGAATATAGTTTTGTCTGTTTGAATTGAGGTTTAACGTCTCCTTCAACACTATATATGTCATTTTGGAGACGTTGGTTCCAATTTTGTGGGACTTTTACCCGACATTGAAATTAAATGACTTCTCAAGCCCTGTTGCCCAATGAAACCAATAGGGTTTATAAGCATGGACGTTCCAACTCGCACCGCTTTGCCTCTAAGGGGTTAATCAGTACTCGTGTGCGGTCGGGGAAGCATCATGCAGCCCATTTATTTCTTCAAGCCGTGATGGGCGGGGGCCGAACCCTGATTATACTAAATACATGGTTAGTGTCTTTAATAATAAATATAATATGTGAGCCTTAGACAATTTAAAAGTGGCGAGCTTCATCGAGCCCCTATAAAATTGTTGCGGCGAACAAATTATATCTTATTATTAAAGACACTTATCATGTATTTAGTTTATACCGCAATTCAAAACAATCAAGGGGCTTTGCAATACTTTAGTAAATTTACCCTAAAAAGACAGCAGACAGTATGGCCTAACAAAGGACAGTTGGTGCCATGGCGCGCACACGTACATGTAGTATACCGTGGCGTCAAAGATTGCAAAGTTTCTGACGTCACCGTGCCAGGAAGACGTAAGAAACATGGACGCTTGAATGAAAGTTTCTCAGCGCTTTACATCCTGTAAATAAATCTGCAAATAAATAGTTTATTTTACTTTTAGAACCTATTTTCGAGGTTCAGACACAACCGCAGTAGCAATGTGCCATTTTATACCGCAATCAGGCATTCTAGTAACCTAATAAAGGGGGTCGAATAACTGTTCGCTATAATCGGCAGTGACCTATGATACCTTCTACTGATCTATAATACGCCTATTGACCGTTAATAGACCGGACCTTCTTTTCAGGTCCCTAATTTGCAAGCATAAACAAAAACATGCACCTTTTATACACGAGAAAACAACAAAACTGCAAGTTATAATCTTTACAATATTTATTTAAACAGATTTTCAGAAATTTCAGCTAAATTCTTAGTTTCTGTGGCTTTCCTGGTTTGAATGGTCCGTTGGAATGATTGCGCACTGGTAATGCGGTTGCGTCTCAACCTCTAAAATAATTTCTAAAACTAAAATACACTATTTATTTTTAGATTTTCATACAGACTGTAAGGCGTTGGGAAACTTTTATTCGAGCGTGCATGTTGTTTCCTGCGTTTCTGTGGCGTGGTGACGGCAGAAATTCCGTGCTATTATTCCCATTATTCTGTGCGCGCCATGACACTGAATGTCGTTTAACATGCAACACTGTCTGCTGTCTTTTTTTTTTTTTTTGTTTTTTTTGCTTAAATTTGCTAAAGTATTGCAAAACCGTAGATAGTTTTGAATTGCGGTATAAACTAAATACATGATTAGTGTATTTTTATTATTAAAGACACAAACCATGTATTTACTTTATTCCAACAGACCATGCGACCCAGGAAAGCTCGAGAAGGTAAGAATCTAGCTGAAAATATGTTTAAATAGATATTGCAAAGTTTTTAACTTGCAGTTTCGTTGTTTTTCCATCTATAAAAGGTTGCATGTTATTGTTTACATTTGCAAATTATGGATCTTAAAAGTAGGTCTGATCTATAAACGGTCACTAGACCAGTAACAATGTTATTATAGGTCACTACCGATTATAACGGGCAGTTATTCGACGGCCTTTATCAGGTATTGCGGGAGGCATACGTATATCTTTTTGGGGCAAATATACGAACAATATTGTATACCCTTTTAAACGTTAGTTTTACTAGCGGTTTAATGGGGGTTAAATTATATAGGCTTGTTTTGGCGATGATGAAAAAAGAAAGAAAGAAAGAAAATAAAACATCTTGTAAAAAATGCTGGTTTCAAGACATGGCAAACGCCATTTTAGCGCACGGGAATGTTATTGTAATGCTTTTAAAGCCTCTGTACCGGTCACTTTTGTTTTCTTATTTCTGCCTCTTTAACATCAATATTTAGAAGATGTTGTAGTAGTAGTAGTGCTGCAGTTGTTGTTTAATGAGAAATTCCATTTATTGCAATGTTCTTTATCCGTATCTCTACTAGATCTATCAATTTTTCTTTTGATATAAGATATTATATAATAATTAATATTTCCTATTGACATATCATATTTTTGCTCACATGAGCACGAAGTGCACAAGTGAGCTATAGCTTTCACCCTGTGTCCGTGGTAAGAGAGTCGTGCGTCGACCGTCGTCAACCTTTACGTTTTTCACCCGCTAAAGCTTAATCTTGTGCTGGCCTCGGTAGCTCTGTCTGGTGATCAAGGGGCCCGCGGGTTCGATACCTGCAATGGTCGGCAACATTCTTTCGTGGAGATTGACCATGAAATTTTTCTACAGTTCATTCATTCTCTTCCATCTGATTCAAGAAGGGCAGTTGTCAGTTTCTGGTGAATGTGCACTGTAGTGGTTAACCAGTAACGTATAACCCTACCCAGGAAAAGAATGGATAAACTGATCGGCTCAAAAATGACCTTAATAGTGTTAACTGGGCCGTTAAACTCTAACTCAAACAAACAAACAAAAATAGCCTGCAGATGTACTACAGTTACCACGAAACTTTGCCAGAATGTTTGTCCTGATGATATAAGGTCAAGTTCGATAGGTTTTGTCCGGTTAAAAACTAGGTGAAGTTTCTGTAAAACATTGTTCACTCTCTGTAGACCATACGATTGCGTCAGTTGACATTAGACGTTATCGTAATGCTTGTCATGATGATATCTCGGTCAAATTTGAATATAAGACATGTTGGATCAGAGTGCTTTAAAATCTTGTTCACAATCTACAGGCCACAGGTTTTGAATAACTATTCATGAAACTGTACCAGAATGTTTGTTTTGATTCTCTATTTCGGTCTGTTAAAATTCCTAATGAGGTTTAAATAAATTAAGATCCGGACGTTTTCGTGCAGGTAGTCTGTCAACGTATGAATTTCCAGCGCTTTAAAATACTATACCTCATAATTGTTTTAAAGAACTTACTGATTTAATTGAAATGAGATTCCCTCCATCTTACATGTAAGGTAAGAAATGCATTTTTCGATGGCTTGATCAGTCGAACTTCAACTGAATACAGCTAGTTCTTCCGATACCTAAATTCCGTCTTTGTATTTACATTTCTCTACTTTCGATGGGTTTGTTTCATGCAAAATTTCCGATAAAACGATTAAAGTACACTCTCGTTATCTCAAACTCTGATATCTCAAAGTGGCTTAAGTCCAACTAAATTTTGTGCACTGTTATGTTAGTTTTGCTATATGCCCCTTATATTTCCACTCCTTTTATCCCAAACTACTGTTATCGCAAACCAATTCCAGTCCCTTGGAGTTTGAGATAACGAGAGTCGACTGTATTTTGAAATAAATGTTCCATTCGTGGATGGTGATGTTGCTCTTGTGCATCAGACGGAGCTTAATAATCGAATTTACACTGTAATTCGGTTTGCCAAAGTGTCTAAACTTGTAACTGACTGACATCAACACTCGTAAGAATTTTTAACTGCTTAACTTCTTAACCAGGGTAATTGATATCATAAACTTCGTGTGTGAGACGCCAAGTTCTGCAACGGAAGGTCAGGTGGTTTTTCTCCGGGTACTCCGGTTTTCGCCCACCTCTGATTAACGATCGGCTCGATATGAGTGAAATAATCTTGAAAGGGCCGTAAAACCCAAACCAAAAAAAAAATCATTAACTTCGCAAGTCTTTTCTTAGTTTTATAGACGTCATTTCGATTTAGTTTCAGAATTTAGTATGGGACTTAAATCTTTTCTGGAACAAGGCCTGTTGGAACCAGAATTGTATGGTGTCTGAGTATATAAATTCATAAATATATAAGCTTGCAATGATTTCATGTTCGTAAATAACTGTAGAACTGAAAAGTATGGAATGTACAAGTTTTTCTGGCCATAATAGCTAGTTTCGGCCAATAAGGCCTCATCAGCTACCCTTAGATAACTTTGCTTCTTTTTTTTTAATTGCAAGCCGGCGGGTTGGGTCTCTGATTCTATAACGGCTCATGCCTTAAGAGGCCCTAGGACTTACCTAAACTTGTATTAAATGATGTCGGTTGATGCCTGATTCTCTGCATACCTGGTCAAGCCTTTGAGAGTTAAACTTTTTGTTTTGCTCCAGCATTGCAGTTATTATATTCTGTCGGTTTTCACCGTTGAACAAGAAGAAGAAGAAGAAGAAGATTGTTATTTTCTCTGGTTTATCCTTCAGACACAGATTTTGGACGTCGTACGACATATCTAAGTAGTTTGCATATTTAACCCACTAGTGAATAACAACCGAATTCAAAATAGAGGATCTTACATGAGTGCTCATGTATTATTGAATTTATTAAACGAGTTGAGGGAAAAGGATAAAAAGCGAGGCTTTGCCGGGGTTTTTATCCCTTTTCCTCAACGAGTTTAATAAATTCAATAATACACGAGCACGAATACAAGATTCTATTTATCATATGACATTTAAAACGCATTTTATTCACGATTGTTTACAAAAATGTCAATATTCCACAATAAGTAAACGCGACGTCGTTAAGGACGTCGTACATGTAACGTTACGGGACGTATCTAGCTAATTTGCATATTTAATCCACTGGTGGGTTATCGAAAATAATACATGGCGTTATTACATTCACAGACGCGACGTCATATGATAAATGACGTTATTACCTGTACATTTTCAGACGCGACGTCATATGATAATGTGCATTACTTCGTTGTTGTAAATTTTCAAGAATAAAGTTAGTTTTATTGTTATGAGTTAAGCTTCAAGCATTCATAATGTAGTGTTCACTCGGAGACATGTTAATGTATTGTTTAGCGTAGGGCTAATGGTAAACAAGACATTACTCGGAAAATGAAGTAAGGAGTAAACGAAGTATTGCATATATAGGTGTATTATTAGGGGTGAAAGTTCTTAGACAGATTTTTTTACTATCCTTTAACTAATGAGGAGCTATGAACGCGATGTTGAAGGAGACCAATGGGCGCAATAATTAGTGAAACAAAACATTTCAGCTCTCTTAAGTGTGGCTTCATTAGAATCACGGTCGTCAGGTTGGGTAAAGGTAATGGTTACAATATCTTTCCCAGTGAATGATTTCCTTTTGAGGTTTAACGTCCCCGTCAATACTGTATATGTCATTTTGGAGACGTTGCTTTCAATTTTGTGGGACTTACCCGACATTGAGATGAAATGACATCTCAAGCCTGTAGTCCAATGAAACCAATAGGGTTTAAAAGCATGGACGGTTTGACTCGCACCGCTTTTCCTGGGCAGGCTTAGATCCTCTAAGCGGTTTAGCAGTACTCGTGTGCGGTCAGGTTTCGCTCTGCGTGGCAGCATCATGCCGCCCATTTACTTCCTCAAACCCCGATGGGGGTGGGGCCAGAATGATTTTCGTAAACGGTAAATAGCCATAGAAATTTAGCATACTATCACCAAGCCTGGTTTACCAAGTGTATATAAAGACCGCGCTCAGTTGTAGAAAATCAGAACAATATGTTCTGTGGAAAGGTAAAACTTTGGAAGCGAGGGCGACGACACAGAACTGAAAATCGTCATAAGTGACCCTAAAAATTTTCAAAATTCCACAGTTGTATCAATGATCCTAATGGACAAGATAATATCGGCCCCCGCTCATCAGGGCTTGAAGAAATATATGGGCTGCATGATGCTTCCACACAGAGCTGAAACCGACCCGTACAAGAGTAAACCGCTTAGGATCTAAGCCTGCCCAGGCAAAGTGGTGCGAGTCCATGCTTATAAATCCTATTGGTTTCATTGGGCGACAGGGCTTGAGATGTCATTACATCTCAATGTCGGGTAAAAGTCACAAAATTGGAAGCAACGTCTCCAAAATGACCTTTACAGTGTTGACGGGGACGTTAAACCTCAGATCAAACATACAAACAAAGGACTAGATAATAAAACCCACACTATGATAAAGGAGAGGGAGCCTTATTACGATTGCCACACAATCCCTTAACACCATCGGTGGCGAACTTAAATAAATTCGTTTGAAAGGTAGTCCTTTGGAAGAAAGGTCGACAACACCGGACTGAAAACCGTCAAGTGGACAAGAATTTTCTGGGCGGGACAAGCAAGTTTCGGACTATTAGGCCTCATCAGTGACCCTCAAAACTTTCAAAATTTCACAGTGTAGATCAGAACACTAATTAACCTTAAGTAGGTATATAAGACATTTACTCAAATAATTGAAATCATGCTATTTTGTTTTAAATAGAAGTGTTACCAAAGCAAAAATATTAACTCCGCATTTGGATGTGCATATTCAAAATGTGTTTAATGATCTCCTCGTTTGGGTGTGTATCTTCATAACTCCTCGTTTCGGTGTGTGGATTCAAAGTGTGCATCCCCGATTCGATAAAAACTTTTGTTTATTAATATTTTTCTTGGACGTATAGCCTTTCAGTAATGCCAATTGGTGACATGCAAGCAAAACGTTGATCAGCCTGCGCATTTGCAATCTGAAGAGAGCAGTTAAAGCGATTAATTTTTATGTATAATTTGGGGCACAACATGAACTTCCAACCTAGTCTGAGAACTAGATGGATTGCATACCCAAGTACATGTCTAGCAATTTGAAGGAGGAATAATTTGATCTTGTCTGAAATTAAATTGTGTTAATAATTCTCCTCGTTTTGCTGTGTGTTCGGATTGTGTATCCCCTGTTTGTAGGTAGCCCGTTTTGTAGTAAACATTTCACAATTGTGTATAAAAATGGGTGTTTCCCCGCTTTGGTAGGAAAAATTCACATTTCAACAGTTTTTTAATATAGGAGAGTTTTAATGATAAAATTTCAAATTCTAATTGAACAAATCTATTTTATGCTAAATATATCATTTTTTACCAAAAATACCGAAGCAAAGCTACCTCCGCGTTGTGTAGGTTACAGGCAGACTTCCCCGATCTGTTCACTTTACAAGTATGTGTGTGTGTGTGTGTGTGTTGTGTGTGTGTGTGTGTGTGTGTGTGTGTGTGTGTGTGTGTGTGTGTGTGTGTGTGTGTGAATTCGGGTTTAACGTCGCTTTCAACAATTTTTCAGTCATATCACGACGGTGTCTGGTTACGACAGGGAGCTCAATGCTCACTTTTATAGTGCTGCCTCACTGGAGTATCATGTCCAAAACACATTACATGATACAACACCCAGTCACAATATCCTGACACTGGGTCGACCAGTCCTAGTTCTACCCCGTAAATCTGAGTGCCAAGCGAGGAGCAGCTAGTACCATTCTTAACGACTTTGGTATGTCGCGGCCCGGGATCGAACCCGTGACCTCCCGTTCCCCGGAGCGGACACTCTACCAACTGAGCTATCGGGGCCGGTATGTTTTAGGAAAATATCTCATGAGCCGCGATGGACGAAAACTGGTTTCTGTATTTTAACTTATGCACGTACATGTTTTAAGCTCTGAAACATAGATATAGGGTACTTGTCAAGTTAAACTTTAACATTACGAAAACACGCCTATACAAATACATTGCCATTTTTTTGGGGGCCAAACATTAGAAATTTGAAGCTGAAAATTTGTGATATTTTTCTTATTTCTGCTCAAAACATAGATTGTGGGGACTCGATAGAACCGCTTCGACGAGGAGGTCTATCGAGTACTCACAATCTATGTTTTTCAGCAGAAATAAGAAAAATAATGTATACCCCATACAACCCCAGTATAACAGTATAACAGTGGGGTATGAGGGGTTAAAATTTTATAGATGTGCTTTCGTGATGAGTAGCAGAAATTTACATTTGATTTTCAAACAAACAGAGTGAGTGGATGTTTGAGTTGAGTTTTACGTCCCACCAACAGCTAAGGTCATACGGAGACGGGACCTCGGTTTAAAGAGTCATCCGAAAGTCTGGAGAAGCCCGGGATCGATCCTGCGACACCTGATTTACAAGGCCAGTAGAGTAACCACTTCCGAATGGGACTATTAATCGACACTGAACAGTCGTAGAGACTTTTGTTCATGAAAATGCCAAGGAAAAAGCCAGAAAAACGCCATTAACTCTAACGAACGTTTCTCCCCCGCCCGCTCATCGGGATTGGATAAAATAAATTGGCTGCATGGTGCCTCCGCGCAAAGCTGAAAACCGACCGATCAGGAGTACTGGTAAACCGCTTAGAAGGTCTAAGAGAGTGGTGCGAGTCATATAAACCTTAGCGTTTTGTTTAGGAGAAATGTCTTCATAAAGGTGGGAACAACGTTTTCAAAATGACCTTTATAGTTTTGACGGGGACGTAAAACGCCAAAACAAACAAGCAAAATCCCACATGAATACGTTATTCTAATAGGCTGTCATACATGTAACTGAAAACTTACATTCTCTTTCGCTGCTTCCATAATTTAATCCAGCTAGCGTCTTAGAAATCAGTGATACTGTAGTCGGACATCATCAAGATAAGAATGTCCATGTGACATCACGTGAACAAGTCCGTGAAATGAGCACCCCTTACACCCCACTTTGTATAGAGAAAACTGGGGTTTACGGGGTTAAACATTATTTGCTATTTTTTACTCCAAGACATAGGACATAGGCTGTGGTACTCGTTAGAACCGCCTCAATAAGGCGGTTCTAACGAGCACCCACAACCTATGTTTGCAGCATACATGTAAATAAGACGACTATCATGGATTTTCATCCGAAATATAGCTACTTTGGAGATATGAAAAAAATGCACTATGTCGCACGGGTGTTTTAACGAAATGATAAATTGCCTTATTTCATGTCTTTCGGACAAAAATTGTGATACAATCACTTTTTTGTGCTTTTTGGCACAAACATTGATTGTGGTGCTCGTTAGAACCGCCTCCTTGAGGCGGTTCTAACGAGGACCACAATCAGTGTTTCGGATCATGAATAAGTGGCACTATGCATGTCCTTGTAATTCCGACCAAAAGGGGAATTTACAAGGGCATATGATGCACCTATCTGTAAACTCGATGATGTCAGTCGCGCCTTTCAAATGATATACTGTTTCAGCTTGAGATAATGCATAATCATGTTATGTGCATAGCGACGGTTGAATGTTTTATCATTCGTTGTCTCGACACATTTAACCAAAAATTTACACAAAATGTAAATGAGTAAATGAGGCTATCTTTAGCCCCCCCCCCCCCCCCCCCGGCCCATCGGGGCTTGAAGAAATAGATATGCTGCATGATGCTGCCAAGCAGAGCTGAAACCGATCCGCACATGAGTACTGGTAAACCGCTAAGAGGACCTAAGCCTGCCCAGGGAATGCGGTGTGAGTCGGCCCGTCCATGCTTATAAACCCTATTGGTTTCTTTGGGCGGCAGTGCTTGAGATGTTATTTCATCTCAATGTCGGGTAAAAGTCCCACAAAATTGGAAGCAATGACCTTTACAGTGTTGACGGGGACGTTAAACGTCAAATCAAACAAACAAATGAGGCCATCTTAATATTCGGACATTTGGTCATAGACAAAGCCTGAGCAAACAACGTAGACCCATTTCAGATTACTCCGCCCAGGAGCTGGCAGAGGCAGTATTTTCCACTTAAGAGAGCTCTTAAACTTCGGTTCTTTTCTATGGACAGTGATTTACTTAGCACTCATAATATATTTGTTTCGTCAGTAAACAGATATAATTAGAAAAAAAATCTAATCGTTTCTTTGATGAGTTTGTTTGATTGATGTTTTTCGGCCTAATCAACACTATTTTCGTTATATCGAGCCGGTCAGTTTACCTGACCATACCTTTCATGGGCACGCGTGTGCATAAGCGGTTCACCAGTACAGTGCACAACTGTAAAGTGCTCTTCCTTAACCAGAAGATGAAGGGCGCTACATGTACGTGAGAAGCTATGTGTATACAAGCCAAAAATACATTTAAGAGTTTTGGAGCCTGTTTCCTTGTAGTGAATATCACAAATATTCAAAAAAATTTAGGCAGCTTGCTGTGATACATTATATGTATACCAAGTTTGACGAAATTTCAACGATTCGTTCATGTGATAGGGTGCAGATTGCATTTTCGGGCCCAAAATGTACAGTTTTGGGGGACCTGTGACCTTGAAATTAAGGGTGAGGTAACAAAATACAAATCCAATATTTGGAAGGTAGCAAAGATACATTGTACCAAGTTTGGCCAAATTCGATTAATTTGTTCACGCGATAGGGTGCAGAAAACCAATATTTACAGTTTGTGGGGACCTGTGCGCTTGATAATAAGGTCAAGGTGACCAAAATCCAATCCAATCTTTGGTACATTGCAATGATATATGGTATCAAGTTTGACCGAATTTCATTTATTCTTTCATAGGATAAGCCATTTTGGGTCTCCATTGACAGTTTTTTTGTGTTTTTATTGGGGTGCCCTTGAAGACAAGGTAAAGGTCATCAAAACACAATTGCTGTTTCCCCCGGTCCTAGTAACGTAACCATTCAAGTTTCGTCAGAATCCATCAATAGGTTCAGGAGATATAGTGCTTCAAACAGGCTACGCCGACGCCGACGCTAACGCCGACACCAACGCCGATGCAAAGAGACGGCATCCGAACCAAAAGCAATATGTACCCCTCACTCTAGGTGGGGGACATAAATAAAGTACAGTATAACTCCACTATTAAGACCAGCTAAAATTGAGATTAATTCTTCTTTAAAACATATTTAAAAGTGTCAGTTTTTTCTTTCTTTGTGTTTTCTTCATCCAGTATCTTGGACTAGTAAAAGACCACCTTTGGAACTGTTCAAAAGTGGTCTTAAGACCACTTTTGAACAGTCCAAAAGGTGGTCTTAATATAGGAATTTTACTGTATCTGCAAATCGATGAAACTTTGGGGAAATTTTGGCATTCGTTTCCTTTGATTACAATGTTTGCATTTTCGACGAATTGTCCTCGTACATGTATTGGTAACCCATGGTACCAATGAGCATATTACATGAATGCATCTTGCTGTCGATGACATCGGCATAAGGTCCATCACTTGATTGATAACGGTGACATCAAGGACCATAATACTTCCGTCGCTAGTTACAACGTTATTCTCAGCCACAGGATAATACATGTAAATGAATGTCATTCAGAAGCCTCCGATTACGAAAACACGCCTATACAAATACAATGTAAATTTTACCGTCGTAAACACGAAAAAATTAAGATGAAAAATTGTGATATTGTTCTTATTTCTGCTCAAAATATAGATTGTGGGTACACGTTCGAACCGCCTCATCGAGGCGGTTCTAACGTGTACCAACAAACTATATTTTAGAGCAGTATATAAAAGTGGGGTTCAAGGGAGTTAAAACTATATAGACGTGTTTGCTTGATGCGTGGTGCAGTGGTTACGCTACTGGCCTTGTAAACCAGGGGTCGCAGGATCGATCCCGGGCTTCTCTAGACTTTCGGATGAGTCTTTAAACCGAGGTCCCGTCTCCGTATGACATTAGCTATTGGCGGGACGTAAAACTCAAACACTCACACAGTGTCATTCGTTTTGAGTCAGGAATCCATGTATACGGCTCTACGAATACACGAATATTTTCCAGTACCCACGGTTCCTACAGATCCCATGTATTTTAACCCTCACTTTATATCCTATTTTGTCTAAGTAGTACTTTCAACTGTCCGAGAAACTGTGATTTATTACTCAACAAATCACAGACTAGAGCTGATGTATTTCGATTCTAACACACAAAAATCGGCAATAATTTTGGTGTTTCCTTTAAATTCTAACAACCTTACGGCATTGTTAGAAGAAATCCCGCAAACATTATTGACTGTAACACATGCCCTTTTGTAACGTTATGGTGTGAGAAAGTGGCGTTACACCATCCGACGTCAAGGAATCTACGAATGACGTCATCTCCCCCCCCCCCCCCCCCCCCCATCGGGGCTTGAAGAAATAGACGGGCTGCATGATGCTTCCACGCAGAGATGAAACCGGCCGCACTCGAGTACTGGTAAGCCGATCTAAGCCTGCCCAGGCAAAGCGATGCGAGTCGGCCCGTCCATGCTTATAAACCCTATTGGTTTCATTGGGCGACAGGTCTTGAGATGTCATTTCATCTCAATGTCGGGTAAAAGTCCCACAAAATTGGAAGCAGCGTCTCAAAATGACCTATACAGTGTTGACGGGGACGTTAAACCTCAAATCAAACAAACGAGTGACGTCACAATGTGACAGCTTTTAATGACGTCACTCGGCACGCCCCTCCGCCCGTGAATTGTTGCATAATAAAATACAGTTCTTTCCATTGCCTAGCTAGAATTAAATTTTTAATCCTGTCACTTGATCTTCAACTACAGAGAATCCGGAAAGTTGTCTAGCACACACTCTTGTGTCTGATGAGCATAAGGGTGTGGTACAACTGATGTTTCTTCAGCACACCATCCTTATAATTATAGATCACGTCTTAAGGGGGGATGGGTATATCTTCAGGGGAGACAACTCCTGCAAAAGCAGTTTTGCTTCCCATGTCAACAGGGATCGACTCTTAAAGGAAAGAATTTGCTCCTAAGGAGCTAATTCTTTCCTTTAAGAGTAGACCCACTTTTCAGTTGGACAGGGCTCATAGAAAAACGAACAGGAACTCCCGAAAGTTGTCTCCCTTTGCAAAATGGCAGAACAATCTGTTAGATGTACCAATTCCCCTTAAGTTAATATATGTACAATACCTGCAGGCTTAATATCTTCTATAATTACTTTAACATGTACTTTCCATTATATTTTGTCTGCATGACGTGATATTTGTTGCTCTACTAATGTATTTCGAAGCAAAAGCCCATAAGGGCTTATGTTATCGTTTATGATATAATCGATAAAAAATAACACTTTAATGACTATGTTAATATCTATGTTGCTTTGTTTGTTTGTTTGATTTGAGGCAACACTTTGGAGACGTTGCTTCCAATTTTGTGGGACTTTTTACCCGACATTGAGATGAAATGACATCTCAAGCTCTGTCGCCCAATGAAACCAATAGGGTTTATAAGCATGGACGGTCCGACTCGTGCGGTGCGACTCTCTCTCTCGCTTTGCCTGGGCAGGCTTAGATCCTCTAAGCGGTTTACCAGTACTCGTGTGCGGGTCGGATTCAGCTCTGCGTGGAAGCATCATGCAGCCCATATATTTCTTCAAGCCCCGATGGGCGGAGGATCTATGTTGCAAACAACATTGAATGTGCGGCAGGAAGAAGTCTTATTACAAAACTGCTGGTTGCGTGGTTGTAATTAGTTCACCTTCGTCGAGGTTTTCACCTCACACGAGGGAATCGGGACAGCCAAGAAGAAAGTTTTTTTAACGCAATTTTAGTTCAGTTGCAGATAACGGTGGCTAATCGGAGCAGAATAGATAATCGGTTATCAGTCTTGTCATTGTGATCGATAATCGATTAGTAATCACGGAAGATTTGGTCATAATTTTACCTGTCTGGCTTACTCTCTGGGCATGGCCCTTACCATATGTTGCACTTTACCGTAAGTATCTGAGCAAACAGTGTATACACAGATGAGTCGCCGTAAAATGCGGGGTCTGCACTGTCTGCCACTCATCTAGCTGTTTCAGGCACGTGTAAATTGTACTTATGAAACAATCGATTACAAGCAAATCAGTAATGATAATTATTTTTGTGTAATTTATCCATCCATCGATCGATCGATCAATCGATTATACGATTATTCGTGCAAGCCTTAGTTGCAGATGTGGGGGCTAGCCTACGTTCTAGGCTACTGAAAGTCAATACGAGATGCTACTTCTATTTGGCCTAGATGTTTGTGGGCATGTAAACTGACCGGCACCGCATGACCTTAACTGTGTTGAGCTGGCCGTCTAAAATCCAGATCAATGCCAATTTTTCGACTTGAACGTTTTAGCTATACAGAAGAACGATGGTAGCCAGTTCAAGTTTTTGGCGAGTTACAGATGACTGCATGCTATTTATTATTTATTTATTGGCTAGTCTTACGACATGAAAGCCGCAGCAAAGGTAATAATCATGGCTGCCGGGTCTCTCGGATAAAACCCCATTGCTCTAACCACTGAGCCAAAGAGCCGACTCCCTGACACGGTTGTCAGAGGGGCTATAAACCCTAAAAACTTGCATATAATCTACTTAGGTAGATGATTAAAGGGAGGACTTGCGGTCCGTAATACATCTCCTCTTCAAGGAAGCCATCATGATGACGCGAAGCTAATTTCGGCACGAAGCCATTTTCGGTGAAATAAAGTCCGACCCCGGAGGAGCCCCCATCTAACGACATGTAGCACAGCTGAAGAAAAAATCCGCGTATGGTCGGATTCGAAACCGGGCCGCTCGGGTGAAAATCAAATGCCAGAGAGTGGTCCATGTAATAAACCGAACACTGCGGTCCTAACACTAGTGACAGTTGACTGTAGGACTGGAAAGGCCTTCCAGATTTTGCAATTAGGCAGCAAAATTTACTTCTTTGGTGAGCGTTATTTGAATGACATGTAGCAACTCTCCCCCTCTCTCTCTCTCTCTCTCTCTTTCTCTCTCTCTCTCTCTCTCTCTCTCTCTCTCTCTCTCTCTCTCTCTCTCTCTCTCTCTCTCTCTCTCTCTCTCAAGACCAGTCTCGTGAGTGTAATTCCGGACATAATCTGTTGCCTGTAAGGAGACACGTTATGAATTAACCCTTGAGACGCCGAGAAAAACTACATCTGAAAATGTCGTCTGCTTATGTCGTCTGCTGCATCTTTTTGCGAATTTAAAAAAAAAAATATTTTTGCATCTAGGCAAACAGTGTGGACCCTGATCAGACTACTCCTACAGGAGCAGTCTGATCTGGGTCCACACTGTTTGCAAAAATGACCTTTAAAGTAACCGGAAGACGACAAAGCAGACGCCATATGTCGTGATTGGCATTTTATGGTTTAAACATTAAGGTCGACAGACCAAAACAGGAAGTTAAACAGTAGCTATGCTTACACCCAAATACTGACAGTTAATATGTTAATCTGAAAATATATAAATTGTATAAATTGTACTTACTACTGGAGGAACATCTTCAACAACTAGCTGGTGATATTTGGGATTCCTTTGACCTGTCTCTTCCTCCATATTTAGTCGTTTTATGTTTCATACCTTATCCTCGTATGTTATGATAATGCGCAACATTCACCTAGCTAAGTTATTGATTTACCTATAACCCAGTTTTATAATAAAAGAACCATTAGAATATCCGACTAATGCGACTACTGCTGTCGCCTCTTTCCGACATTTTCCGATATTCGCCTACGCTGATATTTTATTGACAGTTGCGTGTCTGATGATACCAATCAATATGTATACGCCTTCAGAAGTCAGATGACTTAACATGACTCGGATATGGTGAGTTATTACAGAAAAACGTCAACTTTTGGGACGCAATGTTGTCATTCTTCAATGAGTACATGTACATTGACTCCCGCGATGTCACGGCGTCAATAGAAACACCCCCCCCCCCCCCACTCAAAAAAAATAAAATAAAATAAAACAAGCTTTGCAGTTACTCACATAATATCAACAAGCCCTTGAATGAAACTCCCCTAGATCCAACTTTACATAGTGCAAACTGGGGTTTCCAAGGATATACATTTTTTTTCTTTCTGTCCAAGGCATATCGGGAGTGGGTCCTCGCTAGAACAACCATGATTTTTAACGAGCACCCACAACCTATGTTTCAAGCATAAATAGAAAAGCATTAACATTTTCGTCAGAAAAGTATCCATTTCGAAAACACGCCTATACACATAGTTTGTAAACTTTGCCGCCAAAAAACGAAAATTTTAAGATGAAACATTGTGATATTTTTTCTTATTTCTGCTCCTAAATATAGAATGTGGGTACTCGTTAGAACCGCCTCAATGTGAGGCGGTTCTAACGAGTACTCACAATCTATATTTTGGAGCAGAAATAAGAAAATTAAGGTTTACCCCTGTAAACCCCAGCTTTACTATATAAAAGTGGGGTTCCAGAGGGTCAAAAAATTATAAGGGCGTGTTTTCGTGATGCAATTTGGAGACAGGAAAGTCCGCAATAAGTCACATGGGTGCATTAAGCAAATATATTGAAAATTATGCCACCAAAAAAAATCAGATAAAAAATCCTGATGTTTTTCATATGTCTGCTAAAATCATAGGTTGTGGAATCTCGTTAGAACCACCTGGCCGAGGCGGTTCGAACGAGTACCCACAATCTAATTTTTAAGGAGAAATAAGAAAATAGTGTATACCCCCTGGTAACCACAGTTTTATTGTGTAAAAGTGGGGTTTAATAGGGTCAAAATTATAGAGGCGTGCTTTCGTGATGATGTTATCGTAATCTATGGAGAGGTTTTGTTTTTGTTGAAGCTTTACGTCTCCATTCATATTTCTAAGCACATGTTGGAGACGTTGGTCGTATTTTGTCAAACGATTACCCAACATTCAGATGAAACCTCAAGTCCCTAAGGAAAACACGCCCATATAATTTTTGACCCCCTCAAACCCCATTTTTATATAGTTAAACTGGGTTTTGCAGGGGTAAACCTATTTTTTCTTATTTCTGCTCCAAAATACAGATTGTGAGTACTCGTTAGAACCGCCTCACAATCTATATTCAGGAGCAGAAATAAGAAAAATATCACAATGTTTCATCTTAAAATTTTCGTTTTTTTTGGGGTAAAGTTTACAAACTATGTGTATAGGCGTGTTTTCGAGATGGTTACTTCCTTATTTCTGCTCTAAAATATAGAATGTGAGTACTCGTTAGAACCCACAATCTATATTTTGAGCAGAAATAAGAAAAATATCACACATTTTCATCCTTAACTTTCAATTCTTCGGCGATAAAACTTACAATGTAATTATATAGGCATGTTTTCGTAATGCAACCGCCAAAAGAATGCGCTAGGGTTTAACGCACGGTCGAATTAGCACCTGTATAGACTAGATGTAATGCATTCGTATCACGTTGCATAAAGCCTGCCTCACACAGAACACGGTTGGGCACACGGTTCCAATACGGTATACTCGGTTATACACGGGTTGACTGGTACGAGTATTGAGCTCCAACCGTGCCTGGGGATGAGTTGGTACGACTTAGACGCGAATGTAGCACGAGTATGTAGGAACAAAGCACGGATATACTCGGTCAAGCAAGGTTTGTCACGGTTGGAACACGATTTGCATAACTACTTTCATACGATTGTTGTACGGTTCCAAGTACGGTATAGTACGGTCTGTTACGGTCTAGTACGATTAAACACGACTTTTACTCGATTAACTGGACATTTACAGGGTGTACATACGGTCCCACCGACTTTTGTTCGAGTTATGCTCGAATTATCACACATTCCTGTATGTTTTGATATAAATTGACTCGTTTTGATGGCTTGGCTTCATAAATTTTTGAACTTTCAACAGAGAAGTTTTCAAAATGGCAGATGACAGAATAAGGGAATTAGAAATCATGATAAGACTGACAGACATTGAGATTATTTTGGCCAGAAGGCGTGAGGAGAGACAAGAACAAGCCAACAGAAGGAGAAGAAGAAGGAGGCAAGTTTGAACAAGAGCAACTGTATAATCTGTCCGCCACTTCATACTACCTAACCCTAAGCCTATACTTAATGACCAGACTACTTAACCCTTATTACCGGCCCCGATAGCTCAGTTGGTAGAGTGTCCGCTCCGGGGAACTGGAGGTCATGGGTTCGATACCGGGCCGCGACATTCCAAAGTCGTTAAGAATGGTACTAGCTGCTTCTCGCTTGGCATCAGATTTACGGGGTAGAGCTAGGACTGGTCGACCCAGTGTCAGGATAATGTGACTGGGTGTGGTATCATGTAATGTGTCTGGGACATGATACATCAGTGAGGCAGCACTATAAAAGTGAACATTGACCTCCCTGTCGCAACCAGACACCGTCGTGATATGACTGAAAAATTGTTGAAAGCGACGTTAAACCCGAATTCACACACACACACACACACACACACACACACACACACACACACACACACACACACACACACACACACACACACACACACACACACACACACACACACACACACACACACACACACACACCACACACACACACACACACACACACACACACACACACCACACACACACACACACACACACACACACACTTAATGGGTGTGGACTTAATGCGTGTACAGACTCATACTAAAGTCAGTTAACAGTGGCGGACAGAGCTTCATATTACCTAACCCTTACCCAAACCCTAACTCAAAACCTAATGACCTGCATAACCTAACCTATCCTAACCCTAAACTAAACCTAATCACGGGCCTCCGTGGCCTAGTGGATAAGAGCGCTGACTCTTAATCATTAGGGGTCTAACGCCGCCTGGCTCGGGTCAGTTGTGAGACGCCAAGTTCTGCAACGGAAGGTCAGGTGGTTTTTCTCCGTGTACTCTGGTTTGCGCCCACCTCTGATAAACGATCGGCTCGATACGAGTGAAAGGGCCGTAACCCACCCCACCCACCCTGCCCCCACCCCGAAAAAAAAAAAAAAAAAAAAAAAAACATCAGTGGCCTACTTCCTAGCCTAACCCTAACCATCAGTGGCCTACTCCTAAAGTCAGTATACAGTGGCAGACAGGTATTTTTTCACTGTATGTTGTCTGTACTCCTTAGAATCGCCTCAATGATGCGATTCCGGTGAGTTCACACAGCATGCCTTTATTGTATTTTATCGACATTGTGCCTCCAGATCTGGCACAGACTTATACAAGTCGTAGATGTTAATAGGAGTGCTCATGCATTCCATATTTTATATTATGCCACCATGCAAGGCCAGATTTTATTTTATCCTGACTCAAACATCTAGTGTGATAAGAGCTCAAGAGAGAGATTTGAGGAAGGGGTATACACCTTATTTGCATTATCTGCTGGTTCCTAGTCTGAAGGTTATCAGTGTTGGAAAAACAGGAAACCAGACCCCCCTGACCTTTCAAGGTCAGGGGGTCTGGTTACCTGTTTTTCCTATATTGACAATGTGCAAGCTGGGAGTCAGCAAATAATTCAAATATGGTGAATGTATTTTCATCTAAGGATTACCTTGTAAAAAAAAAAGTCACATCTCATCAGACTTTATAAGTTTATGATGGTGATGAGAGCTCAAGAGAGAGATTTGAGGAAGAGGTATGTTTTTTCATCTAAGGATTACTTAGTAAAAAAAAAAAGTCACATCTCATCAGACTTTATAAGTTTATGATGGTGATGAGAGCTCAAGAGAGAGATTTGAGGAAGGGGTATGTTTTTTTCATCTAAGGATTACTTAGTAAAAAAAAAAGTCACATCTCATCAGACTTTATAAGTTTATGATGGTGATGAGAGCTCAAGAGAGAGATTTGAGGAAGGGGTATGTATTTTCATCTAAGGATTACTTTGTAAAAAAAAAGTCACATCTCATCAGACTTAATAAGTCTAGATCTGGCACTACAACTCTTTCTATCCCTATCTTTAACGTTTCATTGACCTAAGCAGCTAAAGGTGTTTGCGCCATTCATTACGGAAACACGCCTATACAAATACATTGTAAACTTTAACACCGAAAGAAAACTAAAATTTTAAGATGAAAACTTGTGATATTTTTCTTATTTCTGCTCAAACTGTAGATTGTGGGTACTCGTTAGAACCGCCTCATTGAGGCGGTTCTAACGATAGATTGTGGGTAGTCGTTAGAACCGCCTCATTGAGGCGGTTCTAACGAGTACTCACAATCTATATATTAGAGCAGAAATAAGGAAAAGAAGGTTTACCCCCTGTAAACCCCAGCTTTACTATATAAACGTGGGGTTCAAGGGGGTCAAAATTATATAGACGTGTTTTCGTGATGGAAATTCCAATGTGACTTGTGTATTGTCTGTTCAAATAAACCCCGTACAAGTGAATAAATTTGACGTTCAATTTACAGTTCCGATGCCCCCCGCCCATCGGGGCTTGCAGAAATAGATGGGCTGCATGATTCTTCCACGCAGAGCTGAAATCGACTGCACAAGAGTACTGGTAAACCGCTAAGAGGATCTAAGCCTGCCCAGGCAAAGCGTTGCGAGTCTGCCCGTCCATGCTTATCAACCCTATTGGTTTCATTGGGCGACAGGGCTTGAGATGTCATTTCATCTCAATGTCGGGTAAAAGTCCCACAAAATTGGAAGCAACGTCTCCAAAATGGCCTATACAGTGTTGACGGGGACGTTAAACCTCAAATAAAACAAAAGCCTTTGAAATTCCACTGTGACTTGCGTATTGTCTGTTCAAATTAACCCCTTACTAGTGAATAAATGTGACGGTCCACTTACATTTCCGACGACACAACTCGACGGATGTCGACCATTTTCGTGTCGTTTAGGAAAACAAATAAAAAACATAAAGTATCCAACTCGTGATATAACGCCCTGATAGCATGAAGCCAGGTTAACAGTTAGATTTGCTTGTTTGATTTGAGGCCGTTTAACGTCCCCGTCAACATTGTAAAGGTCATTTTGAAGACGTTGCTTCCAATTTCGTGGGACTTTTACCCGACATTGAGATGAAATGACATCTCAAGCCCTGTCGCCCAATAAAACCAATAGAGTTTATATACATGGACGGGCCGACTCACACCGCTTTGCCTGGGCAGGCTTAGATCCTCTACGCGGTTTATCAGTACTCGTGTGCGGGTTGGTTTCAGCTCTGCGTGGAAGCATCATGCAGCACATATATTTCTTCAAGCCCCGATGGGCGGGGCCGGTTAGCAGTTAGAAACCAAAGTTGTATCCATGTGTTCGAATCCGACCATCATGTTAACGTGTCTGTGTAATGGACGCCTCTAAAGCCAACTTAATATAGAGAAATCTGGGGTTTACATGGGTGTACACTATTTTTCTAATTCCTGCTCTAAGACATAGGTTGTGTGTACTCGTTAGAACCGCCTCAATGAGGCGGTTCTAACGAGTACACACAATCTATGTTTGGAGTACAAATAAAACAAATATCTCAAATTTTCATCAGAAAAGTCGCCATTTTGGAGACATGAATTAGGGGATAACTGTATTCAAAATTGTCATTCGGGGAGGTAAATCGGCGGTTTTACGGTCGGATATTTCCGACCGTAAAACCGACGATTTACCTCACCAAATGACAATTTTGCAATACAGTTATCCCCATTCTAATGCACTTATTCGGTTGTTTTGATAAAAACTGTACTATTGTGCACAAAACGGCAAATGCTGTGAGCTGCGTAAAACCAAATCCCAGCCAATGAAAAGCGACGTTTCTTGATGACGTCGGGTTTCCGACAGTATATCGCAGAATATACTGTCGCAAATTTTTGACGTTATCCAATCAGACGTTGCGTTACATACGCAAGTGCATTAGAATGAATGTTCTTCGTCGCACGGTTCTGTTATCGTAATGATCATTTTTTGTCATCATCATTATTATTATTATTATTATTATTATCATTATTATTATTATTGTTAACAATATTATTACTGAAAACTTGTCATTTCCACTTATTCCGCATGATATGAAAAAATCTTTCTGAACATGGAAATTTCTCCTCATTCGCCCTGTAGTAATTTACAGTCATATATAGACAGAAATCTCTCCACTCACTGGGTCGCAGGCAAATCAGATCGTCTCAAACGTTGCCAGCTCCTTTTCCGCAGAAAACCAAAAAGCTCAAATATTCAACGCATCGCAGAAGTGACTTTTATGCAAGCAGCACGAAAACTGCCAGTGTGGTACCGAGTTCGATCCCCGGCAGCGGCAATAAAATTTTTGTGTCCGAACACGCTCCATTGGCATCATTTGCAGGGATGAATGTCATAAAGTGCACCGTCCTTCGGATCGGGACGTTAACTGGAGGCCCCCTGTGCAAGTAGACCAACCCCCGTGCAGGTTAAAGACCCCTACCGTAATTACACGATTACTGTGTAGGCTTTCATCCTGCAAAACTGGAGTAATATACACCGTCTGTGCCCCCTCCTGGGGTTAAGGCGAAACCGGAAGAAAGAAAAAAGAAAGAAAGAATAGAATAGAATAAGATGTACAGTTGCATGTTTGTTAGTGCACTGGGCAAATTTCAGAAGCTAAATGAAAAAATAAAGACACGGAAGGGTACAACACACAGGACTCGATCCCCAGACCTCGCGATTTCAAAATATATAGCATCACGAAAACACGTCTATATAATTCGACCCCCCTCGAACCCCACTTTTATATAGTAAAACTGGGGGTTACAGGGGTAAACCTCATTTTTCTTATTTCTGCTCTAAAATAGAGATTGTGGATACTCGTTAGAATCGTCTCGATGAGGCGGTTCTAACGAGAATCCGCGAAGAAATAAGAACATATCAAAATTTTATTTTTTTCAGCGGTAAAGTTTACAATATATTTGTATAGGCGTAGTTTCATAATGTTACAAGTACCACTCTATCAATTGATTTATCTAATATGTTTAACCTACTTATTTGCTCCAGTTGACGCAACTAATGTGTGCAAATTGCAGTAATAATTATCATTTCAAGGGAACGTACTCTGTATGAGAACCTCAAACATATATATTTGTATTGATATCCCTTTGACTGATAGTAAATGTTTTTGTTTTTCTAATTTCGACTCCAACTATAGGTTGAGGGTATTCGTTAGAACCGTCTCACTGAGGCGGTTCTAACGCGTACCCACAACCTATATGTCCTGTAGCACAAATAATAAAAATAATGTATACCTCTGTAAAATCCATGTTTCTCTATATTAAGTGGGGTGTAGATGGGTGTTCATCACACGGACCTGTTAACGTGATAATTTGTCAAACACGTTTTCCTTGCATAATTATGCGGCAACTTAAGTCAAATTTAGATTTAGCATTAGAAAAAAGATGGCCCTCCGTGGCCTAGTGGTTAAGAGCGCTGAGTTCGAGCCTAGCTCCGGTCACATGTGAGACGCCAAGTTCTGCAACGGAAGGTCAGGTGTTTTTTTTCTCCGGGTACTCCGGTTTTCGCCCACCTCTGATTAACGATCGGCTCGATATGAGTGAAATAATCTTGAAAGGGCCGTAAAACAAAAACAACAAAAAAAAGCATCAGAAAAGAATCTGAAAATGTAAACACCAACTTTCATCTCACCTGCTCTCAATATGTATTAACATAGCAATGGATAAGCTTATTTTCAGACTGTTTTATGACAAGTGAAAGGACATTTTTTGTCAATTCTCAATACAAATCTATGTTGTGGGTATGCATTAGAACCACCGCAGCCCACAGCATAGGCTTATATGGAGAAATAAAGTAAACTATCCTTTGGTTAGCTTATCTGTTGCTACATGTATGTGCTTGGTTTTTATTGGACTTTAACGGCCCAGTCAACACTACTTTAGGTTATTTTTGAGCCGGTCAGTTTACCTCGTTAGCGGTTAACCAGTATAGTGCGAATTCTTTCGCCAGAAACTGACAACTGCCCTTCTTGAATCAGCGGAAGGGAGAAAATTACCGTAGAAAAGATTTCATGATCAATCTCTACGAAAGAATGTTGCCGAGCCCCGCAAGTATCGAACCCGCGTCCTCCTGATCACCTGTCAGACGCTCATCCGACTGAGCTACCGAGACCGGCTTACATGTATGTGTATAAGTGCGCTAACAAGCTAATCATTAGACAACATGGATTTTTTGGAGAACCGTTACAATCAGTGTATTGTTCGTCCATTTAAAAAGGGAAATAATTCTAGGGACTTTTACTTTTCCTAAACCCAACTTCCCAGAAAAAGAGGCTCTTAAAGGGAATAATTTGCTCACAAGGAAAGAGGTGCAAATTATTTCCTTAAAGAGAAACAGAACGTGCCTCTATACCTAGTGAGTAAGAGCGCTGACTCTTTACCATTTAGTCTCTCAGCCTCGCTCTGGTCAAATAAGAGGTGCCAAGGTCAGGTACGTGAGGATTTTCGCCAGTTACTCCGGCTCGTAATAAGTTATATTAGCTTGAAAGGGTCGAAATAATAATAATAATAATAATAATAATAATAATAATAATAATAATAATAATAATAGTAAAACACGAATCTATGTGAATCGTTCCAGATACACTAAAATCCCGCTATTAAGACCACCTTACAAAGTTACATATTTAAAAGGTTTCGGTTCTTATGTCTGTGTTATTTCTACAGCCTTAGAGTCGGTTCTAACGGGTATCAACAATCTCTGTTTTTGAACGAAATGGAAAATAATAAATACTCTTCTAACTCCATTTTTTCTCTATAAAAAAGTTTAGTTTACAAGGTTCCAGATGCCCGAGCGTGCGTACGATTTTGAGTTTGTGTTTGGTCTCTAATGTCTTTGTCAAGGTCTCCTCTACATTACTGACAGCTTTATTTTTTTTTTTTTTTTTTTTTTTTGAATTCAGGTTTAACGTCTCCGTCAACATTGTTAAGGTCATACAATACTGATAGCAACAAGGGCTCTGGTGCGACTGCCGTTATGCGTTGGTCGCCTAGTACGTGATAAGTACAGTGAAACCACCTAAAATTAAGACTAATTTTGCTTTAAAAAGCTCATTTAGTAGGTTGCAGTTATTTTGTCTTTGCGTTTTCTGCAAACAGTGTCTTCTGGCCAGAGACCTACGTTGGGACTGTTCAAAAGTGGTCTTAAAGACCACTTTTGAACAGTCCCAAAGGTGGTCTTAATATAGGAATTTTACTGTGCTCTTTTCATCATGCGAACAAGTCCCTGAAATAAAGACCCCTATACCCCACTTTATACAGAGAAAACTGGGGTTTACAGGGGTATAATTTATTTTTATTTTTCTTGCTCCAAGACATAAGTTGTGGGTACTCCTTAGAACCGGCTCATTCTAACGAGCACCCACAACCTATGTTTGCAGTATTTATTAGAAAAATATCAAGGATTTTCATCAGAAAAAAATGGCCATTTCGAGATGTGTAAAAATACACCAATTCGCACGGGTGTGTTGTCGTAATGTTGCAGGACCTGACATAAATGACTCAGCTTTTTGTTTTGTTCTCGTCGTCGAGTGCGAAAAAGTTAGGACAGACACACATTCATCTAATTCTATTTATCTGTCATTATCCATATATTTGGAGACGAAACCAGACATCAGTATTGATGAGCAACGACAAGAAAGAAAGTGTCTTTTGACACGTTAACATCACAGGGTTTCATTTCGAAAACGGGCCTATGCAAATACATTGTGAATTTTACCGCCGACAAACTAAAATTGTAAGATGCAAAATTGTAAGATGTCTTTTATTTCTGCTCAGAATATAGATCGTGTATACATGTTAGAAGCGCCTCGATGAGGCGGTTCTAACGAGCCCCCACAATCTATAGTTACATGTAATAGCAGAATTAAGAAAAATAAATTTCACCCTGTAAACCCCAGTTTTACTATATAAAAGTGAGGTTCAAGGGGGTCAGGATTAAATAGGCATGTTTTCGTGATGCTGTTTTGTATAGTGTGTGCATCACGAAAACACGCCTATATAATTTTGACCCCCTCGAACCCCACTTTTATACAGTGAAACTGGGGTTTACAGGGGTAAACCTTATTGGTTTACAGGGGTAAACCTTATTTCTCTTATTTCTGCTCTAAAATATAGATTGTGGGTACTCGTTAGAACCGCCTCGATTGTGGGTACTCATTAGAACCGCCTCGATGAGGCGGTTCTAACGAGTACCCACAATCTATATTTTGAGCAGAAATAAGAGAAATATCACAATTTTTCATCTTAAAATTTTCCTTTTTTCTGCGATAAAGGTTACAGTGTATTGGTATAGGCCTGTTTCTCGTAATGGTTATTTTATACCCACTAACAAACATTTCGCACATAGCGTAGTTCATTTCGTTACCACTTGGTCATTTCGTTCTCTGATTTTGTGTGTGTTTTAATTGATGTTTTTCGTCCCCATCAACACTATTTAAGGAGAAAGGACAATACGAAATGACTGTAGCATGGCCAATGTTAACTATTTTGGTCATTTCGTGCTATTCTGGCCATAACGTATACCTTAATACTAACGTTATTTTAGACGGACGAACGATCGATCGGATAGACCGACGGATGGACAAACTGTTGCTAATGATGCAACGTTTTCTTAGCCCATTACTATAACACATCCGTGAGACAAAGAGCATTTTTTACATCACCAAAATGGCTACTTTTTATGAAACTCCACAATATATTTCCTGTTTATACTGCGAACATAGGCTGCGAGTGCTCGTTAGAGTCGAACCGTCCATACATATACATTCTAGTGGTTTCATTGGGCGGCAGGGCTTGAGAAGTAATTCCATCTCAGTTTTGGGTAAAAGTCTAACAAAATTCCAAAATGACATATACAGTGTGGACGGGGACGTTAAACCTCAAATTAAACAAACAAACAAAGCCTGGCAGAGTAAAAACGGTACTGACTTGAGTTTTCAATAAACATACGTGTGCGAACCCACATTTTTGCACCGGCAAATGAGCATTATAATTGGGACAGAGTGAAGCTTAAAGTGGTCTTCGAGCATATGTGCTCGAAGGCTGATCCAAGACTTCGCTGTGTGCCCTATGAATGACATATGTCCCCAAGCTTCTTCAAGCGGTCGGGAACCGTCATAAACTCTGAAAGCACATTATCGAAGAGTCCTTTTCGCTTGAGGCGTCCCATATTCCAACCTTAAAGGCAGAACAACAGCTCCCATGTAACAATTATAATGCGCTACAGCTTGGCTTGAAGCTTGAAGGTCAGGGTGATATTACAATATGAGCCAGCGCACGACAAAACCTACGATAAGACATGTGCGCCCAGCGAAGACTCAGATCAGCCTGCACATCCGCGCAGTCTGATCAGAGTCTTCGTTGGGCGCTTTAAGGATAGCTAAGGGTCCATTGCTCATTCATGGAGCAAGAGAAGACTCTGGTTAGACTATATGGTTGTGCAGGCTGATCTGATTCCTCGCTATACGCACATGTCTTATTGAAGGTGTTGTCATGCACTGGCTCATATCATCTGTCAATATTCATAATAATTTCAATAGTATGGTGTTACTAATCAAGTAATTTTGTATTGGCCCAGTTACAAGTACGCGGTCTGCTGCATTTGCCCGAGGCCGAAGGCCGAGGCCAATACAGCTGACCGACGACCTGAAACTTGGCCAATACGAAATAACTTAATTAATGACAATTTTATTAATTGATGAAAGTATAAAAAAGCAAGATTTATAATTTTTGGCCATCGGTTCATATTGGTTGACCTGGTGTAATACAGGATAGTCAATTAATAATATGCCAAGTAGCGCCCCGCAAAACACGACAGCATAGACGTATTTTCAATAAATGATTTTAGAACAAAGCTGATACAAATTAATAAATAAATAATTTATAAATGTACACGTAACATTACGAAAACACGCCTATACAAATACATCGTAAACTTAACCGCCGGAAAACACGAACATTTTAGGGTGAAGAATTGTGATATTTTTCTTATTTCTGCTCAAAATATAGATTGTTAGTACTCGTGAGAACCGCCTCGTCGAGGCGTTTCTAACGAATACCCACAATCTGTATTTTAGAGCAGAAATAAGAATAAGGTTTACCTCTGTAAACCCCAGTTTTACTATATAAAACTTGGGTTCAAGGTGTCAAAATTATGAATGCGTGTTTTCCTGATGAGTGCTCTGTTACAACGCATAATGTAGTAATGTAGTAATTACTACATTTTGATTTTTTTTTACTACATTATGCGTTGGCATAGTCGACGCGAAATGAAGTAAAAAAATTATTTCATTTCGCGTTGATATGCACCATATCGACGCATAATGAAGTAATGATGGTAGAACATAGCTGTCTTCGAAAAGACTTAGGAAGCAATACAGTTAAATTCCTACAATTTAGACCACATTTGAGACGGTTCAAAAGTGGTCTTTAAGACCACAGTTGAACAGTCCAAAAGACGGTCTTCCACAAAAGCACACTGAAGGTCAAAATCACAAAGAAAATGTAGCTTTAACCTTCCAAATATGCTTTAAAAACAAAATTTGTATTAATTTTAGGTGGTCTTAATAGTGGAATTTCATTGTATTTGATTAAGCCAGTAGAATTAAAATCGTCTTGAGAAATCTTTGACACAAAATAAATGTTAACTCACAGACAGACAGACAGACAGACAGACAGACACACTGCGCCCCCGCCCATAGGGGCTTGAAGAAATCTATGGGCTGCACGATGCTTCCACGCAGAGTTGATACCGACCGCACATTAGTACTGGTAATCTGCTTGGAAGGTCTAAGCTTGCCCAGGAAAACTGCTGCGAGTCGGCCCGTCCATGTATATAAACCCTATTGGTTTTATTGGGCGGCATCTCAATGTCGGGTAAAAGTCCCATGAAATTGGAAGCAACGTCTCCAAAATGACCTAAATAGTGTTGACGGGGACGTTAAACCTCAAATCAAACAAATCAAACAAAAGACAGACAGGCAGACAGACAGACAGACAGACAGACAGACAGACAGACAGACAGACAGAATGGACAAAAACTATATACCCCCTTGCATACTTCGTATGCCGGGGGTATAAATAGATGGGCTGCACGATGCTTCCACGCAGAGCTGATACCGCCCGTACATGAGTCCTCGTAATCTGCTTAGAAGGTCTAAGCCTGTCCAGGAAAACTGCTGCGAGTCGACCCATCCATGCATATAAACCCTATTGCTTTTAATTGGACAGCAGCGATTGAGATGTCATTTCATCTCAATATCGGGTAAAAGTCCCATAAAATTTGAAGCAATGTCTCCAAAATGACCTAAATAGTCTTGACGGGAACGTTAAACCTCAAATCAAACAAACAAACTGTTGACGCATAATGAAGTAAAATTAAGTATGCCACCCATCGCCGCAAAATGTAATAATTCTTTCATTTTGCTCAAACCTCTTAGTATCGACGCATAATGTAGTAAAAACGACATTTTATTTCATTTCGCGTCGACTATGCCAACGCATAATGTAGTAAAAATTTCATAATGTAGTAATTATTACATTACTACATTATGCGTTGTAACAGTGCTCAATTAACGTTTCAATAATAATAAGGACAAAATTTGTGTATATCAAGTTTATAATTGTTTACTCCTTTTAACATAATATGAAGTATGACCTTTACAGTGTTGACGGGGACGTTAAACCTCAAATAAACCAACCAACATTCATTTTATGGCTGTGTGTGTGAGCGTGCGATGATATGTGTACGCGCCCGAGTGTGTCCATGCACGCATGTTTTGTTTGATTTGAAGTTTAACGTCCCCGTCAACACTGTAAAGGTCATTTTGGAGACGTTGCTTCCAATTTTGGGAACTTTTACCCGACATTGAGATGAAATGACATCTCAAGCCCTGCCGCCAATGAAAACAATAGGGTTTATAAGCATGTACGGGCCGACTCGCACCGCATTGCCTGGTCAAGCTTAGATCCTCTCAGCGGTTTACCAGTCCTCGTGTGTGGGTCGGTTTCAGCTCTGCGTGGAAGCATCATGAAGCCCATCTATTTCTTCAAGCCCCGATGGGCGGGGGCGAACCATGAACGCGTGTATCTGTCACTTGAATGTATTTGTATATTTTTGTATTTGTGTTTCGCTGCTTAGAAGGGTAGTGCATGTTGAACTTACATGCCTATTCATGTGTAAAGTCGAACGTCCATGACGGATTCCACGGCTGGTAAATTGTTCTGACATCAGTTCAATGCCTTGATTAAACGCTGACAACATTCGGGCTAGACAGCCAGCAATTCAATTTCCGCTTGTCACATACTTACAGATAACAAGAGGTTCTTGAGAATAGCAATTTTCTTTGCACCGATTTCACAAAGAACACTGCATGTGACCCACATCATCATCGTACCAAGTATTTGTTTTTATTTGCTCGAAAATTTAAGAACGTTCTAGCAGGAAAAAGACAAACTTACAAACACGCTACCACGCACGCATGCACATACGCACGCACATACACAGACATGACAGGAAAAAAAACCCTGCTGAATGTGACCCACATTCACTTGATAATAATTGATCGAGAACAAGACAATAAAATATGAAGTGTTCATTGCATGGAATTGTTATCGTTTGGCCATAACTCTTTTTGTACCAAATGGAATCTTCCTCCTTATAAATAGCAGTAGTCCATTAGGCGCAGGTTGTGTAATCATTAAACTTTATTTGAAAAACAGCTTAATTTTTATGCTTCCCGAAGGGGGAGCCATATAGTCGCCGCTTTGTCCGTCCGTCCGTCCGTCCGACCGTCCGTCCGTCCTTCCGTCACACTCTATATCTCTAAAAGTATTAAAGGTATTTAAGTGAAACTTGATATACTGATAGAGGGTGATGAGGAGAATCGGAGAATACAAGAAACATAGCACTGACACCAGTATTTATGGAGTTACTTCCCTTCTTAACTATTTCATTGAAAAGATTGTCCTGAGCATTCACCATATTTGCATTATTTGCTTGCTCCCAGCTTGCACATTGTCAGTATTTGAAAAACAGGTAACCAGACCCCCCTGACCTTTCAAGGTCAGGGGGGTCTGGTTACCTGTTTTTCCAACACCGATAACCTTCAGACTAGGAACCAGCAGATAATGCAAATAAGGTGAATATCTCTGAACGTAAAGAAGGAATTTAAGTGAAACTTGAAACATTGATAGATGGTCATCAGAGGAAGTGCAGAGTGCAAGACTGTAACTCTGTCACAAGTAATTACAGAGTAATTTCCCTTTTTAGTTTTTGCTAGATTAAGCTTGTCAGGAGCATATCTCTAAAAGTTTTAAAGGGATTTAGTGAAACTTGATACACTGATAGGGGGCAATAAAAGAAATCGCAGAATGCAAGAAGCATAACCCTGACAACAGTATTTATGGAGTTACTTCCCTTCTTAATTAGGGCCCCACACAGTATTTTGGGTGCCCTATAGTAATCTCCTTGTCAGTCAGCTTCAAATCTAAACCAAAACATTTAACCGGTTATAACTTTAAAAGTATTATCCCTACTCCCATGAAACTTCACACTCATACTAACAATCACAAGTCCTATATTCTGACAAACCATATTGCTTTTGTCCGTGTGTTTGTCACGCCTTAACCAAAAAACTTAACCTCGGTCATAACTTCTAAAGTATTTGCCCTACCCTCATGAAACTGCACACACTTACTATCACAAGACCTACATTCTGACAAAGGGCCATAACTATATTGCTTTTCGGTGTGTGTTTGTCAGGCCATAACCAAACAACTTGAACTCGGTCAAATTTTAAAAGTATATGTCCTACTCTTATGAAATATCTTCTGTTGTTTCATAACCTTGGGTAATAGGGCTTTCATATTTCACATATATATTCCTTTTGACATTCTTCATTGAAAATCACTTACAAGGAAACACAAAACAGAGTTTCTTTGTCTTATGGTTTAAGATTTACATGCCTTGCATGGAAGGGGCCTTACATTTCTCCTTATTTTTGCAGTCTTTTTTGAAAATCACTAACTAGGGAATTCTTCGACTTTTGGTTAAACCCATTTGGTACCGGAAACCCAAAAAGGGGTAAGTGGCAAACAGTGCAGGCCCAGATCAGACGCCACGGAAGGCGTGTTTGTCACGCCTTAACCAAACAACTTAACCTTGGTAATAACTTCAAAAGAATTGGCCCTACTCTTATGAAACTTTACACACATACTTACCATCACAAGACCTACATTCTGACAAAGGAGAATAACTTGTGTGTTTGTCACACCTAAACCAAAAACCTTAACCTCGGTGATAACTTCAAAAGTATTTTGTCTACTCTGATGAAACATAACACACATAATTACCATCATAAGACCTACATCCTGACAAATTGCTTTTGGGTGTGTGTTTGTCAGGCCATACCCAAACAACTCTGGTGAAAAGTTTAATAGTATTTGTCCTACTCTCATGAAACTTCACACACATACTTACATCACAAAGACCTACATTCTGACAAAGGGCCATAACTATATTGCTTATTTTCACTGAATTATCTCCCATTTTTCAATAAATATCTCCTGTTATTTCATAACCATTGGTAATAGGGCTTTCATGTTTCACATGTGTATTCCTTGTGACATTTTCCATTGAAAATCACTTACTAGGGAACACAAAACAGTTTCTTAGCCTTATGGTTTAAGGTTTACAGGCCCTTACAGGGACAGGGCCTTACATTTCTCCTTTTTTTGCATTCTTTGTTGAAAATCACTACCTAGTTTCCTTATTTGTACACCAAACATCGGCTGAGGGTACTCATTAGAAACTCCTCATTAAGACGGTTTTAACGAGTATCCATAACCTTTGTCTTGAAACAAATCTTATCAAACTTCAAAGTGTATAGGATCATTTCACTAAAATAACCCTCCTACTACTGCGCATCTTCGGGGAGCATCCCTCGGTTTCACCGATGCTCTTGTTGCAAATAGTGTAGGCCCTCATCAGACGGCGCAAAACGCGGCGTCTGATCTGGGCCTGCACTGCTTGCCAGGGAACTCGTTTTGAGGTTTCTGGTACAAAATGTGTTAATGACTGGCGTTTTCCTGTGGAAAGCCTAAGACTGCTACTTTTTGGGGTTAACGATAAAGCCGTTTCAATAAGCAACAACAACATGACATTTTTCTTCAGAATCAAGTTGTGTAAAAAGGCCCCGCCAATCGGGGCTACGAAAAAAAGCAGATTAGGCTCCATGATGCTTCCACGCAGAGCTGAAACCGACCGCACACGAGTGCTTGTAAACCATTTAGATGGGGCAGCCGGGGTCGGCAACATTGACCATGAAATCTTTTCTACGGTTATTCTCTCCCTTCCGCTGATTCAAGAAGGGCAGTTGTCAGTTTCTGGCGAAAGAATGCGCAATGTACTGGTTAGCCTCTTACGTATAAGCCGGCCCAGGAAGGTGTGGATAGGTCAAAACTGACCGACTCAAACATGACCTAAATAGTGTTGACTGGGCCGTTAAAGTCCAAAACAAGTTTTTGCAGGTCGGACTGTTCCTGCATATAAACCCTATTGGTTTGCTTGAACGGTCGGGCTTGAGATGTCATTTCATCTCAGTTTCGGGTACAAGTCCCACAAAATTCGAAGCAACGTCTCCATAATGACCAACATTGTGTTGACGGGGACAAAAAACCTCAATTCAAACAAACAAGATGTGTAAGAATGCATGTACAATGTCACATGGGTGTGATACCAGAGTGGCGAGTGACAGTGAATTAAATGGACAAGGTCATTAATGAAAGGTCATTATTGCATAGACGACCAGCAAAGGCTCGGGCGAGCCTGCGCCTAAACCTTGACTGGTCGCAGCCTGCGCGTACATATGCGCAGTCTCGCCTGAGCTTTTATTGGTCTGAGTCTGCGCGTATAAACACGCAGTCTCGCCTAAGTCTTTACTGTCGCAGCCTGCCCGAACCGACGCACCATCTCGTCTGAGCCTTTACTGTCGCAGCCTGTGCGTGCATACGCACAGTCTCGCCTGAACCTTTACTGGTCTCAGCCTGTGCGTACATACGCTCAAACTCGCCTGAGCCTTTACTGGTCGCAGCCGGCTCGTACATACACGTAGTCTTGTCTCAGCCTTTACTGGTCGCAGCCTGTGCATACATACACGCAGTCTCGCCTAAGGCTATACTATCGCAGCCCGCACGTACACACATGCAGTCTTGCCTAAGCATTTACTGTTGCAGCATGTGCGTACATACGCACGGTCTCACCTGAGCCTTTACTGGTCGCATTCTGCGCGTACGTACACGCAGTCTCGCCTGAGCCTTTACTGGTCGCAGCCTGCGCGTACATAGTAAATACATGGTTAGTGTCTTTAATAATAAAATATAATCGGTGATCCTTAGACAATTTTATAGGGGCGAGCTTCAGCAAATTTAAGCAAAACATGACAACAATCATTGTGACATGTTAAACGGCATTCAGTGCCATGGCACGCACACGAAGTATAACATGACGTCAAGGAGTGCAAAGTTTATGACGTCACCGTGCCGCAGAGACGTTGGAAACAACATGGACGGTCGAATAAACTTTTCTCAGCGTTTTCCATTCTGTATATAAAGCTGCAAATAAATAGCTTATTTTAGCGTTAGAATTTATTTTCGAGGTTGAGACGCAACCGCAGTAGCAGTGCGCAATTATTCCAACGGACCATCCCGACAAGGTAAGAATTTAGCTGAAATTTCTGAAAATCGGTTTAAATAAATATTGTAAAGATGATAACTTGCAGTTTCGTTGTTTCCCCGTGTACAAAAGGTTGCATGTTATTGTTTACACTTGCAAATTAGGGACCTGAAAAGTAGGTCCGGCCTATAAATGGTCACTAGACGTATTATAGGTCAGTAGAATGTATATTATAGGTCAATGCCAATAAAAGCGTGCAGTTATTCGATCCCCTTTATTAGGTTACTAGAATGCCTTATTGCGGTATAAATACACACAGTCTCGTCTGAGCTTTTACTGGTCGCATCCTGCGCTTACATACCAGCAGTCTCGCCTGAGCCTTAACTGGTCGCATCCTGTGCGTACGTATACCAGCAGTCTACCCTGAGCCTTTACTGTCGCAGGCTGTGCGTACATACGCACGGTCTCACCTGAGCCTTTACTGGTCGCATTCTGCGCATACATATGCGCTGTCTCCCTTGAGCCTTTACTGGTCGCAGCCTGCGCGTATATACGCGCAGTCTCGCCTGAGCCTTTACTGGTCGCAGCCAGTGCGTACATACGCGCAGTCTCACCTTAGCCTTTAATGTCGCAGCCTGTGCGTACATATGCGCACTCGCCTGAGCCTTTACTGGTCGCAACTTGCGCGCACATACGCACAACCTCGCCTAAGCTTTTACTGGTCGCATCCTGTGCGTACATACGCGCAGTCTCGCCTGAGCCTTTACTGGTGGCAGACATGAAGAAGAAAGAATACACGGAGGTTGCTGCATGCAAAAGATCATGCGTCTAGTTTATTAAAATGTACTTTAGAACTTCAATGGCTCGAACACATTCGGGACCACGAAAAATCTGTTCGGAACAGGATAGTTCGAGTCACTGAGGGTTACTGCCAGGCGGCATAAGGGGATTAATTTTGGTACATCTGTTCGGCGTTCTTTAATTGAAATGTATGCTGTGCGTACTCATTAGAATCGCCTTAGCAAGGCGATTCTGTTGAGAACACACAGCATACATTTGTAAGATAAAAGTCTAAATCTTCTTAATTATCCAGAAGTACTTCTTATATAGAGAATTTCCCTAGGGAGTCAACAACGGGTTCGACTCAGCCATGGCAAACGAGCAATAGGTGTTCGAGCCATAGAAATTCATCTGTTGTTGCCTGCGCACGCGCATTTGAAAGACGTCAATTTAGAACGCATAGGGTTCTTTGCGCATGTTTAGAAGCATTCACAGCTTCGGCGGCTTTTCAAATAAAACGTGCTATTCTAACACAGCGCGTCTATTGAACTCTGTTTTATTATATAACAAATCACGAGTGACGTCATTAAAAGCCACAACTTGATGACGTCACTAGTAAATTTCTTGACTTTAGGCGGTGAAACGTTATTCTCTTGCATCAAAAACATCACACAAGCACCTAAATGTGTGTAATACCGTCATTATTTTTTGTGGGATTTCTTCCAATATGGCGAAAGACTGTGAGAATTTGAAGGAAACAACAAAATTTTTGCCGATTTTCAGCGTGTTAGAATCGAAATAGACCAGCTCTAGTCTGTGATTTGTTGCGCCAAAAAAAAAAAAAAAAAAATAAAATAAACAAGAGTTTTTCGGTCAGTTGCACATTGTAAGTAGAAAAATCACGCGCTCTAACGCGTTCGCGATCGTGATTTGATCTCCTTTACAACTAGTCTCCAAACTGTGATTTATTACTCAACAAATCACAGTTAAAGCTGATCTGTTTCTTAAATAACTTCTGGCACGCAGAGCCTCTGTTTGTTCGATGTTTAATTAAGCAAATTTGTCTTGAGCTGTTACCGTTAGCAAAAATTTACATTGAAAAGGGCTAATGTTGCACTATTCATCTTTTCTAATCACATGCGCTGCTGACAGACCTTTTACAAACTTCAGATTATTTTCCCAGAATTTAGGCTAATGGGTTTGTTTTTAAAAGAATTTCAAAACCGGTAAAATTTAAGAGCTCCCAAATTTGCACATCCCAGCTTAATGCTATGCTCAATTAACTAAAAACTATGTCCCAATTTGCATCTAATTCTTAGTACAGTTCACCCTTAGCATACAGCCCATGCAAATGGTACTGGGTGCATTGACACATCAGCTGACTGAAACAAAAACTATATAGACGACATCTTGAAAGCGCATTCTATTGTTATGAATGAATTATTAGAGTGATAAAACAACTAAAAATGAGGGAGTACAGTAACAAAACTTGCGCCTAAGTCAGTGGTCATATCCATGTAATCTTTATCATCACGCAAACACGCCTATATAATTTTGACCCCTTGAACCCCACTTTTATATAGTAAAACTGGGGTTTACAGGGGTAAACCTTATTTTTCTTCTTTCTGCTCTAAAATATAGGATGTGGGTATTCGTTAGAACCGCCTCATCGAGGCGGTTCTAACGTGTACCCACAATCTATATTTTGAGCAGCAATAAGAAAAATAATCACATTTTTTCATGCAAAAAATTCGATTTTTTGGAGGTTAAGTTTACAATGTATTTGTGTAGGTGGGTTTTCGTAATGTTTCAGCGCTGCCTCCGAGTCTAACGTCAGATACATGTACAGTCTGAACGTTGTTTGAATCGACTTTACGTCACGTTAAGAACAACGCATCAACGTGAATTAAACTTTGCCGCGTCTAAATATAACGGTAGGACCGACTGCTGGGAAATATTTCCTTAGAGGAAATAAATCTTCCTTGACCAGCATGTAATTATATTTATGTAATATATAAGGGTTGATAGCAGGGATACCATAAATCGGACGTACTAATAAGCATTATAATGCACTAGCGTATGTAACGCGACGTCTGATTGGATAACGTCAAATGTCTGCGACAGTATTTTCTGCGGTATAACGTCGCTTTTCATTGGCTGACATTTCGTTTTACCGGCTCACAGCGCTTGCCGTTTGGTGCAAATTAGTACAGTTTTAGCAAAACAACTGAACAAATGCATTAGAATGGGGATAACTGTATTGCAAAATTGTTATGTGGGGAGGTAAATCGTCGGCTTTACGGTCGCAAATTCCGTTTTAAGTCTCCGCTTCGCTGACGCATTACTCGGCAAGCTTAACCTTTACCCTGCTGTAGGCGACAAGCCCTATCTTTGCAAACAGTGTAGATCCAGATCAGATGGCTTCTGAAGAAGCCATCTGATCAGGATCTACACTGTTTGTCATTCAGATTGTGAATTTGAACGAACTCATTATATCATGTAATCTGATTGGCTGAAAATCAAAAAAAGGTGTGGCTAAGTTAAATATTCAGCAGGTTAAAGGCTAATGTAAATGTGAACCATTCACTATTTTCGTTGTCGCAGCACTTTCAGTCAGAATTGTACAATTTCTATTAACGAACATTTTATTGCATTCCTCTGTCGTTTATATCTCTTTAACATGCATAGAGGCATGCAGGAAAACATGATTGAAAACAAAAACAAAAGGAAAAAAAAAAAAAAAAACGCACACTACGGAACCCGGGAGGGACATGATTTTTTTATTTTATAAGTTGTGCGCACAAGATAATATCTTGTGCGGACAAGATATTATCTTGTGCGGACAACATATTATCTTGTCCGGACAAGATATTATCTTGTGCGGACAACATAATATCTTGTTCGCACAACATAATATCTTGTCCGCAAAAGATATTATCTTGTGCGGACAACATATTATCTTGTGCAGACAAGATATTATCTTGTCCGCACAAGATATTAAGTTGTGCGAACAAGATATTATCTTGTCCGCACAAGATAATATCTTGTCTGCACAACAAAGATCTTGTCCGGACAAGATAATATCGTGTCCGCACAAGATAATATCTTGTCGGCACAACTTCCCAAGATCTATGTTGTGCAAACAAGATAATATGTTGTGCGAACAAGATATTATGTTGTGCGAACAAGATCATATCTTGTCCGCACAAGAAAATATCTTGTCCGCACAAGATAATAAGTTGTCCGAACAAGATAATATCTTGTCAGCTCAAGATATTATCTTGTTCGCACAACATAATAAAAATAAAAAAAATCATGTCCCTTCCCGGTTTCCGTAGCACACAGTTGCGAGTAATATCGTAACCGAACACTTCATAGTTGGATATAATTTTCTTTTTTCAATACAAAAACACGCCTATACAAACGCATTGTAAATTTTACAGCAGAAAAAACGACAATTTTCAGATAAATATTTGTGATATTTCTCTTATCTATGCTCAAAATATAGATTGTGGGTACATGTTAGCACCGCCTCATTGAGGCGGTTCTAACAAATACCCACAATCTATATGCTATGTTTTATAACAGGATAGAAAAATAAGGTTTACCCTTGTAAACCCCAGTTTTACTAAATAAAAGTGGGGTTTAAGCGGGTAATAATTATATAGGCGTGTTTTCGTGATGCATTGATAAGTACTATTTTCGTTTATCATATGACGTCGCTGCTATTTAGTGGATAACGTCATGTAATAAATAGACAATCTTACACGAGTGGTAATTTCATATGAAATTTATAAAACGAGCATTCGGCGAGTTTCATCAATTTCATATGATATGTCCACGAGTGTAAGATTCAATTTAAATATGGCCACTTTAAATTGGATTTCATCGCCTTTAAATTCGACAAAATTTCCACCAAAATGCATGGTTGACATGGACTTCGTCATCACGTTACTTAATCCCGCCAAACTCTTGTTACACGTGTGGTCATACGATTTTTATTACACGACGTTATCCACTGCTTATCAACGACGTCATATGATAAACAGAGCATCTTACATTAGTGTTCATGTATTATTTAATTTATTAAAAGAGTTGAGGAAAAGGGATAAAATGCGAGGCTTTGCCGAGCATTATATTCCTTTTCTTCAATGAGTTTAATAGAATCAATAATACATGAGCATATTGAATTTATTAACGGAGTGGCTATTGACAAACGTTTGTCAATAGCCAATATACGTTAAAATGGCTATTGACAAACGTTTGTCAATAGCGATTTCACGTTAAAATGGCTATTGACAAACGTTTGTCAATAGCGATTTCACGTTAAACTGGCTATTGACAGACGTTTGTCAATAGCCATTTTAACGTGAAATCGCTATTGACAAACGTTTGTCAACAGTGATTTTTACGTGAAATCGCTATTGGCAAACGGGGCGAATTGCCCACCGCTCATCGGGGCTTGGAGAAAAAGACTGGGAAGCAAGTTGCTTCTACTTACAGCTGAAACTGACCGCATATGACTGCTGGAGAACCACTTGGAAGAAAAAAGCCTTCCCAGACAAAGTGGCGCAAGTCGGACCGGACCGTCCAGTGCATATAAGTTCTACAAAAAAGGTAACCCTTTGGAAGGAAGGGCCACTGAACAGAGGCACTACAGATTAGAACTGAAAACTGTAGATTGTTCAAGATTCCGAAGTCACACTGTACATGTATTAGCAACCGTCCCCGGCACAGTGGGTGTTTTCAATATGAGCCACGTCATGAGAAAATATTTCTTTGCAAGTGTTCGAACAATTACATTTCGAAACTGCCAGTAAGCTTGAAACTTGAAACCGTTTCCTTTTTTATGCATACGGCCAAACAAATGTATGTCATCCTGCTGTCCTGGCGTCCTACTAACTTTTTAGGCATAAAAAAGATCTTCCTAGATATACGTATTAGTCTCAAAGCGATTTAGATGATCGCGAAATTCTGTTTGTGTCTGTTGAGGCTTTGCGTTCCCGTCAACACTATCAAGGTCATTTTGGAGCCGTTGCTTCTGATTTTATGGGATATTGGATTTTTACTCGATATTGAGATGGATTGACATCACAGGCCCTACCGCCCAATTCAAGTGCTAGGGCTTAAGGAACATTCCGACTCGTACCAGTTTTTTTTCTGGACAGGCTTATATTTATACGCGGTTAACCAGGACTCGAGTTCGGTCGGTTTCATGCAACATATTACGAAAACACGTCCGTTTAAATACATTGTAAATTTTACCGCCCAAAAATGAAAATTGTCAGATGAAAAATGTGATTTATTTCTTATTTCTGCACAAAACATAGATATTAGGTAGTCGTTAGGTCCGCCTCGACGGGAGTACCCACAATCTATGTTTTTGAGCAGAAATAAGAAAAAGTCATGATTATCCCTGTAAACGCGACGAGGCAGCCAAATCTATGTCTCCGAGCCCCCAATAGGCTTAGGGTGCTAATAAACTCTGTACACATAAACAGACGTTTGTCAATAGCGATTTCTCGTAATTTCACAACTGACAAACGTTTGTCAATAGCGAATTTAACGTATTTTGGCTATTGACAAACGTTTGTAAATAGCCATTTTTACGAGAAATCACATTCACTGCGATAAAGGTGGTTCACATCACGTAATTTCCAGTCCGGATGATTTGTTCAATCTGGGGGTGGATGAGATTAACTACGAGGAGTTGGGTGTACCTAACCTAGCTTAGGCCAAGGAGGATGGCGTTGTATCTAGTCATAGTCAGGACATTCATGTTCGTGCTAGTCAAGACAGTGATGACCCAATAAACTGTTGTAATGACCGTGGTACAACAACAGCTAGTGTTGATCATATCTCAGATCATAGTTACTGTTCAAGTTCCAATTCCAAAAGGTTAAATTTTGTATGTTTGAATGTTTGTGGCTTATGTGCCAAACTTAAATTTCCAGATTTTCAAGATTTTATAAACCAGTATGACATTGTGTGCCTTACCGAAATCAAAACTGATCAGTATGATGAAGTGAACATTGATGGGTTCAAGTTTGTAAGTGCTAGCAGAGCTATTGCTAAGAGAAAATCTGGGGGTGTTGGGTTATTTGTAAAGAATAACATATGGCCTTTTGTTAAAGTACTTGACAATTCTAGTGAAAATTGCTTATGGTTTACATTGAATAATTATTATGAGCTTAAGTGTGTATTTGGGGCTGTTTACATCCCACCAGAGGGATCGCCGTATAGCTCTGTTAGTATTTTTGACAAGCTGGAACAAGACATCATTAACTTTTGTGCTGATGAAGATACTTATACTTGCCTAATGGGAGACTTTAATGCAAGAAGTGGTCTATTATCTGATTTTATCAGTATTGACGAGACAATTAGTGACTTTAGTCTGGATTTTGAGTCAAAACTTATTCTTAGTAAGAATAACTTAGAAGAGCTTGGTTTTTCAACAAAACGTTACTCTTCAGAAACAACCAATACAAATAATTATGGTTACAGGCTCATGGACTTGTGCAAATCATTAGATGTGCATTTAGTCAATGGCAGATGTGGTGCTGATTCTCACATTGGTAAACAGACCTGTAAAAATAGTAGTGTAATTGACTATGTTATAATGTCACCAGAACTTTTTCCTTGTATACATTATTTTGAGGTTTTAGACTTTGATCCATTGTTGTCGGATGTGCATTGTCCTGTGGCATTTTCTGTTAATGTGCAATCACAAAACAGGTTACTGTTACCCAATGAGGGGAGTCTGATCACTGATACCAATGAGCAGAGTACTACTTTTCCAACATGGAAAACTGAGTCGAGATTAGAGTTTATGAAGTCCATTCAAGAGTCTAATCTTGATCAGATAAACATTGATTTGGATAGATTAAATCAGAATGAGTCTTTAAATGCTGATGATATAAATAGTATTACTTCCAAAATTTCACAAGTAGAAGTTCATTATATTGTGCATTTATTGATTACCACAAGTTCTGGTTGATGCAGCAGATAAATGCAGTATGTTGAAGAAAAAGAAGAATTTACCTGCAAACACACCAAAAAAAGTAAAAAATCAAAAACCTTGGTTTAATAATCAAAGTAAGTTGAAGCGCAATGAGTACATGACAGCTAAGCGCAACTATAAGCAATTGAATTCCAGGGGAAATTATGACAAACTTGTGTCGGCAAGTAGAGTATATAAGAAGTTAATCAATAAACAACTTAGAGACTATAATAATACTTTATCAAATAAGTTGAAGTCTATGAAAAATACTGACCCTAAATCATACTGGTCTATTTTAAATAAATACTCCTCGGAGGGTAGAAATGCACTACAAAAAGTATCGGTGGAATCTTTCTATGAACATTTTAGTAAATTGAATGAAGCAACTCCTGATGTTGACTTTGAAGATATTGATCTTGACAATATTTCAAGTTTCAATACAGAACTTAATTCCCCCATTACTGTGCAAGAAATTTCCAAAGTTATTTCAAACTTGAAAAATCAGAAGGCTTGTTCAATGACTGATAATGTTTTAAATGAGTATCTAAAGTATTCAAAAGATGATATGTTGCCCATTTACTGTAAATTATTTAATCTTATTTTGAACACAGGATTAATACCTGAAGCTTGGTCTAAAGGTACCATTTTGCCTATCTATAAGAATAAAGGTGATGCTAATGATCCTGATAATTACAGGGGTATAACCATTTTAAGCTGTTTTGGTAAGCTATTTACTGCAATTCTAAATCATAGACTAAACAATTATTTGGAATCTACTGGATTATTAATTGAAGAACAAGCAGGGTTTAGGAAGCATTACAGCACTGCTGATCATATTTTCTCACTTAAAATGTTGATTGATTTTTACCTGCATAAGAAGAAGAGATTATATTGTGCATTTATTGATTACCGTAAAGCATTTGACTCGGTTAACAGAGTGACACTTTGGAGAAAACTGTTGCAAAATAACATTGATGGCAAAATTTTTAAAGTGATTTTCAATATATACGATAATGCTAAATCCTGTGTGAAAGCAGGTGGAAGTATTTCTATGTTTTTTAGTAGTATGGCTGGTGTTCGGCAAGGCGAAAATTTGTCACCTATCTTGTTTTCGTTGTTTCTGAATGATTTAGTACAGTTTATGTCTAATTCTTGCAATGGTTTGTCCACCTTGTCTGATGATATTGGAAATATTATGAATACTGATGATGTAGAAGTATTTTTCAAGCTTTACCTGCTGTTATACGCGGATGACAGTGTTATTTTTGCAGAAACCCCTGAAGACTTGCAAATAGCTCTAGATACGATGAAGTTGTACTGTGAGACTTGGAAATTACAAGTTAATACGTCTAAGACTAAAGTTGTGATGTTTTCAAAAGGCAAAATTAGGCAAAAACCTAATTTTTATTATAACGAAGAGTCTCTTGAAGTTGTTGATGATTTTAGTTATTTGGGTATAAAATTTAACTATAATGGTAAGTTTGGTAAGACTAAGAAGCATTTAGTAGATCAAGCCAGAAAAGCTATGTTTTCATTAATAAGGAAAGCTAGAAAATTATTTTTACCTGTTGACATTCAATTGCACTTGTTTGACAGCATGATCAGTCCGATACTACTTTACGGAAGTGAGGTCTGGGGTTGCGAAAATGTCGATATAATTGACCAATTTTATTTAAAATTTTGTAAATCATTGTTGGATGGTAAGCAAACAACACCAAATGTTATGGTATATGGAGAGCTTGGTATATTACCATTGCACCTCAAAATAAAATCAAGAGTCTTGAATTTCTGGTATAGAATAATAAGTGGTAAAAAGGACAAAATTTGTTATAAGCTATATCAAGTTATGCATCATTTACATGTAAATGACTTATACCACTCAGACTGGGTTAAATCAGTACATGATTCACTTGATACTTTGGGTTTTACAGACCTTTGGTTGAAATCAAAACATCTTTTACTCCCAAGCATCTTTTAAAACCAAAATCAAAACTAGGTTAGCGGACCAATTTAAGCAGAATTGGAATGGCAAAATTAATGATTCAGAGAAATGCTTAAATTATAGACTCTACAAAAAGGGTTTTCAGTTTGAAAAATATTTTAATATATTACCATCACAACTAGCCAAATATATGTGTAAATTTAGATGCTCAAGTCACAAACTTCCTATTGAAAAAGGACGTTTTTCAAATATCGAGAGGAATCAACGCATTTGTGAGTTATGTAACGCAAATGAGCTTGGAGACGAATTTCACTATTTGTTCAACTGTAACTTTTTTACAAGTAGTAGGTGTAAATTCCTACCCCTTTGGAGTTTTCAATTACCTAATATATTAAAGTTTGAAAAACTAATGAGCTCTGAAGACAGAGCAGTCTTGACTAGATTAGCCATTTTCATAAAAAAAATAATTACAAAATTTAAGTAACATTGAAACTGCCATCTTCCTCTAAGAATTATATATGCAGTTTCTTTAAATTACAATCCTTTTCTGATAAGAGTACTACTTTAATACATTTAGTCCAAAGATTTTGTAGGGACGAACGTCATGGTCTGAATCAGAATCCTCATCGAGCAGACTGTTTCTGGTTCTTGTCGTTTGTTATTCAGTCTGTGTAGTTTAATAATACCTGTATTTTGTGTGCTGTTCAAATTTTTATGACAATTACAGCAATTTTTCATGTACAGCAATTTTTCGGGTTACCAAAGTCTTTGGACTTATACAGTACATTTAATACAGAACAGATCTTATCATTATGCTCACATGCCATGTTTTTTGCTTGTATATATGTTGATTTATGTTTGTTTTAGCTCTTATGCCCGCAACGGACCTGGAGTAAAATAAAACTTGTTGTTGAAAACTTGTTGCTATTGACAAACGTTTGTCAATAGCCATTTTAACGTGAAATCGCTATTGACAAACGTTTGTCACTAGCCTCTTCCATTTATTAAACGAGTTGAGATTCAAGGAGTTTAATAAATTCAATAATACATGAGCACGAATGCAAGATTCTATTTATGATATCACATTTAAAACGCATTTTATTCGCGAATGTTTAACATAAATGTAAACATAAATGTAACATAAATGTAAATGTTAAGGACATCGTATGTGTAACGTTACGGGGCGTATCTAGCTAATTTGCATATTTAATCCACTAGTGTATTATCGAATTTATTACTTGACGTTATAACATTTTCGGACGCGATGTCATATCGTCTTGACGCCGTTTGTGACAACCCTATGTTTTTCTTTTGACCTTCTTCGGCAATAAAATATGATTTGAAATCGCTATATGATAAGTAGAATCTTACATTCGTGATCATTTCATATGAAATTTATGAAACTTATAAAATGCCTATGAAATGACCACTCGTGTAAGATCTATAAATATACTTTTTATTTGTGTTTTCCTTCTCTGATCGCAACTGTTCAAACAGAAGATTAAAGACTAGCCAGAATGTTTCATATTTCATTCACCCATATATATTTTTATGAATCTTCCACCTTAATAAGTTTGGAATGGTCCATTACCAATTGTAGAGGTGCCAGATTTTGTTTGTGGTAAGTTTTACAAAACAAACGGATGTTCCATAAGCTACCGGTGTACCATAAGCTACCGGTGTAGTCCAATATCAGACGCCACAATACGCGGCGTCTGGTCTGGATCTTCACTATATGCCAATGCCCAGTTCAAATGGGACGCTAGGCATATGTGGGTTAAGACACAGTATCTCAATGTCGGGTAAAAGTCCCACAGAATTTGAAGCAACATCTCCAAAATGACATGTACAGTGTTGACGGGGACGTAGCAAACCTCAAAACAAACAAACAAACAAACAAAAGCTTTCATTACGAAAACACTCCTATACAAATATATTGTAAACTTTACATCCGAAAAGTCGATTTTGTTTAGATAAAACAATTGTGATTTTTTTTTCTTATTTCTGCTCAAAATATAGACAGTGGGTACTCGTTAGAACCGCCTCATCGAGGCGGTTCTAACGAGTACCCACGATCTAAGTTTTAAAGTAGAAATAAGAAAAATAAGGTGTACCCCCGTAAACACCATTTTTACTATCAAGGCCCTTAGGGGGTCAAAATTATATAGGCGTGTTTTCGTGATGACTAACTTACAACAGTATCGTTACATAGAAACATAGCTTTGTCGTTTGTAAAAGGAACGCAGGTGTTGTCAAGGAACATTTTTCAACAACGGCATTTCACATAGGAAAACAAGCAGGAAGTTACATGTACAACTTCCCTGGCACTTGATATGATTTTCCATCGGGATGACATATACTTGAGAAATAGGTTAGCTCTAATGTGTGATTTGCTGAGTAATAAAACACAGTTTGGAGGTCATTTGTAGAGTAGATCAAATCACGAGCGCGTAATTTCTTACTCAACAAATTTACGCGCGAGTGATTTTTCTATTTACAGCTGTCCTCTAAACTGTGATTTATTACTCAGCAAATCACATACTGGAGCTTTAAAACACTACTGTAAAAGGTCGACAACGACTTTGTTGTTTCCTTCAAATTCTCCCAAACATGCGCCATTGTTAGAAGAAATTCCATCAACATTATTGTGTGTATCCATTATGAAAACATGCCTAAACAAATACATTATATTTTTTTTCCACCAAAAAATGAAAATTTTCAGATGAAAAAATTCGATATTTTTCTTAGTTCTGCTCAAAACATACTTTGTTGATACTCGTTAGAACCGCCTCGACGAGGCGGTTCTAACGAGTACCCACAATCTATGTTTTTGAGCACAAATAAGAAAATACTGCATACCCTTGTAAACCCCAGTTCTACCATATAAAAGTGGGGTTCAAGGGGGTCAGAATTGTATAGGTGTGTTTTCGTGATGTCTCACACGTTTAAGTCAGTTTGTAACGTCTGTAACGCGAAAAAATAACGTTTCACCGTCAAATGTCAAATGTGAACAAGTCCTTGAAATAATAAACCCCTAAACCCAACTTTATAGAGAGAAAACTGGGGTTTACGGGGGTAAACAATATTTTCCTTATTTCTGTTCCAAGACATTGGTTGTGAGTACCCGTTAGAGCCGCCTCAATGAGGCGGTTCTAGCGAGCACCCACAACCTATGTAATGAGGCGGTTCTAGCGAGCACCCACAACCTATGTTTGCAGTATAAATATGAAACATATCATGGATTTTCCTCAGAAAAGTTGCCATTTTGGAGATGTTAAAAATGCACTATGTCGCACGGGTGTGTTATCGTAATGCTACGAGCGAAGTCATGAAACGGCGGCCTTGACTAAGGCTGGCACGATTAATCGGATACTCGATTATTCAATCGATAAATTCGACAAAAATGATTATCAATTACTGATTTTCTTGCAATCGATTATTATCAATGTACTACCCAAAGTTGTGTTTAAAATATCTGTATGAGTGGCAAACAGTGCAGACCCACATGAGACGCCGCGTTCTGCGGCGTCTCATCTGGGTCTACACTGTTTGCTCAGGTCTGTCTGTTCAAATACATATGGCAAGGTACAGCATACGGTAAAAGTCATGCACAGACTGAAAGCCAGACAGGTAAAATTATTACCAAATATTCAGTGATTACCAATCGATTATGGATCGCAATGACAGGAATGAAAATCGATTATTTTTAAGCTCCGATTAGCAAGCCCTAGCCTTGACGTAACACGTCGCTCTCTATCGCGCAGTGATTTATTGCAGAATAAATCACAGGTCCTTTCCTTGCTTATACAGGCGCGCTGTGTCAGAATGGATTTAAAATCACCAGGGGAAACACGTCTATATAATTTTAGCCTCCTAAACCCCACTTTTATATTTTAAATTGGGATTTACAGTGGTATACATTATTGTATGTTTTCTACGCAAAAGCGCATATTCTCGGTACTCAGACTCTAACGAGTTCCCAAAGTCTATATTTTGGGCAGAAATAAGAAAAATATCACAATTTTTTCGTCTAACATTTACGTTTGTTTTGGGTGATAAAGTTTACAATGTCTTTGTACAGGCGTGTTTTCGTAATGATAATGCAGCACAGTTCAGAGAAGATAATCGATATTGTCGGTCACAATTTAAAATTGCAGTTGTGAAATTTGATTAAGATGAAAATTAAATGCGCAGTGGGACGTAACTGACAAATAACAATTACAGCAATGACAGCATTATGTGTAAGGTTAATCCCGATCCTGCTTTGATGCATGTTTATTATTCTTGCACACCAGACAAGGAAATCCGTGATTTTACCCTGGGATAGAAATTTATGTTCTGACCCTGGTGTTCCGACCCCAAATCGAATATAATCGCGTGTTTGATAAATGCACTGGTTGATTGCAACCTCATGCGCGGCGTCGTCATGCGTGGCGTCACTAAACACTCCTTTTGTGTCATCACAAAATGGCGGACGTCGGTAACCGAAGTGACAGCAGCATTAAAAATTCGCAATAGAAATGGAAGGTATGCAAGAAAAAGAATCCAATATGGGTGTGAGGGGTGGATAGAAAAATTCGTCCCTCGGGATCACTGTCCGGCATCACTCGGCAAGCCTCGTGATGCCGGACAGTATCCCTCGGGACGGATTTTTCAATCCACCCCTCACACCCATATACGATTCTTATATTCTAACACAGCTCGCCTATATAGGCAATTGAAAATAACTGTGTTTTATTCCGCAACAAATCACGACAAGGAAGAGCGTCATTAAAAACTGCCAATTTATGATCTCACTACTCGATTTCATTGAAGTTAGACGATGTAACGTCATATTCTCGCATAGAAAAGGTTAGAAAAGGAAATAAATGCATGCGTTTCAGTCGATAATTTTGGCGTGATTTCTTCTAACAATTGCGAAAAGTTGTGAGATTTGCATTTTTGCCAATTTTCAGCCTGTTTGAATCGAAATAGGTCAGTTCTAGTTTGTGATTTGTTGAGTAATAAATCATAGTTTGTCGGTCAGTTGTAAGTAGACAAATCACGCGTGCTACGCGCTCGTGATTTGATCTACTTTACAACTGACCGTCAAACTGTGATTTATTACTCAACAAATCACAGTTCTATCGAATACCAACAATCTTTATTTTAGAGCAGAAATAAGAAGAATAATGTTTACCCCTGTAAACCCCAGTTTTTCTATATAAAAGTGGGGTTCAAGGGGGTCAAAATTATATGGGCCCCGTCAAGCGATTTTGGTACTTATCGCCTATGCGAGCAGCGAAGGTTCAGGCGAGCCTGCGCATCCGCGCAGTCTCGCCAGAACCTTCGCTGCTCGCTTATACAAGCAGTGAATCAAGAGGAACCTAATGACAGAAAGCCATATCCCCGGCCCCTCTGAATGGCTGGGCATGCGCAGTTAAAATTTGTCATGACGGAATGCTCGAAGACACAAATTCGCTTGGCGGGGCTCATATAGGTTTGTTTTCGTGATGAGACTGGGCTTAATAACGATGCAACACGTCCTGGTTGTGCCAATAATAAAAATCTAAAATTAGATCCTTTAAGAGCAATGAAAACATTCATAAGAATGAAGATGGGTCATACTACGTAGTTTCGGCTAATAAAGCCTCATCAGTGACCCTGTAATGATCCGGCAAAGAAAGCCAGAGAAAAAATACTGCAATTTTGCGAATTTCGAATAGGCAGTCGATTCAAAGACTGATATAAATCAAAATTGGGTCCAAATAATTAAAAACCTGTCTAGAATATGAGTCTAAACCAATAATTTATTTCTGATTACTCAGAATATTCACGCTGATCTCAAAGGACCAAAAGTTAAATATAAACTGCACTATGGTTGATGTACGGGGAGACGTTTTACGGCCGCCACACGGCACAACACCAGCTGCAGTGAAGGCAAATAAAAATCTAAAATTAGATAAGTCTTGTATCAAAATATGTCAAACATCAGTCAGTCAAACACTAAAAAATAATTGCGTGAATACTTTGAAATGATATCATTATTAAACATAAAGCTGTCTTCTTCATTTGATTATACATTCAGGCAAATGATCGTCTGGAAAACCGTAGACGACTCATTAAAGTGACGATGAGTTGTATATGCTTTATGTAAATAAGTTTGACTGACTGGTTGATTGATTGATTGATTGATTGATTGATTGATAATAAAGGTTGGATTATATGCCGCGACCATGTTAATTATAAACTCTTTAGTCACTTGACCAATCAAAATGTTAAGCTTCAAAATATATCCAACCAGAACGCCTGCTGCATATCTATCTATCTATCTATCTATCTATCTATCTATCTATCTATCTATCTATCTATCTATCTATCTATCTATCTATCTATCTATCTATCTATCTATCTATCTATCTATCTATCTATCTATCACGAAAACACGCCTATTTAATTTGACCCCCTTAAACCCCACTTATTGAAACACTCGGGTTTACAGGGGTATACAGTAGTTTTCTTATTTCTGCTCAAAGACATAGATTGTTGATACTCGCCGAGGCGGTTCTAACGAGTACCCACAATGTATGTTTTGAGCAGAAATATGAAAAATATCAGGATTTATATCTGAAAAATTTCATTTTTTGTTGGTAAAATTTTGCCAATATATTTGAATAGGCGCATTTTTTTATTCTATCTATCTATCTATCTATCTATCTATCTATCTATCTATCTATCTATCTATCTATCTATCTATCTATCTATCTATCTATCCACACATCCATCCATCCATCGTTGACGTCTTACATGCAACACCAAAATGGAGAAACATTATGTCCACTGCATGAACCTCACCTTTGCCGGATGAAAATCTACTGTATTCATATAACATGGATAGGGATCTTAACCTACACATGCGATTGCACTCCCTCTACAAGGGTCTTCGAGTTATCGCCCCGACCAAAGGACGGAGCATTTTTGGCATTCATATCGCACCATAATGTCTAATGATTTTGTGACAAAGTGTTTAAATGTCGGTGTGAGAATAACCAAGTCATTGCAAGCATCGCAGTAACAATCCATGCAATAAATACTCTTTTAAACCCCACTTTATACATTGTAAAACAAGAAATTGGGTGGGGGGATTGGGGTTAGAGGGTGCAAATCATATATATATATATCTTTTATCAAAACTATTAATTGTTGGTACTCATTAGAACCGCCTCGATGAGGTGGTTCTAACGAGTACCAACAATCTATATAACAAATATCTCACAATTTGTTTTCAAATGAATATCAGACTAAAGACTTGAAAGAAATGTCTAGCCCACATGGGAGTGAAATCATAATGACAGTCTGGAAAAGTATGCACAATTTGCTTTTACAGAAGAATAATCGTACAGTAATACGCACTGTCAACAGCTAGTGGCATAGGATGTACCGTATGTCATTAGTGCTAATTATGTTATTCCCCAGGACGCCCATAATTTTCAACGTTTGCTAGACATTTGGAAATTTAAAACAACACAGACAAATTAAATTGATGGCTGGTTAAATGGGGATCGATAAAACGCCATTCTTAACGCACTCTCGCATTTAAAGCAACGTTTGATTGGATAAAGTCAAAATATTGCAACTGTATATCCTGCGATTTACTGTCTGTCATGCAACGTAGCTTGCCATCGGCTGGTATTTGGTTTTACGCGGACCACAACGCTTGTCGTTTTGAGCAAAATAGTAACCTTTTAAGAAAACAACGGAACAAGTGCATTGGAATGGAGATAACTATATTGAAAATTGTCAATTTGGGTGGAAAATACTAAATAGACGATTTTACCGTCGCAAATTCCGTTTTACGGCTCCGCTGACGCGTCGCCGTATATCAAAAATGTCGACCGTAAAACCGCCTATTTACCTCCCCAAAAGACATTTTTGAATATAACATCCCCCACCCCTCCCTTTGAAACTAACAGTGCCAAATTCTGTCGATTGAAAACCTCTGTAAAAGAAGTCTACATTTGAAGAATTAATTCCATCAAAAAGAACAAATTCTTTCTTGGGAGATTTGACCCAATATTTGTGAGGGTGTACGAAAGAGTGTCCATTAACGATACTTTAAATGTATCCGCGGAAATGGGGGTGGAAGCTATTGAAGATATTATACTTTGTAAATGTTTGTTATATTATTTTCAAAACCGGTGATTTATGGACAGGGAATTTCGTTTGACGGAGCCGGAGCCGTCGTTTTTGCTATTTGACATCAGTTCACAAAGTCCGTGTAACGAACACCCTCTAAATATGTTCTATGAAAGGGCAAGGACCACAGAACAGAACACCCGATTTTATATAGAGTACAAGGAAGTAGAGATGGTAGATTAGATGCAAGTGAGAGACGGAGGAGAATGAGGAAAATAACTGAAGTGAAGAAACAGAAGAAATAACATTCCACCCTCTACCCTTGACCGCTGCCAGAACAGCAGGTCTTGTCCAACCGTACGCCCCAGTGATGCAAGATACACAGCACCTTTGGCTCACCCAACCACACCCACAAAAAACAACAAAAAAACAAAAAAAAAAAACAAAAAAAAAAAAAACAAAAAAAAACGTTTTATCCTACGAAATGAGATGTGCAGGTAGAATGTTCTCCAATGGTTGCATGTTCCTATCTCTCTCTATATATATCTCTCTCTCTCCGGAAAAAAGTTTCATACGCTACCGAAAAGTGTATAACCCCAGAGAAATCGCTTTCTACTCATGACAACTGACAACCACAGTGACATCACCCGCATCTGCTATATTTGACACCGGATAAAGTTACATTGTGCAAGAGTGGCTCATTTCCGTCCCAAATGTCCACCTGTTTATCGAAAAGGCAACCGAAACCTACAATCCCAACTACATGTACAAGCACTTTACGGCTTGACAAGAAGTCTTTAATTGACTGGTCAAAGCGTCTGCTACAAGTTCCCGTAAACAATTTCCTCAGTGTATAACGGCTCTATTTCAAGAAAAATGCCCCGAGGTATTTGGAATGGAAAAATGCTCCAATGTATTGAATTCCATATATTGCACAAACTTAATTTAAGACAGAAGCTACTTCAACAGGAGATTAAACATGATAACCTTAGGCTGAGGTCACAACTACAATTTGCATTTTGTGTTTAATATCTTCGAAAAACCAAATCATTTCCTGTTGACGCATATTCGAACATTGGGCCTGATGCCAAGGCCCGCCTTTTAATGTACACAGACTCAATTAAGAAGCTGCTTATGACACCATCGACTAAGGTTTACCTTCTCAATGGAATCTAAATGAGTCAGCGCATGACAAAACCTACATATTTTATGGTGACTTAGTATATAAATTCAGAAAAATATTTAACCGCAATGACTTCAGCACCCAATTTCGTAAAATCATTCTTCGATATAAAAAGACTGGGTACAACATGGATGTTATACGACAGACTGCATGCATGGTAGTTAACCCAATCACGGTTGGAAACTTTGCTTCCCTCTTTAATTGCACGCCGTTGGGTCAGGCCTCAGATTCTATGACGGTTCCAACGTAAAGGCTTATTGAGAATTAGAGAGATCTAATTCAAGGTAGTGTTGGTTGGTGCCTGATGCTCTGTCTCTGGTCGGACCCATCGGAGTCTAACTGTTTGTTTTCTTTTGCTCCAGCATTTCAGTGGTTTCTTGCTGTCGAGTCCTCACCGTTATCTCACCTCTGTGGTTCTTTGATTATTTGTGTTCACGGAGATGTAGCACTGATGAGTTAGAAGGCCTTCATGCGGACTAAACAAATTATGTGTCTAAATCGCGACGGAAGTAAGGGGGAGGATTGTGGCCACGTAAAATTGATTTTTAGCCCCCAGTGGAAATCTTTCTACTGACCGTTCCAAGACGGTTCTTCTGTGGTGGTTTATTTATGTTGTTGTTTGATACTTACTGTGTGTATTACTTGTGTCTTTTTATTTTTGATGGCCATATAGCCATTTTGTGGGAAAGTAACTGTCCTTATGGCCTCCTTTGTTTAGGTTTCCATTATGGTCTGGTCGCTTCATGTTTGTGTTTCTTTCTCTTTGGTGCCTTTGATGGGTGGAGTAAGTTAATTATATCGATTCCTGATCTTTGTTTTACTTCTACTTTTTTAATCTATCATGAAAACACGCCTATATATTTTTTACTAATTTTGATATAGTAAAACTTGGGTTTCCGGGGGTATAGCTTATTTTTCTTATTTCTACTCTAAAATATACATTGTGGGTACTCATTAGAACCGTCTCGATGAGGCGGTTCTAACGAGTGCCCACAGTCTATATTTTGAGCAGAAATAAGAAAAATATCATAATTTTTTATCATAAAATTTTCATTTTTACGGCGATAAAGGTGGCAATGTATTTGAATAGGCGTGTTTGAGTAATGCAGTGTTTGCAATATAGAACATGTGTGGCAAAAAGACGAATGAAAAGAACAGAGGAAACAGGCGCATGTTTGGTTTATTGACGCCAGAGACACATAGTGGTTTCACAATACCGATCATACGTCGCTTTTGAGTCTAAACTGACCGAAAACGAAAGAACGATATTGTCCGCTTCTGGTTCGGGAGCTCTGAACATAATTCGGCTATAAATACAGACAAAGGCTTATATTGTACCATAAAGAAGGATGAAACACCACAATTCATTTAACTTCAGCATTATGTTTCATCTTTTTTTTTTACACACACACAAACTGTCAATTTGTAATTAATTAACGGTTGAGTGAAAAAAAACTCTTTTCCCACTAATGAACAACTTAATTGGTCATTATTGGCCCTATACTGTTATCTAAGGCTAACTGGGCTACTGAACAAACGCTGTTAATCCTCGTGATGACTAGCTGTGCAATAAAGATAACGATTATGCATTTACACACAAAAAGGCACCACCTACTAACATTTCCAGTCGGAGAACTGCGTCCTTTCGTTTCGCTATTTTAAATTGGCCTAAATATGACCCTTGCGACCTCCAAAGACTAAGATCGGACTGCGCGTACGCTTAGATTGATCTGTGTCTTCGCTGGTCACACACGCCACATTGCACAATTTTTGGTGCACAAACTCGATTATGGCAAATGTCGCAGACATTTATTGTGAACAAATCAATATTATTGCCAAGATTAGAAGCCAACAACAATCAGATTTGTCTTTGATGTTTATAGCAGTACCTCATATAATACGTGTGGTTCGTGATATTTTGCGATGAAACAAATAATTCCAGAGTTTTAGATTGCGATAAAATGTCTCTTTACGTATGAAATTAAGATACAATTGTGTTGAAAAAAATTCATTTGGGAGCTAAAGCCGTCGATTTACATCCCCATATGAATAATTCGATCAGTTACAATGCATCCTATTCATTTGTTTTGTTTCCAAAAGTTGTACTATCTTTAAGAGCTGCGTACAGCCAAATGCCAGCCAATGGAAAACAACGTTCAGAATTGCTTATCTTTAAGCTGAATCATTACGATAACACACCCGTGCCACACAGTGCATTTTTCACATCTCCAAAATGGCTACTTTTCTGATGAAAATCTGTGATATTTTTCTTACAAATACTGCAAACATAGGTTGTGGGTGATCGTTAGAACCGCCTCATTGAGGCGGTTCTAACGAGTACCCACAACCTATGTCTTTGAGCAAAAATAAGAAAAATAATGTATAACCCCGTAAACCCCAGTTTTCTCTATATAAAGTGGGGTATAGGGGGGTCTTCATTTCACGGACGTGTTCACGTGATGTGAATACTGCTTCAGATGATGTATCTCTTTCAAATGTTTTATAGCTAATGGAAAGGGAAGAGCGATTAGGATATTTCTGGGATTATCTTCACTGATCCACTTCAGAAACATATGCTGTGGCTGCTCGTTAAAATTAAATTGCTTCAATGATTCTAACAATTAGCCTCTGTACATTCTTTTTATTGTGACTTAGTATATAAATTCAGAAAAAATATATGCAATGACTTCAGCGCCCAATTTCGTAAAATCATTCTTCGATATAACAAGATTGGGTTCAACACAAACATACGACAGACTGCATGCATGGTAGTTTAACCTAATCACGGTTGACAGCTTTGCTTCCCACTTTAATTCCAAGCCGGTGGGTCAGGCCTGAGATTCTATGAGGGTTCCAGCGTAATGGCTTGTTTAGAATTAGAATTTAATTTTATGTAATGTTGGTTGGTGCTTGATGCTCTGTCTCTGGTCGGGCCCATCGGAGTCTTATTGTTGTTTTTATTTTGCTCCAGTAATTCAGTATTTTCTAGCTGTCGAGACCTCAACGTTGTTTCATCTCTGTGGTTGTTTGATTTTTGTGTTCTCGGAGATGTTGCACTAATGATTTAGGAGGCCTTCATGCCTTCTGAACAAATAATTTGTCTAAATCACGACGGAAGTTAGGGAAAGGATTGCGCCCGCGTAAAATCGATTTAAGCCCCCAGTGAAATTCTTTCCACTGACCGTTCCAAGGCGGTTCTTCTGTCATGGATTTCATTTTTGTTATGCTTTGTCTTTGAGTGTATGCATCGCTTATATCTTTTTGTTTTGGATAGCCAATTGGCCATTGTGTGGGAAAGTAACTGTCCTTTTGGCTTTCCGCTATTGATGTTTCCACTAGGGTCTAATTATTTCATGTTTATTTTTCTTTTCCTTTCGTGTCATTGATGGGGGGCTGTGTGTTAACTGTGTCGAATTCAGATTATTGCCTTCACTTCAATCATTTATACTCGTTACATTCCTCTGTCTAGAGACATGTAGAACAATCTCACGGTCGTTATGCAAACGGAAACGAAGCATTTTTTCGTATTGCATAGATATAAGAAACTATATTATAAGAAAAGAGGATCTTACATGAGTGTTCATGTATTATTGAATTTATTAAACGAGTTGAGGAAAAGGGATAAAATGCGAGGCTTGCCGAGCATTTTATCCCTTTTCTTCAACGAGTTTAATAAATTCAATAATACATGAGCACGAATGTAAGATTCTGTTTATCATATGACATTTAAAACGCATTTTATCCATGATTGTTTCACAAAAATGTCAATATTCCGCCGTTAGTAAACGCGACGACATTAAGGACGTCGTACATGTAACGTTACGGGACGTATCTAGCTAATTTGCATATTTAATCCACTAGTGGATTATCGAAAATATTACATGGCGTTATTACATTCTCAGATGCGACGTCATATGATAAAACAATATAATACACCTGAATGAACTTTAATGTGATTGTTACCCTCTGTGATGGTACACTGGACTTGGAAACGTAATCATTACGATTACACACCCATGCGACATAGTGCATGTTTTCACATTTCAAAAATAGTTAGTACTTTAATGATGAAAATCCGTGACAGTTTTCTTACATATATTTATAGGTTGTGGTGCTCGTTAAAACCGCCTCATTGAGGCGGAGAGACGGTTCTAACGAGTAGCCGTTACCTAATTATCGGAGCAGAAATAAGAAACAATAATGTATACCCCCGTAAACCCGTTTTCTTTATGTAAAAACGGGTTTAGGGGGCTTCATTTACGGACTTGTTCACCTGATGGGCAGTTCATATAACAATACGCGTATTTGATCAGGACTCGCACGAAAGGCATTCGTGTAGCCCTTCCATTTTGCATTATTGTAACGACCCCGTGACCATGCATCGGACCACAAAACTTGCCGGGCTGCACGCCAAATCTTCTTCCCACTTCCCAACGTCCTTTGGGACCATTGGCTCCATTGTCGAATTTTAAATATACCTATTGTCACTGATGGGCATCAATTAGCTAGCTAATCTGGCCAAAACAAACTATTTTGTGTATTGCACATCACGTGACCAAGTCCGTGAAATGAACACCCCTCTAAACCCCACTTTATATAGAGAAAACTGGGGTTTACGGGGGTTTACACTATTTTTCTTATTTCTGCTCCAAGACATAGGTTGTGGGTACTCGTTAGAACCGCCTCCATGAGGCGCTTCTAACGAGCACCCATAACCTATGTTTGCAGTATAAATAAGAAAAAATATTAAACATTTTCACCAGAAAAGTTGCCATTTTAGAGATGTGAAAAATGCCTTGTGTCGCACGGGTGTGTTGTTATCGTAATGAAATAATCTTAGAACCTAGAGTGAAGGTTGGGTCCGTAGAATCGATTTAAACTTCCCAGTGTTTCTTGCTACTGACCGTCCAAAGGTGGTTGTTCTAATGCTGTTTAAATGTAGCTTTGTCGGATTTTCCGACGATGCTTATGAGTGTGTATTATTATTGTTTTTTATTTAATTTTCATTAATTAATTGTGTCTGTTGCACCTTGATCGCCTGTTGTGAAGAAGAGGAAGCTGGTTATTATAGGTCGGATATTTCGTTTTACGGCGACGCGTTAGCTCCCCGCGTCGCCGTAAAACGCAATTTGCGACCGTAAAACCGACGATTTACCTCCCCTAATGACAATTTTGCAATCCAGTTATCCCCATTCTAATGCACTTATTCGGTTGTTTTGATAAAAACTGTACTATTTTGCACAAAACGGTAAACGCTGTGAGCAGCGTAAAACCAAATCCCAGCCAATGAAAAGCGACGTTACGTGATGACGTCGGGTTTCCGACAGTATATCGCAGCAAATACTGTAGCAAATATTTGACGTTATCCAATCAGACGTTGCGTTACATACGCAAGTGCATTCGCGATTCGTTTTTGTTCTTTTATAATTTCCTCATTGTTAGTTACCGTACCTCTTGTTGTCTTTGATTAAGAAATAGATCAGCTCTAACTGTGATTTGTTGTGTAATAAATCACAGTTTGGAGGTCAGTTGTAAAGTAGACAAATCACGAGCGCGTAGCGCGTGTGATTTGTCTACTTACAACTGACCGACAAACTGTGATTTATTACACAACAAATCACTGGCTAGAGCTGATCTATTTCGATTCTAACACGCTGAAAATCGGCAATAATGTTGTTGTTTCCTTCAAAATCTCACAACTTTTCGCCATTGTAAGAAGAAATCCCGCTAAAATTATCGACTGAAACACATGCATTTATATCCTTTTCTAACGTTTTCGATGCGAGAAAATGACGTTACACCGTCTAACGTCAAGGAAATCGACTAGTGACGTCATCGATTGGCAGTTTTTAATGACGTCACTTGTCACGCTCTTCCTAGCCGTGATTTGTTGTAGAATAAAACACAGTTGTTTTCCATTGCCTATATAGGCGCGCTGTGTTAGAATAGACGGTAATCTTTGATTGTGGTTTTTCCTGGGCATCTATTTCTGTATTTTTGAACACTTCATATTCTTCAGATATGGTGCGCACCCTAGCTTCCAAACGATAAATTTTGTAGAACATATTTAAATGAGCCAGCGCATGACAAAACCTAAAATAGTACATGTGCGTCCAGCGAAGATTCAGATCAGCCTGATCAGAGTCTTCGCTGGGCGCTCTAAGGATAACTAATGGCCCATTGCACCTTCATGCAACAAGCGAAGTTTCTGGTTACACTATATGTGTGCGCATGCTAATATGATTCTTCGCTGGGCACACTGGTCTTATTGCAGGTTTTGTCGTGCGCTGGCTCAAATTACTTACGGTACTTATTTCAATTTGCGGACGTGTCGCAGTAAAACGGAATTTCTCACCGCCAACCCGCCGATATACTCCCCCCCCCCCCCACACACACAAATGACAGTTTTGAATAAAGTTACCCTCTTCAAACACATTTGTCTCATGACGTGGCCTATATGTGTTTCATGAAATTGGTCACAAATGTTCTTTTAAAGTGGAATTTCCGACCCTAAAACCGACGATTTACTTCAATACAATTATCTCTATTCGAATGACTATATTTGGTTGTTTTGCTAAAATTGCACGACTTTGCACAGTCGACGTGAGCTTAGTTAAACCAAATGGCACCCATGAAAATGAAATTTTATCTAACGACGTCTATCGCAGTTTATCATATGACGTTTGAGAATTTAATAACATCATGAAATGAATTTGATAATCCACTAGTGGATTCAGTTATGTAAATTAGTTATATACGCTTCGTGCCGTCTTTAACGACGACATGTTAACTAATGGCGGAATATTGACATTTTTGTAAAAAAACAAATCGAAAATTAAATGCGTTTTAAATGCCATATGATAAAATAGAATCTTGCATTAGTGCAGGTGTATTATTGATTTTTTTTAATACGTTGATGAAAAGGGTTAAATGCTCGGCGAAGCCTCGCATTTTATCTCTTTTTTCCTCAATTCTGCTTAATACTGGTTCCTACCCAGGAAAAGAGGGCCACATAGAAGATTAGTACTAGTACTAAATGTGTTACCCTCTATAAATAAGGTCGATTATTATTATTATCAATTTCGTTTAATAAACTCAATAATACATGAACAGTCATGTAATATCATCTATATATGCCATCGCGAATTGTTGTTGTCACCCAATCAGACGTCGTGTGTATTAGAACTAATGATATAACTGAAACTTCAACAAATTAGATGTACCTACTGTAGAAACAAAATCCGATTCATTTATGGTATGTAACAAGGAAGTATCGATTGAGTCTGCTTCAGTTTCTGAAATTCTATCCAAATACTTCGCACTTAGTAATCTGATTATATTTAACAGTAAATCAACTCGTGTCTGTTAATGAAGCTTTTATTATCCGATGAACTGCCAGCAACTCACACTGTAAACCCTCAATGATACTTATGTCTTAATTTGTTAATATGTTGTGTCAGACTGTCACAGCGGTAAGGGTTGCTGTTCACAAAACGAAGTATAAGGTATACCTGACGAAAGCACTAAAACAGTCCATAATAAAAGGTAAACCATAGTCCTTGAAATTTACATGTGCTTCAAGGTTAACCTCTATATACTGCGAATACTCTGAAACATATTTCTTTTTGGTCATTCGTGCTACACGTTTTTTTTTAAAATGTATTCTATTTCCTAAGACTTGATGCTTCCAATCACAGGGTCACATATATTCACCTTTACCAAGAAACAGCAATTTTATTCAATATCTCTATATGTAACGCGTCTATATGTACCATATTTTCTCTAATACACTAGGTACATTCAATATACGTATATAACTTTATGTAATGTTGGTTGGTACCGGGTGCTCTTGTTATGGTCGGGCCCTTCGGAGTCTAACTGTTGGTTTTCTATTGCTCCAGCATTTCAGTTTTTTTATCTTTGTGGTTGTTTGATTTTTTTGTGTTCTCGGATTAGGAATCCTAGCCTTCATGCTGACTGTACAAATTATTTGTCTAAATCGTTATGGAAGTAAGGACGAGGATTACGGCCGCATAACATCGCGTTACGCCGCCGAGTGAAATGACCGTTCCAACGCCGTTCTTCTGTCGCGGTTATTTTTTTATATTCGTCTTTGAATGTGTGCTTCGCTTAAACCTTATTGATTTGGGATAGCCAACTGGCCATTATGTAAGAAAGCAACTGTCCTTGTGGTGTTTCTTTTAGGGTCTAGTAATTTCATGTTCGTGTTTCTTGCCATTTGATGTCTCTGATGGGAGGTGTGGGTTAATTGTATCGAATCCTGATCTTTGCCTACGCCTCTTTTTAACTTACAAATGAAAGCATTGCTAAGGCTGTCTTTTTTATTGAATAACAGGTCAATATTGATTAGAGAGAAAAACTAAATTGAAGATTTGACTTCCGTGCCAATGTCGTTTACACGAAAAGTTATCCGATACTTACGAATGCATTCTTTTTATGTCGTTTTTATAGGAACAAAGCAGGACCAGAGGACCATTGGCTGTGTACTCACTTTAGCTTGCGCGTTTCCCATGAGTGGGCGTACAGTTTTCTGTAACTGCCTAGTGACTTGGAGTCAATGGCTAACCGTAGGCTATGTTCAGTCGTCGCGAATGAACAAGCTGTTTCCAATATTCGCTTGTCGCACAAGTTGGAAGACCCTTTACGTAAGTTGTGACCGTGATAATTGTCAGTATATCTGTGACAGCTCTAATTTGTGACCATAAAAATTCATTCTTATACGAGTATTAATTCATAGGTTTTGCTAAATAATATGCAGGCTGACAGCTGCATAATGCCGAACGTCTGCAACTTTGAAGACGCCCGGTTTCCAACAGTATTAAGGATAGAGCGACGCAACGGCCTGGCGTTATCCGGTCAAACGTCGCGTTTGTTATTATACTGAATGTTGCATGAACATGACAAAGTGAACAATAATAATAATATTAAAAAAAGATCTTTAACAATTTCACCCTTGTGTTTCTGACTTGGACCATTCTATCTTTGACGTGCCTTCGTGGCCTAGCTAGTAAGAGGCTGGCCCTTTCACCGCGGTGTTTTTCTCCGGATATTCCGGTTTTCGCCCAACTCTGATAAAGATCGTCTCAAATAAGTGAAACAATATTGAACGGCCGTAAAACCAATTCCATTCCATCTCTGAATTGTGACATATTTGTTTTGTCAAACTGGGAATTCTTTCAATTTAGGAAATTTAGTTTAAGTCATTGTTAGGGCTGCAAATAGTGTTGATCGTGATGCGACGGCATCTGTATCAGTCCGATCAGTGTCTTTGCTGGTGGTATGCATCATGTTAACTCTTCCGTGCAATGAATACCCTCTAAAATAGAAGTGGAGGCAATGATCAGGAATCGATACAATTAACCCAAAGCTCCCATCATTACACCAAAGGGAAATAAACACAAACACGAAACAACAGACCCTAATGAAAATATAAATAGCGGAAAGCCAAAAGGACAGTTACTTTCCCACAAAATGGCCAATAGGCTATCTAAAATAAAATAACATAAGCGACACAAACACCCAAAGACAAACTATAACAAAAATAAACCGCGACTTAAGCCCATTTTATATAGAGAAAACTGGGGTTTACAGGGGTATACATTATTTTTCTTATTTCTGCTCTGAGACATACGTTGTGGGTACTTGTAAGAACCGCCTCAAGGAGGCGGTTCTAACGAGCACCCACAACCTATGTTTGGTGTACAAATAAGAAAGATATCTTCAGAATAGTCCTCACTTTCGGATACATGTATAAAAAATCTGATTAAAGTGTGTTATCGATATAACCTGAATCTTAGCCTGCGTATCTGCTATCATATCGTGTGTCAGCTGTCCGACAAACATTACAAATAGCATTGTGACACCATTCGTATTTTTCACTAATGGATCCGTCCTTTTATTGTGTTTCTGAACAAACAAATAGATCAGGTCATACGCTTCTGTATTGTTTTATCTCCTGTTATAACTGGTCATCAGAGTAAAATTGAAACAGTCTAGACAGCGCATTTCTTGCTTGTTGAGAACGTCAGAATAGCTGTAATATTTAGATCAGGTGGCACAGAGGAGACGACGCATTAATTAAAATGTGATAGGCAATCAGACACTGTAGTAAACATGTTACAGTAAAATTCCTATATTAAGACCATCTTTGGGACTGTTCAAAAGTAATTTTTAAGACCACTTTTCAACAGTCACAAAGGTTTTTTGTTTGATTTGAGTTTTAACGTCCCCGTCAACACTGTAAAGGTCATTTTGGAGACGTTGCTTCCAATTTCGTGGGATTTTTACCCGACATTGAGATGAAATGACAGCTCAAGCCCTGCCGCCAATGAAACCAATAGGGTTATATGCATGGACGGGCCGACTCGCACCGCATTGCCTGGGCAGGCTTAGACCCTCTAAGCGGTTTACCAGTACTCGTGTGCGGGTCGGTTTCAGCTCTGCGTGGAAGCATCATGCAGCCCATCTATTTCTTTAAGCCCCGGTGGGCTTGATCAGAGAACATTGTATGCAGAAAACACAAAGAAAGAATAACTGCAGCCTACTAAATAAGCTTTTAAAGCAGAATTAGTCTTATCAATTGAAGGTGGTCTTAATAGCGGAATTGCACTGTATATGGAAAGAGCTTGATGGAATTCTCATGTCAAAGCTATGCTACAACACGGAAGTGCCATATTGCTGAACTTTTCATCTTTTCAAAGCCTGTCGTAATCGAAGTTGGTTTTTATTTAAAAGTTATTAGCTCTGTATGCATTGGATCATGTATAACATAATTTGTCTCTACTGAACCCCCAACTCTAAACAGAAGTGAAGGCAATGGTCGGGAATGAATACAATTAAACAACACCTCCCATCAGAGACACCACACACATGAAATAACTATAGACCCAAATGGAAACATCACAGCAGAAAGCCAAAACGACAGCTACTTTCCTACAAAATGACCAATTGGTTATCCAAAAACAAAACGTTTTAGCGATAGACACATTCAAAGACGATTATAACAAAACTGAACCGCAACAGAAGAACCGCCTTGGAACGGTCAGTTAAAAGCATTTCACACTGGGTGGCGTGACGCGATTTTTACGCGGCCGTAATCTTCGCCCTTACTTCCGTCGAGATTTGGACAAACAATTTCAGTCCGCATGAAGGCTTCTTACTTCCGTCGAGATTTACGTCGAGAACAAATAATTTGTTCAATAATTTGTTCAGTCCCCATGAAGGCTTCCTAATCCGAGAGCACAAAAATCAAATAAGCACAGAAATAAATAACTGAAATGCTGGAGAAAACCAACATTTAGAATCCGATGGTCCCGACCAGAGCCAGAGCATCAGGTATCAATCAACATTACATAAAATTAAATTTTAATTCTACGTAAGCCTTTACGCGGGGAGTGTCATAGAATCTCAGGCCTAACCCAACGGCGTGCAATTAAACAGGGAAGCAAAGTTATCAACCTTGATTGGATTAACTACAATGCATGCAGTCTGTCGTTTAACATTTATGTTGTATCCAGTCTTTTTATTTCGAAGAATGATTTTACAAAATTAGGCGCTAGTATATATTTTTCTGAATTTATATACAAAGTCACCATCAAATTTTGATTCCGATGGACCTTGTTGCAGAAGAGATTTAAGTCCAACATTGAATTTTGAAACTGAACCGACATGACGTCTACAAATCTTAGAAAAGGTTTTGTCTCTGATGGGAGCTGTGGGTTGATTGTATGGATTCCCGATCATTGCCTCCACTTCTATTTTGTGTAGTTTATGATACCGATAACTCTGATTAAGAAGTTTAGCAGTTATTCATTTATTACGAGTGTTGAATCAATTACATGGCTAGACACTCTAGCAAATCGAATTCGTTGCGAAATACAAACGCCATATGAATATCACCATCCAAGAAAAGACAATGTGGAGTCTCAAACCCAAAATAATCGCTTCTATAATAAATGTTGCAGGAAACAAACCCGTCCACAATAGATACGAGTGCATGTTAATCCAGAAACGAGGCCTCGATATCAGAAGATTTGCTTTAATAAACTGATATTCTAGGGAGTGGGGGGGGGTATTTCGAACTGATCAAATCATCGAGATAGGTATGGTTTTGTTTGTTTGTGTGTTAGTATTGGGTTTAACGGCCCAGTCAACACTATTTAGTTCATTTTTAGCCGGTCAGTTTACTTATCCACAGTTTTCCTGGGCAGGCTTATACGTATGTGGTTAACCAGCACATTCTTTCGCCAGAAACTGAAAACTGCCCTTCTTGAGCAGCAGGTCTCGGTACTCGAAGTGACTGCAGCATTAAAATCCGCGCTGAGAAATGGAAGGTATGCAAGAAAAAGAATCCTATATGGGTAGAAAAAGCCGTCCCTCGGGATCACTGTCCGGAATCACTCGGCAAGCCTCGTGATGCCGGGCAGTGACCCTTGGGACGGATTTTTCCATCCATCCCTCACACCCATATAAGATTCTTATATTCTTTGTTGTGTCCAGTCCCATACAGTGTCTGATTTGTCATCAAGCATTCATTCTTTTAAGAGCTTGTCCATTAAGCAAAGTAAAATTCGCAATGGGATAACTTAATAATATTGCATATACACAAAGAAGTAATGTCTTGACATTTTCCGGAGTAATAAATAATTTAAAGATCCTTCCTAGGTGACAATTCCTAGAAATTCATTTCCTCCGAGACGAAAATAGCCCCGTTATTGGTATATAATTTGAATGAATCATAAATTGTCATTTGTTTTTTGGATATAAATGAATAAATGATTTTGACAGACAACGTGCTCTTGCTTTGAATAAGGACTACAAAAGCGTATTTATATGTAAACAAGAGGTCCATGTTGGACCTACATTACGATAACACACCCGTACGGCATAGTGCATTTCAAACATCTCAAAAATGGCTACTTTTCTGATGAAAATCCTTGATATTTTTCCTATAAATGCTCAAAACATATGTTGTGTGTGCTCGTTAGAACCGCCTCAATGAGGCGGTTCTAACGAGTACCCACAACCTATGTCTGGGAGCAGAAATATGAAAAATAATGAATACCCCCCTAAACTCCAGTTTTCTCTATATAAAGTGGGGGTTAGGGGGGTCTTCATTTCACGGACTTGTTCACGTGATGTAATTCGCTCACGTAAGTCATTGTGTACTAACATTGCTGTTTTCAGGTTTTTCTATATTTAACTTTGACGGCCATTGTGTACAGCGACGCAGATCACGCATTTGGTAGAGGGATCACCGAAAGAACATTTCTGTCAAGTTATTTTGATTTGTTTGTTTGATTTGAGGTTTAACGTCCCCGTCAGCACTGTAAAGGTCATTCTGGAGACGTTGCTTCCAATTTTGTGGGACTTTTACCCGACATTGAGATGAATTGACATCTCAAGCCCTGTCGCCCAATGAAACCATTAGGGTTTATTAGCATGGACGGTCCGCCTCGCACTGCGGTTCTTGGGCAGGCTTAGATCCTCTAAGCGGTTTACCAGTACCAGTGTGCGGGCCGGATTCAGCTCTGCGTGGAGGCATCATGCAGCCCATATATTTCTTCAAGCCCCTATGGGCGGGGGCAACCAAGTTATTTTGACATTGAGCCCTTGGCATCGGTGATGTTCTTCGAAGATTGTTTTTTTTCTTCCCCTATTTTTACTTCTGCAGTCATATGGACAGTTTTTTTTTATAAGAGCAAACCCATTTCAGCAATTTAAGACATCATCATTACAATTATACCTACTTTGAGGCTCTAAGCATTGATAGTTCCTGATAATTTTTGGTTCAATCATTTTTATTTGACCTGAAGTTTAATAAAAACAAGTAGTTCAAGGTCTTAAGTCCATCTGACTATCACCCCAGGCAACAGAACTTTATTCTGTATCTGTAGACAAGATCTGAGCTATTCTAAGATTAAAGTGGCCAGTGTTGCATCAGAGGCAAGAAATAAAACCTGTTCCGCAAACAGTGTAGATCCAGATCAAATGCTAATCAGAGTAAAAAACTGTACACCAAATGACCTTGACCTTAAGTATTCATAGACATTCATTTTTTAGCTATTCGCATATCATAGGCCACAATATTTTTTTTGAAAAAAAAAAAAATGCATTGACATACCTATTTTCCATTGCAACTGGAAAATATTAAGTGTACATGTTTTCTGGGCCAAACTAGCTAGTTTCGGCCAATTAGGCCTCATCGGTGACTCTCAAATATTTTTAAAATTCAAGAATGGAATCATTGATCCCAAAGGACAAGAAAATATAAACTACACTATGATGTAGGACAGGGAGACTTTTTACGGCCGCCAGACTTTCCCAGACACCAGCTGTAGTGACGTTAAATATGTTCTATAAAAGGGTTATCCCTTGGAAGCAAGGAATACACCACAGAACTGGAAAAAATAAGTTTACATGTTTTCTGGGCCAGACTAGCTAGTTTCGGCCAATTAGACCTCATCAAGGACCCTCAAATATTTTCAAAAGCCTATGGACCCAAATTTGACCTTGGCGTAAAATATCACAGACCACAATATTTTTTTCAAAAAATGCATTGATTTACCTATTTCCCAGTGAAAAGCCTAAGGAGCCAAATTTGACCTTGGCGTAAAATATGTCAAGGTCAACCTACGGTCATCATATCTGCAAACATGGTAGTACTCAGTCACCCGATGCTATATACCAAGTTTCCAGACAATCAGCCATGTGGTTCTGGAGAAGAAGATTTTTTAAGGTTTTTATCATTTTTGGGCATGGCGGCCATCTTGGTCATGTGAACTGGACAATACTTGCAAACTGTTGTTCCCCCATTGCTAGTGGGGGGGGGGGGGGCTGCATATGAAATTAAATTGAAATTGACCCAGTGGTTTCAGTGGTTTTTTGACGACGGACGACGGAGGCCTACCATCCTGTAAGCTCCCCCGGAGCCTTCGGCTCGGTGTAGCTAAAACACAAGAGGACCCAGAGGGTCCTATTTCGCTCACCTGAGCGACACTGTCTCTAGCACATTCTATAGGACTATGATTTCCTTTCCTATATCTATGTATGTTTGAAATTTGTTGAAAATAAATGTTTTGGAATGTCAGGCTGGAGGTTTAAGAACTGTGTTACACATGCCTTTGGATGAAAGTGATGGTGCTTGACAACATGACCCATATTCAAATTTGACCCAGATATTATCAAAACAAACATGCCAGTAATGTGTCATGGAGATTGAAGCAAAATTATGGCCTACAGAGGGTGAGCAAGATTTTCAAGAGAATTGATCTAGTGACCTAGTTTTTGACCTGACAGGACTCATATTCAAACTTGACGTAGCTATCATTAAGGCAAAACATTCTGGTAAACGTTAATGAGGATTGAAGCAAAACTTGGACCTCTAGATGGTAAATAAGGTTTTAAAGAAATTTGACCTATTGATCTAGTTTTTGACATATATTTGAACTTGATTTTGATATCATTGGACAAACATTCTGGTAAAGTTTCATAGAGATTGTTGCAAAAGTGTGGCATCTAGAGGCTGAAAAATGTTTTAACGCAATTTGACCCAATGACCTAGTTTTGGACGCGAAATCTACATATCTATCACGTGGACAAGTCCGTGACATGAACACCCCACTAAACCCAACCTGATATAGGGAAAACTGGGGTTTACAGGGGTATACAATATTTTTCTTATTTCTGCTCCAAGACATAGGTTGTGGGTACTCGTTAAAACTGCCTCAATGTTTGCAGTAAAAAAAGAAAAATATTACGGATTTCCATGGGAAAAGTAGCAGTTTTGAAGATATAAAAGAATGCACTGTGTCGCACGGGTGTGTTATCATAATCTATCTATCTATCTATCTATCTATCTATCTATCTATCTATCTATCTATCTATCTATCTATCTGTCTATCTGTCTATCTGTTCGTCCGTCCGTCCGTCCGTCTATCTATCTATCTATCTATCTATCTATCTATCTATCTATCTATCTATCTATCTATCTATCTATCTATCTATCCCTGATTAGACCACACAACAATCACGAATCCTTGCAATGAAAATGCCTTTAAACCCCACTTCTTTATGCTGTTATAGAAAACTGGGATTTAAAGTATTATCATTTTTGTCTTATTTTTGTTCCAAAACATAGACTGTGGGCTCGCGTTAGAACTGCCTTAATAAGGCGGTTCTAACGAGCACCAACAACCTTTGCTTTGAGTACAGACGAGATAACAACACATATGCGCTTAGGAAATCTAAGCCTGCCCAGGCAATGCGGTGCGTGTCGGCCCATCCATTACGTAAACACGCCTATACAAATACATTGTAAATTTTACCGCCGAAAAACGACAATTTTCAGATGAAAAAGTTAGATATTTTTCTTATTTCTGCTCAAAACATAGATTGTGGATACTCTCTAGAACCGCCTCGACGAGGCGGTTCTAAAGAGTACCCACAATGTATGTTTTTGAGCAGAAATAAGAAAAATAATCTATACCCCCTGCAAACCCCAGTTTTACTATATAAAAGTGGGCATCAAGGGGGTCGAAATTATATAGGCATGTTTTCGTGGTGAAATCCCACTTCCTTTTGCTTTTATAGAAAACTTGGATTCAAAGTATTATCATTTTTGTCTTATTTTTGTTCTAAAACATAGACTGTGGGCTCGCTTTAGAACTGCCTTAATAAGGCAGTTCTAAGGAGCACCAGCAACCTTTGCTTTGAGTACAGACAAGATAATAACACATATGCGCTTCGAGGATCCAAGCCTGCCCAGGCAATGCAGTGCAAGTAGGCCCATCCATTACAAAACACGTCTATACAAATACATTGTAAACTTTACCGCCGAAAAAACGAAAATTTTAAGATGAAAAAAAAAATGTGATTTTTTCCTTATTTCTGCTCAAAATATAGATGTGGGTACTGGTTAGAACCGCCTCATCGAGGCGGTTCTAATGAGTGCTCACAATCTATATTCTAGAGCAGAAATAAGAAAATTATAGTTTACCCCTGTAAACCCCAGTTTTACTATATAAAAGTGGGGTTCAAAGGGGTCAAAATTATATAGGCGTGTTTTCGTGATGCATGCTTATAAACCCTATTTGTTTCATTGGGCGGCAGTGCTTGAGATTCCATTTCATCGCAATGTCGGGTAAAAGACCCACAAAATTGGAGACAACGTCTCCAAAATGACATTTACAGTGTTGACGGGGACGTTAAACCTCAAATCAAACAAATCTAACGAGCACCAGCAACCTTTGTACAGACAAGATAACAGCACATATACATCTAAAAAATACCCGTTTTCGAGATATTAAAGAATGTGCAGTAGAACTTCGATTGCTCGAACACCGATATCTCGTTTACCATGGCTGAGTCGAACGCGTTCTTCAGTCCCTTCGGGAAATCCTTTGCATAAGAAATAGTGGGGGTTATTTAGGAGATTTTCGTCTTTCATCTTGCAAATATATGCTGTGTGTACTCATTAGTATCGCCTCGATGAGGCGATTCTAATGAGTACACACAGCATACATTTTCTTTATAGAACATCGAAAAGCTATCCAAATGTATCTCGATATTCCTCCTGGCAGTAACCCTCAGTGGCTTGAACTACCCCTGTCTCGAACAGGTTTTGAGGTCCAAAAGGTGGTCGAGCCATTGAAGTTCGAATGTGCTATGTTACATGGGGAATGATGGTCTGTATTGGAATTACGAAAGAAACACATGCTCTCAAGGACAATGACTAATGTCTCTAAATAACCTAATTTCTTAAGAATAGTGATAGTTCCTTTGAATTCTTTCAGTGCTCTTAAGTTAATTACAGAAAATACATTCGATAATTAGCTTTTGTGGCAACATATTGAGAAAATAATTAATTTGCTTGTCCCCAATGAAAAAACATCCTTCTGATTAAAAGCCCTTGTTTTTTTCCTACTTTTGCCATTAATAAACCGTGACGGTCATTCATTCTAAGTAGTCAAATTACAAAGACTCGATCACCGATCCCGTGTCATTCCGAAAACACGCCTATACAAATACGTTGTAAATTTTACCCCAAAAAATGACAATTTTCAGATGAAAAAGTGTGATACTTTTCACTTATTTCTGTACTAAATATATTGAAATGAGACTTACCCCTGTAAACCCCAATTTTACTGTATAAAAGTGGGGTTCAACGGGGTCAGATTTATATACATGTAGGCGTGGTTTCGTTATGTTAACTTTGGTCGATTCAAAGTGTTTCTAAAGTCCAAAGGTAATTCTATCGATAGCATTAGATGACAACATCTAATACAGTCATTCCTCTTTATACCGACATTCGAGAGAATGTCATTCTTATAACGACAATTTTAATGCAACAAGCCCCTAGCTCAAGATAAGACAATTAATGGCGATATTCAAGAATATTGCAGTTATTAAATACTCTCAGTAGTGTAACAATTAGACGGTTCTAAAATTTTCGCTTCTTGGAATATAAGAATCTTATATGAGTGTGAGGGGTAGATGGAAAAATCCGCCCTGAGGGTCACTGTCCGGCATCACGAGGCTTGCCGAGTGATGCCGGACAGTGATCCCGAGGGACGGATTTTTCTATCCACCCCTCACACCCATATGGGAATCTTTTTCTTGCATACCTTCCATTTCTATTGCGAAATTTTAATGCTGCTGTCACTTCAGTTACCGACGTCCGCCATTTTGTTATGACACAACAGGAATGTTTAGTGACGTCACGCATGACGATGCCGCGCATGTTGTTGTAATCAACCAGTGCAGTTATCAAACACGCGATTATATTCGATTTTGGGTCGGAACACCAGGGTCAGAACATAAATTTCTATCCCAGGGTAAAATCACGGATTTCCTTGTCTGGTGTGCAAGAAAGTCCTTTATTGCCTATTATACTACTCCTTAATGGGATTCTTTAGTGCAGCAAAATAGAAGTGAAGGCAATGAACAGATTCCGCTATAACGGCAGACTGTAAGGGAACAAATACTGTCGTTATTTCGAGGGTCCTCTGTATTTTATTTATTTTTTATTCTTTTCTAGAAGATGTATGATGAGGTACTCGTTAGAAATGGCTCTAACGAGTACAAAAAACAAATCTTTGTTTGGTAGTTGTTCAAAAAGGCATCCAACGAAGTTCTACCTCTTTTTACACTGCTTTCTAATCATTGAAGGTATAGTGCATTCTTTACACTTCATTACAGCTTTGTTTTATTCTTTACAAATACGTTTCATCTCTGGAGCGACATGGAAGAGCTTTGTTTTATTCTTTACAATTACGTTTCATCTCTGGAGCGACATGGAAGAGCTTTGTTTTATTCTTTTCAATTACGTTTCATCTCTGGAGCGACATGGAAGAGCTTTATTTTATTCTTTACAATTACGTTTCATCTCTGGAGCGACATGGAAGAGCGTTGTTTTATTCTTTTCAATTACGTTTCATCTCTGGAGCGACATGGAAGAGCTTTATTTTATTCTTTTCAATTACGTTTCATCTCTGGAGCGACATGGAAGAGCTTTGTTTTATTCTTTACAATTACGTTGCATCTCTGGAGCGACATGGAAGAGCTTTGTTTTATTCTTTACAATTACGTTGCATCTCTGGAGCGACATGGAAGAGCTTTGTTTTATTCTTTACAATTACGTTTCATCTCTGGAGCGACATGGAAGAGCTTTGTTTTATTCTTTTCAATTACGTTTCATCTCTGGAGCGACATGGAAGAGCTTTGTTTTATTCTTTTCAATTACGTTTCATCTCTGGAGCGACATGGAAGAGCTTTGTTTTATTCTTTTCAATTACGTTTCATCTCTGGAGCGACATGGAAGAGCTTTATTTTATTCTTTACAATTACGTTTCATCTCTGGAGCGACATGGAATTCGTTACACTAACTTGTAACATGTCATTTCATAGCATTGGACCTCTACGTCCTTCTATACACGAAATTATTTATCTTTTATCCACTTTATCTTTACCTGGGACCAGTTGTTGCAAACTAACTATGTCCCTAATCAACGTATCGTTGAAATATCGTACATTAAATATGACAAATAATTCACTTGAATATATGAGTGGCTTTTAAGAAATGAAATTTATTTTTCTGCAGTTCATGGAAGTATGAACGTAGTGGGTCGCGTGCAAAGTAAATGAACCCCGAAGGGGTTCATAGTAAACTTTTCTAGCGACCCACTGTCGTTCATACTTTCATGAAAAGCAGAAAAATTAAGTTTATTTTTTATATTTACATTATTTGCTCCTCATCACTGGGCGAAAAAATACTTGTAGGGCAAACTTTTAAAGCTGAAAAACATTTACACGCTGTTTTTCTACAACGAGCGGAGCAGCGTTGACGTCATCAACGCCCGTAGAGAACAATGGTTTAGAATGACGTCACTTAACGTCACGGAAAATCATGTGATTCGATGCGTTTATGGAAGTATGAACGCAATTGTTTTCTATTGGTTTACATTAGACTTTACATTGGAAATGTAAATATTTGAAAAAGCATCTCATGTTTTCCCAGAACAAATACCAGAGTATTAGAACAGTTAACAGTTTGCTTGTTAATACTATGGATAACCGAGCCCTGATCAATATGTCCCTTGTGAATTTAAAAAAGTCTGTAGACAGAAACTTAGTTTAGAAGAAGAAACTGACTTGACTAATATGTTTTTGACGACAGGACTGTTTCCATAACGAACTTGTTAAAACATTGTTTCATCTATATATCAATGTCGATGAAACCTATTGTACAATGTCGTTCTTTTGACAATGATAAATTAGTAAATTGAGACTCTCAAATACATCCTGATTGAAAATATCTAGTAGATAAGCTTAAAAGAATAAAGTCCAGTAAGGTGTTGAAACTTCGATCTCATTACATGCGAATTATTAAAAGGCACTTAGATACACTCGTGAATGTGAGATCGGGGAAGTTGTCACGGTTTCATGGTACTGTCTAAAAGAGATGGTTTTAATTTTGGAATTGGGAATTTCCCTTTCTTGGATAGTGACGTACCTTGGGGTCTAGACATCACAGCTTATTCGTTTGGCTAGAGCTTGTTGTCATGTTGATGACTTTAATTTCAAACTTCAATGTTGTACTTAAATCTCTTCTGCAACAAGGTCTATCAGAACCCGAATTTTATGGTGACTTGGTATATAAATTCAGAAAAATATATAGTTGCAATGAGTTCAGCATTAAATTTCGTACAATCGTTCTTCGATATAACATGATTGGGTACAAAAATGCTATACGACAGACTGCATGCATGGTAGTTAACCAAACCACGATTGACAACTTTGCTTCCCTCTTTTGTTGCACGCCGTTGGGGCAGGCCTCAGATTCTATGACGGTTCCAACTTAAAGGATTACTGGGAATTAGAGAAAATCTAATTTTATGTAAAATAGAAGTTAAGGCAATGATCAGGAACCGATACAATTAACCCACAGCTCCTATCAGAGACACCAAAGGGAAAGAAACACAAACATGAAACAACCAGACCCTAATGGAAATATCAATAGCGGAAAGCCAAAAGGACAGTTACTTTCCCACAAAATGGCCAATTTGCTATCCAAATCAAAATAATACAAGCGATACACACACCCAAAGACAAATCATAACAAAATTAAACCGCGACAGAAGAACCACCATGGAACGGTCAGCGAAACGAATTCCACTGGGGAGAGGGGGAGCTTAAATCGAGTTTACGTGGCCACAATCCTCGCCCTTACTTCCGTCGCGATTTAGATAAAAAATTTGTTCAGTCCACATGAAGGCCTCATGATTGCTGGTTGTTGTCAGATGCTCTGTCTCTGGTCGGGCCCATCGGAGTTTAACTGTTGGTTTTCTTTTGCTCCAGCATTTCAGTGGTTTCTTGCTGTCGAGTCTTCACCCTCGTTTCATCTCTGTGGTTGTTTGATTTTTTGTGTTCACGGCGATGTTGCACTGATGGGTTAGGAGGCCTTCATGCGGACTGATCAAATTCTGTGCCTAAATCGCGACGGAAGTAAAGGCGAGGACTGTGGCCACGTAAAATCAATTTATGCCCCCCCCCCCCCCCCCCCCACACCCAGTGACATTCGTTTCACTGACCGTTCCAAGGCGGTTCATTTTTGTTAAGGCTTGTCTTTGAGTGTGTGTATCGCTTATGTTATTTTGTTTTGGATAGCCAGTTGGCCATTATGTTGGAAAATGGCTTTCCGCCATTGATGTTTCTATTAGGGTCTAGTTGTTTCATGTTTATTTTTCTTTCCCTTTGGTGTCTCTGGTGGGAGCTGTGGGTTATTGCTAAACTTGACATTTCTTTGAGGACACTTCTGCAACAGGGACTTCGGAACCAGAATTGTATGGAGATTAAGTTTATAAATTCAGAAAAATACTAGGTAGTGATAATTTTTCTGGTCAGTTCAGGAAAGTTGTTGCGAAATATTAAAACGTTGGTTATAGCTTGGATGTTGTACGACAGACCGCGTGTTTGGTTGTCGACCCTTTTGCAGTGGACAACTTTCCTTCGCTCATCGGTTACATGGGGATGGGCTGGACGTAGGACTCTATGAACGTCCCATACTAAATCGTTTGAATTCAAGAGGGATGGAGCCAGATATTTCCTGTGTTCGACCCTCTATGATCTAATTGGAGGTTTTCTTCTGCTCTGATGTCGGATTGTTGTTGAGTCCTCAACCATGATTCATGATAGTATCAATCTATACAAGACCATTTTACTATGTACAGTCGAACTCCACGAAAATCTATTCGAGGCAGGGGTAGTTCGAGCCACTGAGGTTACTACCAGGAGGCATAACGGGACTATTTTTGGACAGCTTTTCACTGTTCTATAATGAAAGTCTATGATGTGAGTACTCATTAGAATCGCCTCATCGAGGCGATTCTAATGAGTACACACAGCATAAATTGGCAAGATAAAAGTCGAAAATCTCCTTAATTATCCCGCACTATTTCTAACATTAAAGAATCCCTAGGGACTCGAGAACGGGTTCGACTCAGCCAGTGTTCGAGCTAGCGAAGTTCTACTGTATTTTATTTTGCCTCACTGTTTAACAAGAAAGCTTCCATGCGGGTCAATTTGCAATCGTCATTATGTTTGATACTGCACTGGAACTGAGGGAGAGGGTTGAAATTTCATAAAACTCCGGATCTGAAGCCCCCAGTAGTTTTACTACTGACCGTCGCAAAGCAGTCGTGTTTTTGCAATGTCTTATTTGTTAATTGGCTTTGTGCCGTTGGTTCATAATTCGTCTGTTTTTGTATGTGTCTCCGTGTCTGTTGCTATGTGCGCCATGTTACTTACATGCACTTTCTTTGAGTGACTTAAGATGGCTGCGTTATTTGATTGTGGCCTTTCCTAGGGGTCCTTGTCTTACTAGATTTTGTGTTTTTTACCTTGTCGATTACCGCAATGGTGGTTTTCCCGAGACGTGTCTTAAAGCAAAATATACAAAAGCATTCAATTAAATAGAGCAAATTCTTCTGATACCGAAGCACCGTTTTCGTATTTACATTTATCTATTGTAGATGGGTATATTTCATGCAATTTTTATGATAAACACGATGATTTGGATTCTGAGATTGTAAAGTTTCCTTTCATGGATTGGGATTTTTCTTGTGCGGCATCCAACATATGTGTATCGCAATTAATTCGGTTCTCCATAGTTTCTAGTCATGTCAGAGACTTCAACGCTCGTAATAAATGATTAACTGCTAAACTGCCTATATGTATTTAGGGTTATTGGTACATGTATCATCATCTTCGCATAGCAATATCTAAGTTTTATAGACACCATTTCGATTAAGTTTCAAACTTCATTGCTGGACATAAATCTTTTCTGCAACAAGGCCTATCGGAACCTGAATTTTAGGTTGACTTGGAACATGTATATAAATTCCGAAAAAATGTTCTAACGAGTACCCACAGTCTATGTTTCTCAGCGGAAGTAAGAAAAATAATGTTTACCCAGTAAACCCAAGTTTTACTTTAAACAAGAGGCCTATGGGCCACAATGCTCACCAGAGATCAGGCTGCACTGCCCAATGGCAGCCATGTATTTTAACATGATATCATTTTAATCTACCAATTATAAAGTCTCCCAAATGAATTCCCATATCCAAATGACCACCCATGTGAACTCAGTATCTGAAACATTAGGCCTTTATGAAGTAGAAGGGATGGGCATGGACCCAGTGGAGCCCTGGTTGGTATCACTAAATGCGTCTTATCATAAGGAACAAGAATATATATGGTTTAGTAGTGGGGATCTGTATCCCCAAAATAGAAGGCCTCTTAAGCGGTGGAAGGGTTGGGGAATGCTTTATTGATCCCAGGAAAGACAATGATTGTTGTCCCTAAACGTGTCTTACCATAAGGACCACGAATATATATGGTTTATTGGTGGGAATCTGAATGGTTTCTGATATATGAGGCCCTTCTATGAAGTGGAGAGGAGAGGAATGGCCCCTGCGGACTCCCAGGTTGGTGTGCTATTATTAAGGAACAAGTACATATATGATTATGTGGTAGGGATTTGAATGGTTTCTGAAATATAGTGCCTTTTATGAAGTGGAGGGGCGGGGCACATTGCCCCAGCACAAAGAGACCCCAGACTGGTGTGATTGAATGAGTCATATCATAAGGAACACTACTATATATAGTTTAGGGTTGGAGATCTGAATGATTTTTGAGAAAATTGCTTTTAATGAAGCACTTGAATGCGTCTTATCATAAGGAAGATGAATATATATGGTTTAGGGGTTTCTGAGATATAGGGCCTTATGTGAAGTGGAGGGGTGGGGAGAGACCCTGCCTTGACCACCAGGTTGGTGTCAATGAATGAGTCTCTTATCATAAGGAACAACAATATATATGATTTAGGGGTGGGGATCTGTAAGGTTTTCGAGATATTGGGCTTTTCATGAAATGAAGGGGTGGGACACGGCCCCGGTACATCCCAGGGGACCCCCAGGTTGATGTCACTGAATGTGTCTTATCATAAGGAACAAGAATATGTATAGTTTAGGGGCGGGGATCTGAATGGTTTCTGACATATATGGCCTTTTGTGAAGTGTAGGGGTGGGGCAAGGCTCCGGCGCACCAGGGAGATCCCCAGATTGGTGTCCATGTATGCGTCTCTTCATTAGGAACAAGAATAGATATGGTTAAGGGGAATGGGGATCTGTAAGGTTTTTACAAGATATTGGGCCTTTTATGAAATGGAGGGTGTGGGGCATGACCCCGGCGCATCCCACGGGATCCCCAGGTTGTGTCACTGAATGCGTCTTATCAAAAGGAACAAGAATATATATGGTTTAGGGGTTGATATCTGCATGTTTTCTGAGATATATGGCCTTTTGTGAAGTGGAGGGGTTGGGCAAGGCCCCGGCCCACCTCAGGAGACCCCCAAGTTGGTGCTGCTGACTGCGTCTTATCATAAGGAACAAGAATATATATGTTTTAGGGATAGGAATCTGAATGGTTTCTGAGTTATATGGCCTTTTATGAAGTGGAGTGGGTGGGGCATGGCCCAAGCACAACCTGGGGGACCCCCATGTTGGCATTAAAGCATATGGCTGTGAGAAGTTTACTCAAGGAACATTTCTATAAAGTTTTGTCAAAATATCTGCAATGACTTGGCAGTAAATGCCATTAGTCAATTTTCCCCATTATAAGTCTATGGAAACTCCAAGTTGCCATAGCAACCAAACTAAAGAATCGATTTTCATAAAAAAACACAAACTTTCGATCCCCCCGGCCAAGTATACTACAGGTGAAATTTGGGCACAATCGGCCCAGTGGTTTCAGAGGAGATGCCGTTTGAAAGTGTTGACGCAGACATACGACATAAGACATACGACATACGACGGACGACGACGGACAACTGCCTATCCTATAAGCTTCCTCGGAGCCTTTGGCTCTGGTGGGCTAAAATGGGTTTTAAAGGGGCGAAACTTATTAAGGCGTGTTTTAATGATGCCATGCAATCTGATCAGGGATTTTGATTGGCGTCGTATGGATAGTCATTGACTCAAAATTGTAAAATTTAGGTGAATGACATGACCTCATCACGTGAACCAGTCCGTGAAATGAACACCCCCTTACACCCCAATTTGTATTTAGAAAACAGGGGTTTGATGGGTGGTAAACAATATTTTTCTTATTTTTACTCCAAGACATAGGTTGTGGGTACTCGTTAGAACCGCCTCAATGAGGCGGTTCTAACGAGCACCCATAACCTATGTTTGCAGTATAAATAAGAAAATGTCACGTATTTTTCATCAAAACGTAGCCATTTTGGAGATGTGATGAAATGCACTATGACGCACGGGTATGTTATCGTAATGTCATTAGCAGCCTCCGTGATGTAGTGGTTACGGTACTCGCCTTGTAAACAAGGGATCGCAGGATCGATCCCGGGCTTCTCCAGACTTTCGAAATAGTCTTTAAACCGAGGTCCCGTCTCCGTATGACCTTTGGTGGGACGTAAAACTCAACCACTAACTAACTAACTCGTAATGTCATTACAATAGCACACCAGTGTGAGATATGGCATTCTTTCCTATCTCCAAAATGGTTACTTTTCTGATGAAAATTTGTAATATCCGTCTTATTTATACATCCAACATAGGCTGTGGTTGCTCGTTACTGTGGTAGTTCTAATGAGTACCCACAACTTATGTTTGGAGCAGATATAAGAAAAATAATGTATACCCCTGCAGACTCCATTTTATATAAAGTTGGGGTTAATAGGATGTTCATTGCACGGACTTGTTAAAATGATGTTGTATTTTTTTCCAATTTATTGTTGCCTCATGTAGTTTGCTGACTGCTATCCTAACTATAGTACTTGGATTTGGTATAACAGTATAAATGCATTTCAGTAGGGATTAGAAACTTCATTACGGAAACTAAATGTGAAACTTAATTTAATCATTAAAACATACAGCCATTAGCCTAGATTCTTGACTTTGAAAGTGCTAAACAACTTCCAGTTGCTAATCTGATTATCAATCTAGAATAGCTCATTTAAAGAAAATGTCTTCCATCAAGATCAAGATAAATGCATTTTACGAAACATTGCATACCTTATCCTTATGCATGCTAACATTTAAGCATTAGTTTCCATGTAGCAGACAGCACCACATCACAAAATCAAGCCTGTATAAATGACCGCATTAAACCCCACCTATATATAGTAAACTAGGGTTTTACTGGGGTTTTACATGTGTACACATTGTTTTTTCTTATTTCTACTCAAAAACATAGATTGTTGGTACTCGTTAGAACCGCCTCGCCGAGGTTGTTCTAATAAGTTCCTACAATCAGTGTTTTGAGCAGAAATATGAACAAGAGGCCTGTGGGAGACTATACTCACCAGAGCTAAAGCAGGGTCTGCCCACTGGCAACCATGTTTTTAACACGATATGATTTCAATCTACCAATTATAAAGTCTCCCAAACGAACTCCCATACCCAAATAAGCACCCATGTGGACCCTGTACATGAGATATTAGGCCTTTTATGAGGGGGTGGAACATGGATCCAATGTAGCCATGGCTGGTATCACTAAATGCGTCTTATTATAAGAAACAAAAATATGTATGGTTTAGGGTGGGGATTTATTCGGTTCCTGGATTATAAGGCCTTTTGAGCAGTGAAAGGGTTGAGGCATGGCCCAGGCGAACCCAGGGAAGTCCAAGATTGCTGCTACTGAGTGTCTTATCATAAAGACCAAGAAAATATATAGTTTAGGGGTGGGGATCTGAACAGTTCCTGAGATATGAGACCCTTTTATGAGGTGGATGGTGGAAGGATTGCCTCTGCGGACCCCAAGGCTGGTGCAACTGAACGTGTCTGTTGATAAGGAACAAGAATATACATGATTATGAGGTGGGGATTTGAATGGTTTCTGAGATATATGGCTGTTTATGAAGTACATTGGCGGGGCATGGTCCCAGCACATTGCCCCAGCACAAACAGACCCCAGGTTGGTGTGACTGAATGAGTCTTATCATAAGGAACAAGAATATATATGGTTTAGAGAGGGGATCTGAACGGTTTCTGAGGCATATGAAAACATGTACACTTCATATTTTCCAGTTCTGTGGTGTATTCCTTGCTTCCAAAGGAAAACCCTTCTAGAACATTTTTAATGACGTGGAAGGGTGGGGCATGGCCCAAGGCACCCACAGGCTTGTGGCACTAGATGCATCTTATCATAAAGAACATGAATATATATGGTTTGGAGATGGGATCTGAACAGTTTCTCAGATACATGTATATGGTATTTTGTGAAGCGGTGGGGTGGGGCATGGCCCCTTGGCACCCCGGAGACCCCTAGGTTTAAGTCACTGAATGTGTCTTATTATAAGAAACAAGAATATATATGGTTTAGGGGTTGGGATAGGTAAGCTTTCTGAGATATTGGGCCTTTTATGAAGTGTGGTTGGGCATGGCCTCGGCACATTCCGAAGGATCCCTAGGTTGCTGTCACTGAATGCGTCTTATCATAAGTGACAAGAGAATATATGCTTTAGGGTTGGGGATCTTAACGGTTTCTGAGACATATATGGCATTTTATGCAGTGGAGGACGGTGGGGGCGTCGCCCTATCGCCCCCTGGTGGACCCCCAGGTTGGCTTTAAAGCAATAAAGGTATATGGCCGAGAAAAGTATACTCAAGGAACATTTCTAAAAATATACTCAAGGAACATTTCTAAAAACTTTTTGTCAGAATATCTTCGATGACTTGGCAGTAAATGCCTTTTTGTTTTCAATTTTCCCCCATTATAAGTCTATGGGAACTATGATTTGCCATAACAACCAGACTAAAGAGAAGATTTTCATAAAAGAAAAAAAAATAATTGCCCAGCCCAAGGATGAAATTTTGGCCCAATCGACACAGTAGCTTCAGAAGAGATGTCATTTGAAAGTGTTGACGCCAGACGACGTCAGACGACTACGGACAACTGCCTATCCTATTATCTCCCCGGAGCCGTCGGCCCTGGTGAGCGAAAAATGCCAGAGTATGATTGTTTATCTGAAAAATTCCACTTTTTTGTAAATTTTAAATATTATTTAGATAGAGCTGTTTTGGTAATGGTCTCCTGCCCAGTAATTGAGCCACATCATGAAAAACTGTGTTCGCTATTTACGAACAACAGCGTATTATGGAAAGACGCCTATCCAAATACATCGTAAATTTTAACGCTAAAAATCGAAATATGTTATGTTGAAAACATGAGAGATTTTTTATTTCTGCTCAAAATATCGGATTTAACTAACAGTCTCATTAGTTTTGAATATCTGGGCCCAGACATTGAAAGTATTTTCTAATCCCGCTTACACTTATCTTTAGCTAGCTACAGATAAAATTGTAGATTGACAAAAATTAGGTACCACGTATCTTAAGGTTCGATGTTTTATATCCGGCAATAAGCTACATCGAATTGAAGATTGACAATTACTGGTTTATTGCGGTGACGATAACAGATGTAAGGCTTCGATTTAGTCTGTAAGGCTTTGTTTAATCGTTCGGTCGTTTGTGGTAAACAGACTGTCCTTTTGGCTTCCTACATGTAATGATTGTATAACAGTGCCGTTGCTTTGTGTGTGTGTGTTATTTTCAGCTTTGGAATCTTGGGTAGAAGAAGTAGGGTAATTGTAACGAACCCTGATCATTGCATTATATTTCATTATGATGTACATTTGCATGAAATGCCAAACTGACAACGTAATGTTTACCTTTTATTTTTAGTCATTTTTGTAACTAAATACGCGTAACATGGCTCTTGGTGTGTGCAGTATTTTGCTTACTGCGGCAATGGCTATGACGTGTCTCGAAAATTTCAGGACTCCCATTTTCTATTTTATTGTATTTATTGTGCTCCATTACGGTAATACACCCGTTTTACAAAGAGATCTCTCTCATATCTCCTAAACGGTTATTTTTTCTGAGGAACATTTTCTTTTATATGAGCCAGCGCATGACAAAACCTACAATAAGACATGTGCGCCAACCGAAGACTCAGATCAACCTGCGCATCCATATAGTCTAACCAGAGATTTCTCTTACTGCATGAAGGAGCATTGAGCCCTTAGCTATCCTTAAAGCGCACAACGAAGACTCTGATCAGACTGCGCGGATGCGCAGGCTGATCTGAGTCTTCGTTGGGCGCATGTCTTATTGTAGGTTTTGTCATGCGCTGACTCATATATTTTGCTTATTTATACACCTATCATAGGTTGTTGGTGGTAGTTAAAACAGCCGCATCGAGGCGGTTGTGGCGAGTACCATAATCCTTGTATTAGCAGTGGTGCATACCCATGCAAACCCCAGTTTCTCTAAATAAAGTAGGATTTAGAGGGTATTCATTGCACGGATCATTACCAGTGAACTTATAAAGCTTCATATAATTTTCAGATCAGTGCGTCGAAGGATTGCATAGCAGTTGTATATAAGATTGACAGGGCGGAGCTATCGTTTGCAACCGCCCGTCTATTTTATTCAATTAATAAAAATGAAAATCAAGTCACCCAATTATGTGAATCAAGCTATAATAGCCCAAACAAAAGTATGGTATATATGGCCATTTAGTTCGTTTGCAAAAAAGCATGCAAACGACACTCTTCCGAATCATCTTGTGTTCTTGTAAACTCGGCAAATTTGACATATATGGGCTACATTACTCCGGGAGGACGATTTACTGCTACACAAATATCCTTGCGCAATATCCGAGCAAACCAAACATACAAGTACAAAACAAAATTCCTTACAAACGTAAACAGGACAATTGCAAATATGTTAATTGAGCGAGAGGCGAGTTAAAAATATCTTTTATGGACATCTATGGTAGATTATATTAATCTTTCATGAGTATGGATTCGATAGAGGCCTTTCCAACCCGAGGTATGACAAAGCCGATCAGAACGGAGGCTCATTTGAGCCGAGCTTCGGATCGGCACGGGCAACGCTGGGGTTGGAGTGAGTGAGTGTTTGAGTTTTACGTCCAACCAACAGCTAAGGTCAAAAAGAGACGGGACTTTGGTTTAAAGACCCATCCGAAAGTCTGGAGAAGCCCGGGTTCGAGCCTGCCATCCCTGGTTTACAAGGCTCGCTAGGGTTGGAAACGCCCAAATAGGAATTAAAGACTCTTTTTCTTGCACACCACGACCACGACATGTATTGTTCGATTTAATTTTCATTATTTCTACTTCAAAGTCATGCATAGTGGCCTTCGGTTTTGAGCGGACGAATACACCACTGACAAGCAGGAAAGCCGCCATTTTTAAGGTTATTTTCAACCTGGCATATCTGACCATAACTGTATTTGCACTTATCCGTTGCAAATTAGGGTAAAAAAGTTAAACTACGTAACCTTTCTTTCGGTTACCATGACTGCACGCTGGATTCGATTAAACGTTGTGTTGTGTGTCGAACTTCCTATGCGCTATAGAATAGAAATATGGATAATGACACAAGATAACGACCAGAATAAACAGTACAACTGCGAAGAAAGAGAATTGAAGGCAATGATCAGGAACCAATACAATTAACCCACACTTCCCATCAGAGACACCAAATGAAAAGAAACACAAACATTTAATTAACTATACACTACTGGAAATATCAATAGCGGAAAGCCAAAAATTGGCTTCGCTATCCACAACAAAAAGATTTAAGCGACACATACACTCAAAGACGAACCATAACACAAATAAATCGCGACAGACGAACCGCCATGGAATGGTCATTGAAAAAAAATCTATACTGGGGTGGTGGTGGGGGGTCTTAATCGAATCCTTGCAATCCTCGCCTTTGTTTCCATCGCGATTTAGACAAATCATTCGTTCAGTCCGCATGTAGGCTTCCTAAGTCATCAGTGCAACGAGCCGTTTCTATTATGAAATCGAAAACTATCCTTTTCTTTTTTTACATGCGCCTATAACATTTTTCTTTGCTACAAAGGTGGCGCGGCTACAAAGAAAATAGTACTCAGTGTGAAATGGCCTCCAACCTCTTTTATCGATAGGTCTTTCACTTGAAGATTGCATTTACTTTCCAGGACTATTATAAATGTAAAGCCTTTGATAAAAATAACCTAAGTTCTATCGCATCACTTTGCTGACATGCGCTACCAGTTCGGCAAGTAACAATGGTAGAATAATTATATAAGACTCTGATGTGGGACTCTGTTGTAACCTAGACTCGGTTCTGCTCAGCACGGTCATCCCGAGGGTTGGAAACGCCCATCTACAACAAGTTGACCATATTAGATTCTTTTTCTTGCACAACAACGCCAGAAACTTCTCATTTTACTTTATTTAACGTTTTATATTCACGCACTTTACTTATGTACATGTAGCTTGCCTGGGTAAGAACACCAAGCTAAGAACATACTTTCTATCCCAGGCTAAGATCACGGATTTCCTTATCTGGTGTTCAAGAATTACTATTCTCCTTGGGAATGTCGGATATTCTAATCTGGTCAGCATTAACATGGTATAATTCTCTAAGAATGACTACATTACGAAAACACGCGTTGAGGCGGTTCTAACGAGTACCCACAATCTATATTTTGAGCAGAAATAAGAAATATATCACATTTTTTCATCTGAAAATTTTCATTTTTTCGGCGGTAAAATTTACAATGTATTAGTATACAGGCGTGTTTTCGTAGTGATTGCATCTCTACATATCACTGTACATGAAATGAAAAATCGAAAATGACGATACGAATTATATTTTGCGGCTTACCTTTCCAATATGTTTCCGATAGGAAACCCGAAGGAAATCGAGGATATTTTAAGACCAATAATTACATCGATAACTGCGAGTGTCACGATTTTAATCAAGCTCAAAATTACGTTTTATCTGTAGAGTTAATTACGCGTGTCAAAAGTAATATACGTTCAGACTAAGAAAATGTCTTTAATAGACTGTCATCAATCACGGTGTCATTGTTATTTCCTTTATCGTTTTTTATATAAGTTCTATTAACACCTCAGTCTTTTACAGACAGAACAGAACAAAACGCTCATAGCGATGAACATCTCAGGCCCCTAACGTGGCATATGGTAACTAGAGGATCAGGTGGACCGGAAATCGCTCACCCGGATGAGGCTGATCATATATTATATTATGTCTTTGTTTTGTTTTGTTTTTTAATTGGGGTTTAACGCCCACGTCAACACTATTTAGGTCATTTTGGAGACATTGCTTCCAATTTCGTGGGACTTTTACCCGACAGCGAGATGGAATGACATCTCAAACCCTGCCACTCAGTGAAACCAGAAGGCTTATATGCATTGAACGATCTGACTCACACCGCCTTGCCTGGGCAGGCTTAGTCCATCTAAGCCATTTACCAGTACTCATGTGTGGTCAGATTCAGCTCTGTGTGGAAGCATCATGCAGCCCAATCTATTTCTCCAAGCCCGATGGGCGGGGCGCTGAATTTTGTCTTTGTGGCCATCTTTTCTATCAAATGGCATTGCTTTTATCAATAAAAGCTAACATTGCCTTTGGCATCACGAGAACACGCCTATATAATTGTGACTCCCTCATACCCCACTTTTATATAGTCACGAAACCTGGGGTTTAAGGGGGGTATACATTATTTTTCTTATTTCTGCTCAAAAACATAGATTGTGGGTACTCGATAGAACCGCCTAAACATAAAAGTTTCTGTATAGCTTAGTCTGATTTAGGATTCAGATAAAAGTTGATGCTGATGCAGAGTGGAGTGGAGTGTGCAGTTTTGCAGGATCATTTGCACCTGTCATTGGTATATTCTGTTATCAAAAACGTAAACCAAGTCACCAAATCATGTGAATACAACAGCTTTGGTGAATATAACCGCTTGCAAAAAAAAAAAAAAAAAAAAAACAGCCACGAGATGGAATCTTCCTGTGACCTCAGCGAATTTGTCATATACTGGCAACACCTGAGCTACCCCTACCTGTAAATCTTATATGCAATTACTATACAATAGATGAAAACTCAATTTTATCTGAAAAGGAAATGCCGAATACAAAACAGACAAGTTAATATCCTTTACCAAAGGTAAATCTGCTAGACTGGTATTACAAAATATTCGCGTCACAAAGTACTCTTACAAATAGATTACACTTTCGCTTGAGTGCCAAAGACAGCTACAACCATTATCCCTTTCAATCATGCTAAGAGAAATTGAATATTTCCATTATTGCTTCATAAAGCATAATCGCCTGTCTCAAAGACGTGGTTATAGAAGCATATACATGTATGAAGCTTTAAAATTGCTTTGAAAACACAAAACAACACTGCTAATGGAAGAACAGTCTCCCGTCTTGGTTTTGTCCAACTCCGTCACGAAAACACGCACATGTACAAATACAGTGTAAGCTTTACCTCCGAAAAAAAATAATAAAAAAATAAAATAAAACACGAAAATCTAAAGATGAAAAATTATGATATTTTTCTTATTTCTGCTAGAAAAATAGATTGTGGGTACTGCTTAGAACCGCCTCATTGAGGCGGTTCTAACGAATACCAACAATCTATATTTAGAGCAGAAATAAGAAAATTATGGTTTACCCATCTAAACACCAGTTTTACTATATTGACGGGAACTCCTTATATGGTAGACTGGCAAAAGGCACAAGACCAGATCAGACGCCACTGAAGGCGTCTGATCAGGGTCTGTACTGTTTGCTCACATGATTTTTTGTAAAAAAAAATGGAATAAAATGTAAAAACAAATAGGCCTGGCACCCCTTAATTGAAATATGGACAAATTCAGCAATAGTACGAGGACTGTTCAAATATGAATGCAAGTAGAACGTTTTCTCATGCACTAATGCGAAAATCACCTGGAAATAAATATCACAGCGTAGAAAAACATTTTACCTATACATTGATACCAAACCTGTTAAAATCCGTCCACTTTAGCCATGTATATCATTCGATAAACACTGTCTACTCTTGTATACTAATACAAAACATGGTTGGAAGAAGGTCAGAGTACGCCGTTAAAATACGGTCCTATATTAAGAAACGTTGTATTCTTGGTATACGGTGCAAAGACATTTTTGATGAAATATGTTCGGCTTATGGGCATAATGAAATGTCTTCTCCGACAGTTTTTCGTTGGTGTAAGAAATTCAGCTGTGGGCTAGGCTCAACAGAAGATGCACCACATGATCGTCGGCCGAAAAGAGCAACATCTGCCAAGATGGTTGCTAGAGTGAAAGAAATAGTTGCTACCGATGCACAATACACCACTAGGCAAATAGCTAGTATGGTTGGCATCTCATTAGGAGCAGCTCATACAATTCTGAAACGGGATTTGAAAATGAGAAAGATCTGTGCTAGATGAAATCCCAATCTGTTGACAGATGAACAGAAAAAGACACGCGTTCAGTGCGCCAAGAAGTTGCTTAAAATGTTTCCAAATTACAATGCACGGTCTTTCGCTAATGTCGTCACAGGTGACGAGACATGGGTTCACTTTTTTAGCCAAAACGAAAGATTCAGAACAAAATATGGGCAACAAAGTATTGCAAAAGACCATGCATTGCAAAGCGGACCATAACCGTCAAGAAGGTAATGTATGCCATATTCTTTTCAGATCAGGGCCCTGCTATTCAGGTTGCTGTGCCTAAAGGCAAATCTGTAAATGCGAAGTTTTACAAGAATAAAGTTCTTCGAAAATTGAAGAAATATTTCAAAGAACGAAGACCCGCAACTGGTTTGGCCGATGTCAGATTGCTACATGACAATGCGTCATCGCACAAGGCGTTCATTGTGCAAGACTATCTGAAGCAGGAAAAGGTTGTTGAACTCCCTCACCCCCGTATTCCCCTGACCTTGCCCCGTGTGACTTTTTTTGTTCCCGCGGCTGAAAAAATACCTTTCTGGTCGAAAATTTGTACAGCGCAAACACCTCGGTTCTGCAATATTCCAGTGCCTTCATAGTATACCACGAAAAGACTACCAAAATGTATTCAATGATTGGATCAGAAGACTGAAAGTTTGTATATCTGTTAAAGGGGAATACTTTGAGGGGACAAAATATTTTTTTCATCGAAATCTATCACGGAATCATTTTTATGTGCTTAGTTGCATTCATATTTGAACAGTCCTCGTAATGGAAGAGTCCACAGCATACCATGGGTTATTCAGTCGTCATAATCAAAAGTGCAGGAGTCAGCTGTTAAAAACGAACGCTGCGTTATCACTTAATCAAAGTTGAATCATTCAATATGCTAAATATATTTATGTTTGCAGAAAACAAATGTGGGCAGCTTTTGCAAATGCAAAAAACCGCTTGGAATTTTTTCGGCAAAAATACTACAGAGGTGGAAATGCACTTTCTAAAACAGCATTGTACCACAAATGAGTAGAAGCCTCCGTGGCTTAGTGGATAAACTCCTCGCCTCAAACCCACTCACTCACTCACCAGTAATGCTGTATTGAACAAGGTGGCCCAAGTTTTTGAAACTTGAGCAGTAGTCTTCAACACGGTAAGCAAGAACAGCTGCAGCGGAGTGAAGAAACTATCACAGACAAAATATACCAAACATATCAGTAAAATGGTCTGCTTATGCTCTGGCATACGATGCCCCACATGTGTATTTGGATTATTGTTGGTATCTCAAGATGTTATAGCCCCCGACCATCGGGGCTTGAAGAAATATATGGGCTGCATGATGTTTCCACGCAGAGCTGAATCTGGCCCGCATACTAGTACTGGTAAACCGCTTAGAGGATCTAAGCCTGTCCAGGAACCGCGGTGCGAGGCAGACCTTCCATGCTAATAAACCCTTTTGGTTTCATTGGGCGACAGGGCTTGATATGTCATTTCATCTCAATGTCGGGTAAAAGTCCCACAAAATTGGAAGCAACGTCTCCAAAATGACCTTTACAGTGTTGACAGGGACGTTAAACCTCAAATCAAACAAACAAATCTCAAGATGTTACGTTGCTTTATCATTCGAGTCACATGGATGAATCAAACCGAGTCGGCAGTTTTCAAACCTTGGATGCTATGTTCCAAAAGGATCTCCTTTTAAAATTATTTCGCAATGGACGAAATGAAAGAACATATATGAAAACTCAATTTCAACTGAATTGCTACTCTTTCGAAAAAGGAAATGCCGAATACAAGTCAGACAAGTTAATATCCTTTACCAAAGGTAAATCTGCTAGACTGGTATTACAAAATATTCGCGTCACAAAGTACTTTTACAAATAGATTACACTTTCGCTTGAGTGCCAAGGACAGTTACAACCATTATCCCTTTCAATCATGCTAAGGGAAATTGAATATTTCCATTATTGCTTCATAAAGCATAATCGCCTGTCGCAACGAAATGGTTATAGAAGCATATATTTGAAAACCAAATCACATTGCAAATGGAAAAAAAAAAACAAAAAAAAAAAAAAAAAAAACAGTCTCCCGTCATTACGATGTACAAATACATTGTAAGCTTTACCTCCGAAAAAAAAAAATAAAGAAAAAAAAGGACGAAAATTTTAAGATGAAAAATTATGATATTTTTCTTATTTCTTCTAGAAAAATAGATAGTGGGTACTGCTTAGAACCGCCTCCGCCTCATGGAGGCGGTTCTAACGAGTACCCACAATCTATATTTTTGAGCAGAAATAAGATCTGCTATAAAATAGATTGTGGGTACTCCTTAGAACCGGCGGTTCTAAGTAGTACGCACAATCAATATTTTTGAGCAGAAATAAGAAAATTAAACCCCAGTTTTACTATAAATATAGGCGGGAAACCCTTAATATGGTAGACTGGCAAAAGGCGCAGGACCAGATCAGACGTCGCAGAACACGTCTGATCAGGGTCTGCAGTGTTTGCTCACAGGCTTTTTTTTTTCAAAAAAATGGAATCAAATGTACCCTTGCACCCCTTAAATGAAATATGGACAAATTCAACATATAGCAATGGAAGAGTCCACAGTATACAAGGGGTTATTCAGTTGTCATAATCAAAAGTGTAGGAGCCAGCCGTTCAAAACTTAACGCTGCGTTATCACTTAACCCTTGTCCTGCTGAACCCGGATGTGTTTTATCTTGCAAACAATGAAGATCCAGATCAGATGGCTTCTGAGCAAACAATGACGATCCAGATCAGATGGCTTCTGAAGAAGCCATCTGATCAGGATCTTCATTGTTTGTCATTCAGTTTATGAATTTGTCGCAATAATTTGCATCAAGTAATCTGATTGGTTGATAATCGGTAGTGGGTGTGGCATATTTAAATATTCAACAGGTCAAGGGTTCATCAAAGTTGAATCATTCACTAGGCTAAATATATTTATGTTGCAGAAAAAAAATGTTGGCAGCTTTTGCAAATGCAAAAAACCGCTCGGATCTTTCAGCACAAGTACTACAGAAATGGAAATGCACTTTATAAACAAACATTATACCACTAATGAGTAGACGCCTCCGTGGTGTTGTGTATAAGCTACTCGCCTCATGAACCAGGGGTCGTGGGTTCGATACCGGGCTTCTTCAGACTTTCTGGATGACTCTTTAAACCCGGGTACCGTCTCCGTAAGATCTTAGACGTTGGTTTTTGTTTGTTTGATTTGAGGTTTAACGTCCCCGTCAACACTGTAAAGGTCATTTTGGAGACGTTGCTTCCAATTTTGTGGGACTTTTACCCGACATTGAGATGAAATGACATCTCAAGCCCTGTCGCCCAATGAAACCAATAGGGTTTATTAGCATGGACCTCCCGCCTCGCACCGCGGTTCCTGGACAGGCTTAGATCCTCTAAGCGGTTTACCAGTACTAGTGTGCGGGCCGGATTCAGCTCTGCGTGGAAGCATCATGCAGCCCATATACTTCTTCAAGCCCCTATGGGCGGGGGCTGCTTAGACGTTGGTGGGACGTAAAATTCAAACACACTTACTCACTCACCACTAATGAGCTCGTTAAGCCAACGGTACATTGAACAATGTCGCCCAGATTTTGAAATTTCACTACGAAAACACGTCTATACAAATAAATGCATTGTAAACTTTAACGACGAAAACAAACAAACAAACAAACAAACAAACAAACAAACAGACAAACAAAAACACGAAAAGTTTAAGATGAAAAATTGTGATATTTTTCTTATTTCTGCTCAAAATATACATTGTGGTATAGTAGTCGCAGATAAGATTGACTAGGCGGAGCTATTCAGGTATTGTCAATATATGTCAGAATCGCTGAGTCCACCATAAGATTCGGCAGAGTGCCTTTCGCACGCGTTCTACAAGCGGACGAAATGGTCATATATATACGCTATGCTTGTGTTACAGTTGAACTCACATAATCGGGTGACTTGGTTAACCTTTTCGTTCTTGAAATATTCCTGAGGCATGTACAAACGATAGCTCCGCCTAGTCAATTTTATCTGCGACTACTATACTCGTCAGAACCGCCTCATTGAGGCGGCTCTGACGAGTACCCACAATCTATAATTGAGAGCAGAAATAAGAAAAATGAGGTTTACCCCTGTAAACCCCAGTTTTACCATATAAAAGTGGGGTTCAAGGGGGTCAAAATTATATAGGCGTGTTTAGCAGTAGTCTACTACATGGTAAGCAACAACAGCTGCAGTCGAGTGAAGAAACTGAAAAATTTAAAATGTCCCAGACAAAATATACCATTTTGTTTGTACTGCAATTAAACGGCCCAGTCAACATTGTTTAGGTCATTTTTGAGCCGGTAAGTTTACTTACCAACACTTTACCTGGGCAGTCTTATACGTAAGCGGTTAACCAGTACGGTGCACATTCTTTCGCCAGAAACTGACAGAATGTTGCCGACCCCGGCAGGTTTCGAGCCCGCGTCAGACCACCAGTCAGACGCGCATCCGACTGAGATACCGAGGCCGGTTCACAAAATATACCAAACATATCAGTAAAATATGGCCCTCTCTGGCATACGATGCCCTACATGTATATTTGGGTTATTGTTGATATTTTAATCTAGTTTTACAAAGTTTTGTTGAACATACGTATTCGTTACATGTACATGTATAATATAATACCTCCAGTTGATACATGTATATGAGCCGGGGCACAGCATTTCCTACAATTTACATGTGCGCCCAGCGAAGACTCAGATCAGCCTGCGCATCCGCACAGTCTGATCAGAGTCTTCGTTGTTCGCTCTAAGGATAGCTAAGGGTCCAATTCTCTTTCATGCAGCAAGAGAAGTCTCTGGTAAGACTATATGGTTGCGCAGGCTGGTCTGATTCATTAAATCGTAGGAAATGCTGCGCCCTGGCCCAATTATGTAGTTACATGTATCATATAACGTTGCTGCTATATTGCACGACCCGCAGAAAAAGCAACCGACTGAAGTCGGTTGATTTCTAAGAGTGCCCTAAAATCACCGTGTCATTCTGTCAATCTGTCAGTGTGTCAGTCTGTCTGTCCGTCCGCAACCCGTTTGTGAAAACTGGTGATAGTAACTTAACCGCTTGGAATATTTAAACAATTTTTGGCATACTGATAGATATCAACGAGATTAAACCAATGAACTTGCCAACTATTACATTCCATTTAATATAGCCTCGCCGAGGCGAAAAATTTGAAAATTTTCGAACTGCTTCTCCTCGGAAACCGTTGGGCCGATTGAAGTCAAATTTCATATGTAGCCTCTCTGAGATCGGGGAAACCAAAATTTGCTCATGGGGTCCAGGTCACATGACCAAAATGGCCGCCAAGCCATATATATGGTCGGTCTGTCTTTCTGTCCGTCCGTAACCCGTTTGTGAAAATTGGTGATATTGACTTAACCGCTTGGAATATTTAAACAATTGTTGGCATACGAATAGATATCAATGAGATCTAATCAATGAACTTGCGAAATATTACATTCCTTTTAGTATAGCCTCGCCGAGGCGAAAAAAAGTGAAAATTTTCGAACTGCTTCTCCTCGGAAACCGTTGGGCTGATTGAAGTCATATGGAGCCTCTATGGGATAGGGAAACCAAAATTTGCTCATGGGGTCCAGGTCACATGACCAAAATGGCCGCCAAGCCATATATGGTAAAAACCCTTCAAAAATAGTCTTCTCCAGAACCACTGGGCTGATTTCCACGAAACTTGATAAATAGCATCTGGGACGTAGGCTTATACTAAATTTGCTAAAATGGTGACCCTGGGTTGACTTTGACCTTCTTTGTGCCTAGGTCAAACTTTGACACATATGCTTTTGTATTGGAAAAGTGAGAATGCATTTTATCCTGCAAACGATTCAGAATACAGTACTAAAGTATAAGATATATTTTTGCTCCTTACGATAAGGCGCATTTATTGGGGGAACCGTTTTAGGACCAGGTCACATGACCCAAATGGCCGCCATACCCATTTATGGTAACACTCATAAAGCTAAAAGCATTCGGCGGGTCGTGCACTTCAGCTGAAGCACTGGTTGTCATAAAAATCAGTAACCACACGTGCAATAATAACACTTGGGGGGGGGGGGGGGGGGTCAGTCGTTCAAAACTAACGACGTCTTTAGCTAACGGATCGTTAAATGTTTGATCATTCAAAATAGAGAAAATACTATTTTTTTCCAAAACAAAAAATGTGAGCATTTTTTTTCGGCAAAAATAACAAAATCTTAGACATTGTACTTGCTAGAATGGTTAACAATTTGACTACTAACAACAACTACTAACAACGGCAAATAGAGCACTTGGTTTCCTACCAATGTCCTCAAGAGGTAAAAGAGGCAGCATATAAAGGACTTGTCCGCCCAATATTGGAATATGGTAGTTGTATCTGGGACCCCAGCGGAGTGGTCCTCAATGAAGAAATTGAAAAAGTTAAGAATAGAACTGCTAGATTTGTAACAAGCAATTACTGCTTTGAAACTGGGAGCATGACTTGAATACTAAGAAACTTTAGATGGGAGTCTCTCAAGAAAAGGAGAAAAGATAGTAGGCTCATACTTTTACGCAAAGGTCTAAAGGGTGCTGCCAGCATCCCAACAGATAACCTTGTTCCCCCAGCTAGACAGTGGAGAAATCATCATTCATTGGCGTTTCAGAGTACTGGTAAACCGCTTGGAGGATCTAAGCCTGCCCAGGTAAAGCGATGCGAGCCGGACCGTCCATGCTTATAAACCCTACAGGTTCATTGGGTGACAGGACTTGAGATGTCATTTCATCTCTATGTTGGGTAAAAGTCCCACCTTATTGGAAACAAGGTCTCCAAAATGGCCTATACAGTGTTGACGGGGACGTTAAACCTCAAATCAAACAAACAAAATTGGCGTTTCAGACCCTTGCTGCAAGAACTGACACCCCCGAACCGTTAGAGATTGGAATGTCATTCCCGATTCGTTTATCTCAATGGCTGAAGGTGCTGAGGATAGTGTAGCTAAGTTTACCTCTTTGGTGAGAGCTAGAGACTAACTTCCCATCACAGGTCCTGGTGTATGAATGTCATTTGACGCGTCATTTAACAATTCTGATTCTGATTCTGATACTAACGAGCTCGTTAAACTAACGATGCTTTGAACAACTGGATCCTGGTTACTGGCGAGTAACGCCATGTGACAACCCTGTTTCATCACGTGAACAAGTCCGTGAAATGAAGACCCCCCTAAACCCCACTTTATATAAAGAAAACTGGGGTTTACGGGGTGTTTACGGGGTGATATATTTGTTTTCTTATTTTTGCTCCAAGACATAGGTTGTGTGTACTCGTTAGAAACGCCTCACTGAGGCGGTTTTAACGAGCGCCCTCAACCTATGTTTTGAACATGTATAACAAAAAATATCAAGGATTTTCATCAGAAAAGTAGCCATATTGGACTATGTCGCACGGGTGTGTTATTGTAATATTCAGCTGAAATTCTTTTTAACCTCTTCAGTAGTAAAAAAAAACGATTTAAAATACAGTGAAATTCCGCTATTAAGACCACCTTAAAATTAGGAATAATTCTGCTATAAAAAGCTTATTTTGAAGGCTTCACTTATTTTTTCTTTGTGTTTTCTGCCTACCATGTCCGCTGATCAGGGACCATCTTTGGGACTGGTCAAAAGTGGCCTTGAAGACCACTTTTGAACAACAAAAAATGTGGTCTTAATATAGGAATTTTACTGTAGTTATATGACAATCATAATCTTGCACTCGTGGGCATTTCATACGAAATGACCTCTCGTGTAAGATCCTCTATATTTGGCCCATATAGTTTCAAGACTTGCTAGAATATGTAAAATGCACCTGGCCAGAGTCAATAACCAAAAATGCCCATTATGAAAACATGCCTATACAAATACATTGTAAACTTAACCACTAAACACACACACACACACACACACAAAACACGAACACTTCAAGATAAAATAAAATGTTATAATTTAATACTCCTTAGAACCGCTTCATCGATATTTTTTTCTTATTTCTGCTCAAAATATAGATTATAGGGACCAGTTAGAACCGCCTCGACGAGGCGGTACTAACGAGTAGACACAATTCATATGTTGAGCAAAAATAAGAAAAATAAGGTAAATCCTGCAAACCCGAGAAGTTTTACTGTGTAAAAGTGGGGTTCAAGGGGGGTCAAATTATATAGGCGCGTTTTTGTGATGGTTACTCTGTTCGCTGCACCAAAGGATGTATTACAGATGAAATAATTTCAAATCTCCTCAAAAATGTCCAATTTATGCCTCAAAACGTTTGGAATGGAGAAAGAAAGAATAATGTAACTTAATGCCTTTTTCCTGTCGTTATGTTGATTTGAATATAAATGTAAAAAAATACAACTAATAGCCTGAAGGTAAAATTTAACCTAATGCGGACGCCGACGACGGGTGCCGGGTAAGGCGTGATAAAATGACAGTTTAATTACCCCATCGAACTCTTTATAGCATCCGATAATCACATCAGCTTTTTTGGGGCGTTTTTTAGTATCCAGTTAATTCCTAAGCACTATTCAACACAAAAAAACATGTCTATATAATTTTGACCCGCTTGACCCCAATTTTATATAGAAGACTGGAGTAAAACTGGAGTTTACAGGGGTAAACCTTATTTTTCTTATTTCTGCACTAAAATATAAATTGTGGGTACTCGTTAGAACCGTCTCAATGAGGCGGTTCTAACGAGCACCCACAACCTATGCTTGCAGTATAAATAAGAAAACTATCACATATTTTCTTCAGAAAAGTAGCCAAAATACTTTGTCGCACAGGTGTGTTATCATAATGGCACTGTTTACCTCCATATCGGCCCCGTTTATCATTTCTGTTCCTCCGTATGACACCACTATGCCACAGTACATGTAACTAGCAGCATCTCTGATTTGTATTCCGTTTTTTACTTCTTTTTTTGTTTCAACGACAAAAAAGATCAACCGTGTAAATTTAAATGTCTAAAAATTGACAGATACTGAAATTATATGGTTTCGTCTATTTTGGTCTATCAAATGAGCCAGCGCACGACAAAACCTACAATAAGACATGTGCGCACAACGAAGACTTAGATCAGCCTGTTCATCAGCGCAGTCTGATCAGAGTCCGCGTTGTGCGATCTAAGGATAGCTAAGGGCCGACCAACGCTCCTTCATGCAGCAAGAGAAGTCTCTGGTTAGACTATATCAATGCACAGGCTGATCCGATTCTTCGATGGGCGCACATGTCAATTCTAGGAAATGCTGTGCCCCGTGTCAAATAATAGTATGTTTTCTATATCAAATGATAAATAATAACCTCTTTTAGGGAAAGCCTTTATCTAGTTTCATTACATGGATCAAATCGGTATAAAAAAATAAAATAAAATTAGATTCGCTTTCGTTTCGAATTGGTATTACAAATATATACATGAAAGCGACCAAGACATAGGTTGTGGGTACTCGCTAGAACGAGCACCCATGACCAATATTTGTGGTACAAAATAAGATATGGCTCCCGCCCATTGGGGCTTAAAGAAATATATGGGCTGCATGATGCTTCCACGCACAGCTAAATCCGGCCCGCACACTAGTACTGGTAAACCGCTTAGAGAATCTAAGCCTGTCCAAGAACCGCGGTGCGCGGCGGACCGTCCATGCTATTACGAGGACTGTTCAAATATGAATGTAACTAAGCACATAAAAATGATTCCGTGATAGATTTCGATGAAATTTTTTTTTGTCCCCTCAAAGTATTCCCCTTTAACAGATATACAAACTTTCAGTCTTCTGATCCAATAATTGAATGCATTTTGATAGTCTTTTCGAGGTATACTATGAAGGCACTGGAATATTGCAGAACCGAGGTGTTTGCGCTGTACAAATTTTCGACCAGAAAGGTATTTTTCAGCCGCGGGAACAAAAAAAAAGTCACACGGGGCAAGGTCAGGGGAATACGGGGGGTGAGGGAGTTCAACAACCTTTTCCTGCTTCAGATAGTCTTGCACAATGAACGCATTGTGCGATGACGCATTGTCATGTAGAAATCTGACATTGGCAAAACCAGTTGCGGGTCTTCGTTCTTTGAAATATTTCTTCAATTTTCGAAGAACTTTATTCTTGTAAAACTTCGCATTTACAGATTTGCCTTTAGGCACAGCAACCTGAATAGCAGGGCCCTGATTTGAAAAGAAAAGGGCATACATTACCTTCTTGACGCCCATGGTCCGCTTTGCAATGCATTGTCTTTTGCAATACTTTGTTGCCCATATTTTGTTCTCAATCTTTCGTTTTGGCTCAAAAAAGTGAACCCATGTCTCGTCACCTGTGACGACATTAGCGAAAGACCGTGCATTGTAATTTGGAAACTTTTTAAGCAACTGTTTGGCGCACTGAACGCGTGTCTTTTTCTGCTCATCTGTCAACAAATGGGGAAGCCATCTAGCACAGATCTTTCTCATTTTCAAATCCCGTTTCAGAATTGTGTGAGCTGCTCCTAATGAGATGCCAACCATACTAGCTATTTGCCTAGTGGTGTATCGTGCATCGGTAGCAACTATTTCTTTCACTCTAGCAACCATCTTGGCAGATGTTGCTCTTTTCGGCCGACGATCATGTGGTGCCTCTTCTGTTGAGCCTAGTCCATAGCTGAATTTCTTACACCAACGAAAAACTGTCGGAAAAGACATTTCATTATGCCCATAAACCAAACATATTTCATCAAAAATTCTTTGCACCCTATACCAAGAATACAACGATTCTTAATATAGGACCGTATTTCTACTGCGTACTCTGACCTTCTTCCAACCATGTTTTGTATTAGTATACAAGAGTAGACAGTGTTTATCGAAAGATACAAATGGATAAAGCGCACGGATTTTAACAGGTTTGGTATCAATGTATAGGTAAAATGTTTTTCTACGCTGTGATATTTATTTCCAGGTGATTTTCGCATTAGTGCACGATAAAACGTTCTATTTGCATTCATATTTGAACAGTCCTCGTAAACCCTATTGGTTTCATTGGGCGACAGGGCTTGAGAAGTCATTTCATCTCAATGTCGGGTAAAAGTCCCACAGAATTGGAAGCAACGTCTCCAAAATGACCTTTGCAGTGTTGACGGGGACGTTAAACCTCAAATCAATCAAACAAACAAAACAAAATAAGAAAAATATCACAGGTTTTCGTCGGAAGAATAAACGTTTTGAACACTTTGTCAAACGGATGTAATATCGGTGTTAACGTAGAAGCCTTTGTGGTGTAGTAGATAAGCTACTGGACTCATAAGCCAGGGGTTGTGGGTTCGAAGCCGGGCTTCTCCACACTTTCGATGGGCCTTTAAACCGAGGCCCCGTCCCCGTATGACCTTAGTTGTCGGTGGGACGTAAAACTCAAACACCCTTACTCACTCGGTGGTAAAGTACAGCTAAAACGCATGCTAGATGACATAAGCAGTTTTGCAACCTGGGTCATTCAAAGCATTGTTCACTAAGTTGTTTAAAGGGAATGGATACACCTTCAGGGGAGGCAACTCATTAAAAAGTATTTTTGTCTCCCGTGTCATAATGGATCGGCTCTTAAAGGAAAGAATTCGCTCCTTCTTTTCTTAAAGAGTGAACCAATTTTGTGGGGACATAAGTGGGTACAGGGCTTATAGAAACGCGAACAGGAAGTACCGAAAGTTGTCTCCCTTTGAAAAATGGGTTGGGGGGGGGGAATTCTGCCATGTGTTCCGATTCCCCTTAAGAAATCGCAATACCCGATACAGTGGTATAAGTACATCAGTAAGTCCGTGAAATGAACACTCCTCTAAACCCCGTCAATGGATAAATTGTTTGATTTGAGGTTTAACGTCCCCGTCAACACTGTAAAGGTCATTTTGGAGACGTTGCTTCCAATTTTGTGGGACTTTTACCCGACATTGAGATGAACTGACTTCTCAAGCCTTGTCGCCCAATGAAACCAATAGGGTTTATAAGCATGGACCTCGCACCGCGGTTCCTGGACAGGCTTAGATCCTCTAAGCGGATCAATGGATAAAAATGGAGCTAACAGGGTAAACATTTATTTTTCTTGTTTTTGCTGCAAGACATAGGCTGTCGATACTCGTTAGAACCGCCTCAGTAGAACCGTATCAGGAGGCAGTGAGGCGGTAAGAGCCCCAACAACTTATGTAAGAAAAATAGCCCAATGTTTCGATCGAAATACAAGTATAACCTTTTTGGAAATATAAATGAATGCGCTGTATCACACGGATGTGTTATTATAATGTACAGTGGAACTTCAACAACTCGAACGCGGATTGTTCGTTAACCTTGGCTAATTAGAACTCCCTCTTGAGTTCCTTTAGAATCCCCCCGATAGCCTCAGAGTGCCATATACTTGAATATTTTAGGTAGGTTTTCCTTATTTTATCCTTTGTTTTTGTTTTTTGATTTGAGGGTTAACGTCCCCGTGAACATTTAAAAGGTCATTTTGGAGACGTTGCTTCCAATTTTGTGGGACATTTTCCCCGACAATGAGATGAAATGACATCTCAAGCCCTGTCGCCCAGTGAAACCAACAGGGTTTATAAGCATGGACGGTCCAACTTGCACCGCTTTGCATGGGCAGGCTTAGATACTCTAAGTGGTTTACCAGTACTCGTGTGCGGACAGATTCAGCTATGCGTGGAAATATCCTGCCGCCCATCTATTTCTTCAAACTCCGATGGGCGGGGGCTGCCAACAACTTATGTAAGAAAAATAGCACAATGTTTCGATCGAAATACAAGTATAATCTTTTCGAAAATATTAATGAATGCGCTGTGTCACACGGATGTGTTATTATAATGTACATTGGGACTTCAACAGCTCGAACGCACATCGTTCGTTAACATTGGCTAATTAGAACTCCCTCTTGAGTCCCATTAGAATCACCCGCCCCAACCGATTCAGTGCCATATACTGGAATATTTTAGGTAGGTTTTTCTTATTTTATCCTTAACAGTTATGTTGTGTGCACTCATAAGAATCGCCTCAACTCGTATACATCACGTTAACAAGTCCGTGAAATGAACACCCCACCCCACCCTAAACTCCACTTTATATAGAGGAAATTGGGGTTTACGAGGTAATGCATTATTTTTCTCAGAAGACTACGTGGTGCAGTGGTTACGCTACCCGCCTTGTAACCCAGGGTTTGCAGGATCGATCCCGGGCTTCTCCAGACTTTCGGATGAGTCTTTAAACCGATGTCCCGTCTCCGTATGACCTTAACTGTAGGTGGGACGTAAAACTCAAGCACTCACTCTATTATTTTTCTTATTTTTGCTCCAAGAAATAGGTTGTGGGTACTCGTTAGAACCGCCTCAATGAGGCGGTTCTAATGAGCACCCACAACCTATGTGTTAGAATCGCTTAGTGAGGCGATTAGTGAGGCGATTCTCTAACAATGTCCGAAACATTTAAGTATTGGAGTATTCAATACTCTTCGGTTACAGATCAGGGGTTGGTAACTCGAAGCCATCGTAAATGTATCAACTTACGATGTACTTAAGACATACTTTAGGTAACCACCGTAAAATTTATGGTCTCGTTATGCCGGTAACTGAAAACCTGTCGTATCGTTTCCATAAGTATACGACCATCTTACCACTTACGATTTACCTGTGTAATTTTTAATCTCGTGCAAAGCGCTTCGGAAACTTTTAGTAAGCCAGGGCATAGCAAAATAAAATAACGCTTAAGGGTTTATAGTTTATCAACGACCTCTGAGAGTTCAAAGTTTAAGCATGACAAGTCTATTCCATTTTTTAGGGGAAGCAGGTTTCGGGTAACTTTTTTTCTCAGGATTTAAAAATATAAATCAATGTTTTGATATTGCCTATATCTAGAAATCATGGCCGAGTGGTTAATGCGATGTACTGCGAGTCACGCAAACAATCATTTAGACGAGGGTTCCAGTCACAGTGGCATTTTTTTTTTTTTTTTTTTTTTCTTTTTTATTAATTTTTCGTTTTTATTTTTTTTTATGTTTAACGTTATTTTCTTTATTTTTTACAGTTACATCCTTCATATTTTGTTTCCTTTATTTTATTTTCAACAATTATATTTTTATGTCATTGTAAATCCCTTAGATGCCGGCTCGGTAGCTCAGTCAGATGCGCGTCTGACTGGTGATCAGTAGGACGCTGGCTCGATACCTGCCGGGGTCGGCAACATTCTTTCCTGGATATGTATCATGAAATCTTTTCCATGGCTTTTCTCCCTTCCGCTGATTCAAGAAGGGCAGTTGTCAGTTTCTGACGAAATAATGTGCTCTGTACTGGTTAACCGGCTACATATTAGCTTACCCAGGAAAAGTATGGATACGTAAACTGACCGGCTCAATATGATCTAAATAGTGTTGCCGGACCGTAAAAACAAAGATACATTTCAACAGCGCATTTGCCTTTGGACACTGACGGCTATGAACGTACGTTCAATTCATACTAACATTTTTAATAATACCTCTAGAATCCGAGCTGCAACGATTCGCTTGTGCTCGTTCCAACTTTTCAATAAAATGAATATACATCTAGAATGATGACCCCGCTCGGGGCTTGGAGAAATAGATCGGGCTGCACGTTGCTTTGACACTAGCGACACATGAGCAATGGTAAACCGCTTGATAAGTCGGAGACTGCCCAGGCAAAGCGGTGCGAGTTGGACCGTCCGTGCTTATAAACCCGTTTAGTTTTATTGTGTGGCAGGGCTTGAAAAGTCATTTCATCTCAATGTCGAGTAAAAACCCACAAAACTGGAAGCAACTTCTGCAACAGGGACAATAAACCTCAAATCAAACAAACATCTCGTGTGATCCAGTTTTATAGGGACGGAAAAAAATGTTCAAGAAATATAAAAATAAAAAAATAAATAAAAAAAGAGAAAAGAATATCTTCCCAAAGATTCGAACCCTAGATGTCCAAGGTGGCAGACGTGTTACTAGACTGTCTCGACTAGATGTCAGTCTGGTTACACGAAGCGTAAGATTAAGAATATGACAATAACTACCACCCAGTGAAAAAAATACCCACAACAGGCGACTTACCTAAAACACGGACGAGTCCAAAATTAAAAGTGCAGTCACGTCTCACTGCGTTTTGAAAGATTATACCGAAGTACAAAAAGTGGGTGGGGTACCCCTAAACATGACTTTTATTTTCAGCCAAAACACAGAGTCGGAGAAAAATTTTGAATATACTGGAAAGTAACACGTCTTCAAACATAACATTATCTAATAAGCAATTATCATACTGCTTGTAGGTTTACACAGCCGATGCAAAAAATGAGTGTGACAGCATTTGCGCTCAAAGTCATATTTACCTAATTTTTCAGGACCTAAAATGTACAGTGTACTGTTCTTGGGAGGGTGAACTACAATATCTTAGAGTATTACTAACCAAAATTGTCTCCTGTCTTAGAAACATTTGTGCCACCACGAGATATTTTTATAAGTTCTTTGGTCGCCATTTTTCATTCATGGGATTTGTAAACAAAATATCAACACTTATTTGGAAACGCATATCGCCAAATCGGCTCGACGATGTAACATGACAACTATGCGCCGTAAAACAGGAACCCTTCCTGCATCGTTTTGTGCAAGTTTAGGTATTTTACAAACTTACGATTAATCATCCATCAGGTCAATTTTATAGTCATTTTTTAATCATAACAGCTGATTGGAAACATTTGTTGTTGAGCATGAGGAAGTCATGGCTTTATCACATAAATATTACTACGCCTCAAGCGGAGCTAGGACAAAACATCGGAAAAATTCCGATATGTCCTCAAAGTTTTTGTTGTTTCATAAATCTAAATGACTTTTGTGCTTAAATTGCTTAAAATTGTTGTTGAATAAATGGTAATTCTTCAAAAACATGAATATTTTGGGACTATATTCTTGCGTTCGTGTCACCAGATATGGAAGTCCTTAGGTGTTTCCGGTTTCATTGACAAGCCTTTGAAAAAAAAACATATTAACAAATTTCACAAATTTTGCACTGTAGACATGTGAATCAAGGTAAGCATTTATAAAGAGACTTAGATTATGGATTTTGCTGTAAGAATGAATAGGTTCAAGAGTTCGATTGTCGAAAAAACACCACTTATTTGTGTTTCAACATCTAGTCTAATTTACGTTATTGATAGTAAACCTACACCTCGTGACCAAATGTAAACATGTATGGTGGTCAATAGAAGACGGCAGTTATGCGCTCTCTGCAATTATTTTGTGGCATACTGTCAATGTTGTTATAACTAAAATATGTGGCCCTGAAAAAGATACATAGTTCTCTAAGGAAAGAATTTGATCCACAGGACCAAAATTGTTCCTTTTCAATTTAAACACTTATTGATAAGGGAGACAAAAATAATTTGGCTCCTTTGAATGTGTATCCTTTATTTCTACTTAAACTGCGATCGGTCACATCTGACCATTACTCGCAGGTGTACATTACATGCACACCAGGTTTGCAGGATGAAAGCCTACACAGTGATCATCGGGCCCCCGCCCATCTGGGCTTGAAAAAATAAATGGGCTGCATGATGATTCCAGGCAGAGCTGAATCTGAAAGCACACAAGGACTGGTAAACCTGTTTTATAGAGAATCTAAGCCTGCCCAGGAAAAGCCGTGCAAGTCGAACCCTCCATGCTTATTTATAAACCCTTTTGGTTTTCTTTTTTTTCTCCCAATACTGTTTTCGGTCGATTCTGACCATGATAACAGGTTTGGGGTGTGGCACAAAAAGTTTTCAATCCCAATCCCCAAAAAAGAGCTTTGTGACACTGCCACCAGCAGATTAAAACTATTTACAAGAAGTCATCAGGGGAAGGAATCCATACCTATCCCTTGCCCAACCCTATGATATTATATTTTGGCCTGAAACCCATCAACTGTCTCAAAATAGACAGCTTCGATTGTAAGGCCATTCCAAGTTGCAATTGTCTCTTAAAACCATCCACGTAAGCATTAGGACGGTGATACTGAAAGGGATGGGACTTGGTTCTCCTACATCCTCCAACAGCTCCAGATAGGTACCTACTCTTATCTATAAAGGTTTCTTTGGGCGACAGGGCTTCAGGTGTCATTTAATCTCAATGTCGGGTAAAAGTCACACAAAATTGGAAGTAACTTCTCCAAAATGACCTATATAGTGTTGACGGGGACGTTAAACTTCAAATCAAACAAAACAGTGACATGAAAACAAGGGCGACAACTAAAACTTCCAATGATTCAGTTGTAGTAGCTGCAGCAGTTATTGTCTACCATACCTTTTTTCTAGACTACTTTTTAGCAACAAATATGTCTGGAAATTGTATTATTTTGATACACAGTATGGGCACAAATTTGCTGTATACTCTACTGTGGAATATTTTTGAGCAATGACATTCTCACACATTGTAGTAGAATAACCTATGAACCTATTTATGCAAGTTTATTTGGCTATACTACCATGGAGAATATGTATGAACGCAAATGGATTGAAGCACATAAAGAGAGGTATGTTTTTCTCAATAATTCCTGATTTTCTGAAAAAATTCTAATAGAACATGTGAATAAGTTGAAATAAATTATGGGCCAAGTAACTTTTCAAAAAACTTGACAGTTTTGCAAAATTCAATTAAACAAATTTTGAACACCACACCATTACCCCACCCACTTTTTGTACATTGGCATCCCCTTAACATCTTACTATAAATGATAATACCGGGGTTTGTTTAACAACAAGGCAGTCGTGTTCTGCCAAAAAAGGCTTGGGTAGCAGTATCATAATAGGCAAGGTTCTAAATAAACTATGGGATGAGAAACAATGACACAACTGGCGACCCCTTCTCTACATTTCCTCCTGATTTGCCATGCCTGAGCTCATATTAGCATCAACTACTTGAAAGTGTCTTAACAAATTGTGCAACAGCCAAAATGGCAGAGACAAAAAATACAAATAAGAAACGAAAAACAAACTATACACAGGAAGAATTAGAAACACTTGTAGACGAAGTTAATGAAAGGAAGACATTTGTTTGTTTATTTGATTTGAGGTTTAACGTCCCCGTCAACACTGTAAAGGTCATTTTGGAGACGTTGCTTCCAATTATGTGGGACTTTTACCCAACATTAAGATGAAATGACATCTCATGCCCTGTCGCCCAATGAAACCAATAGGGTGTATTAGCATGGACGGTCTGCCTCGCACCGCGGTTCCTGCCTGGACAGGCTTAGGTCCTCTAAGCGGTTTACCAGTACTAGTGTGCGGGCCGGATTCAGCTCTGCGTGGAAGCATCATGCAGCCCATATATTTCTTCAAGCCCTTATGGGCGGGGGCCTGAAAGGAAGACATTGTGATTTGAAAAGTAATGGCCGCTTTTGCTAAAAAACAAGACGATTGTGGTCAGTAGTACACTTATTGTACAGGCTATACTATCTTTTACATTTTTTCTTTTTTATTCTTCTTTTCTTCCTTTGTTGACACGACTATTACATACACAAATAAACAGCTTGTACATATAGTTTATCAACGACCTTTGAGAGATCAACGTTCAAGCGTGGCAAGACTATTCCATGTTTTAGGGGAAGCAGGTTTCGGTTTTCTTTTTTCATAGGATTTTAAAATTATAAATATATTTTTTATAATGCCATTATGTAGGAGTCGTGGCCTAGTGATTAGTATGATGCAGTACGAATCTCAGTAAAACTATATCCCCAATGTAAAATCTCAACTGAAGGCGACTTACTTAAAACACCGACTAGTCCAAAATTAAAAGTGCAGTCATGTCTCACTGCGTTTTGAAAGACTATAATAATTACGTACCACATATATACATGTTTATCGGACATGTATAGATCTTTGTTTACATGTATTTTTATACAGGTAATTCTGCTAAATATAGCATATATCTGCCTTAATATCATACTATAAAATACATGTATTGCATATCATTACTAAAAGAAATAAAAATCAAAAATGAGTTCCTTTAAGAGCAATGAAAACATTCATAAGAAAGAAGATGGGCCATACTAAAAGAAACCCTGTGTGCCGAGAAAAAAAAAGTAGATAGACGTACAACTCCTTTTCTTATGCTTCTATGTAGTGTCTGTTTCTTTTGCAATAGTAAAGATGAGGTTACGGGATGCCTGAGTTGTCCGTAACTTTACGATATGGTTAAGTTGTCTCCATAAATTACGGTACTTTCGAGTTACTCACACTAATCGCTACGAGGTGATTAAGATATACTTAAGGTCGTCGTAAGCTTTAAGAGAGCTTCGAGTTACCAACCCCAGTTCGTTTGTATTTGACGTTATAACGAGTGGTTTCGTTATAGTAAATATAAGTTTCAAAAGGATTGCCTGTGAAACCTGCAAAGGATGCATGCGCGCAGTCTGATCAAAGTCGATACTACTATATCCTCAGAGTTATCCAAAGAGAGATAAATTAGGAGAGTGCCTGTCAGTGCGAAAGCACAGACTGATAACGCCGCCGCCTATCGGGACTTGAAGAAATACAGGAGATGCATGATACTTCCACACAGAGCTGAAACAAACCCGCAGTCCCGCACACGATTACTGGTAAACCGCTTAGAGGATCTAAGCTGGTGCGAGTCGGGCCGTCCATGCTTAAAACCCTATTGGTTTCATTGGGCAGCAGGGCTTGAGATGTCAATTCATCTCAATGTCGGGTAAAAGTCCGACAAAATTGGAAGCAACGTTTCCTAAATGACCTTTACAGTGTTGAAGGGGACGTTAAACCTCAACTCAAACAAACACACGCATACTGATATGAATATTTGCTTTTCGCATAGGCCTGCTTACAGGTTCACCGATAGATTTTAAAGCATAGTCTGCATGGGATTCAAATACAGACTGTTGATTTTCAGTAAGTTTTACAAGACTCGGTTGCGGTACTGATCAACGGAACAAAATATTTAAAAGAAAATGTAAACGAGAAGATTATATTCAAGCGAATATGCAGAAACCATTAGCAAAATTCCTTGTTTTTTTATCATACTTTTGCAGAGGTTGAGATGATATGAGCCCACTCCCGGGAAAGCCTGTCTAATGGATTTGTGTTTGACCAGGTAAGACACACAGCAGTCTGCTCAGCTACAGATATTAGCACGAGTCTTGCTATAATAAAAATAGAAACTGGAGATATTGTCCCAGGAGCCAACACCTTGACCTCCTAAAAGCCAACTTGTTCATAGTCAAACTGGGGTTTGCAGGGGTAAACCTTATTTTTCTTATTTCTCTGCGTGGAAGCATCATGCATCCCGTCTATTTCTTCAAGCCCCGATGGGCGGGGGCCAAACCAAGACTGTCAAAACTGCCAAAACTGTCAAATCGAAACATCGCCGAGATCACATGTTACAAATCTGTGTAATGTACACTGTTCAGAAAATATTCAAATCTGTGTCCCAAGTGCTCTTGGTTGCAAAAGTGCTGTCTGTCATTTTACGAAGATAACGTTAAGTAGTCCGTGTAAAGAAACACCCCTCTAATCTCCACTTTATATAATGAAAACGGGGATTTACAGATGATAAATTATTTTTCTTATTTCTGCTCCAGGTCACAGGTTTATGATAGATTCGTTAGAACCGCCTCGATGAGGCGGATCTATCGAACACACACAACCTATGTTTGGAGCATCAATAAGAAAACAAAATATCACGAATTTTCATCCGTAAAAGTAAACATTTTGGAGAAATGAAAGAATGAGCTATGCACACGAGGTGTTGTCGTAATGGTGTTGAATGATAGAAGTGATGAGTCTAAGCAACAATCGAAGGGGTTAGTGCAAGAAGGTACCTAAGTCACATTTTCATTATTTTGAGAAAAACGCGAAAAACAAAGTATTTTACGAAAATTTCATATTTTGTGTTTCTTATTTTAAATAAATAGTTCTGTTGATATATTCTATGATATGAAATGGTGTAAAGATCGCATAAATAGCCCCGAAATATATTGCAGATATTCATTAATTTCAATAATGTGTTTATGCAAGAAGGGGCCTAAGTCCATGGTTGTTTATGCAAGAAGGGGCCTAAGTCCATTGTTTAAAGGACATAGTTTTCTCTATTTAGAGCAGAAATCTATTACATTTTATTGACTATGTATATTTTATCTTTTGTAGACTCTTTATAAGTTTCTTAAAACAATGAGCTGAAACAAATGAACAACACATACACCGATAACTCGAAGTTGTTTGTGGTAAAAATGGACTTAGGCCCCTTCTTGCACCAAAGATACGACCTTGGACTTAGGATCCTTCCAAAGATTCAATGTAACTGTCATTTTTAATGCCAATAAAGAAATAAAGCATATCAAACTATATATCATATTGTAGGTCTTGGTATGATATATCTGAAAATAACAATATCTCAGATTTTTCCAAAAATGGACTTAGGTACCTTCTTGCACTAACCCCTTCATTATTATTATCTATTATATATCTGTTTCAAAACGTCTTGGAACTGCTTAGAATGAGATATGAATATGAGGTAGAATTGTAAAACAAAAACACACCACAGTGAACAGAGACACTAAATAGCAGCATTTGCTCATGCATGATAACAATCATTTTAATTTCAAATTGCCATGTTAATAATTTTCTGAAATTTAGGTCATTAGAGTATGTTATGGCCATTCAGAAATTTAATTCGTAAAGCCTGCCCATAAAAGTGTGTAAACTGACTGGCTCGATATGAACTTGATAGTGTTGACCGGGCCGGTATCTGCTGACAAACAATATAAACAAATTATTCTATGTCTGAATCCATCGTTTAAATTGAAATCATGCAACGTAAACGGTTGTCAATCGAGGAATATTGTTGCATGTGGAAATATGGAAATGGCACGGTGAGGGCATTGCGATAATACAGCCTTGCGATCTTTTTCTTATTAATACCCACAATTTAACATAGGTTGTGGGTGCTCGTTGGAACCGCCTCATTGAGGCGGTTCTAACGCGCACCTACAACCTATGTCTTGGAGAAGAAATAAGAGAAATAATATACACCCCTGTAAACCCCAGTTTCTCTATATAAAATTGGGTTTAGAGGGGATATTAATTTTACCGACTTGTTGACATGATGGTGAACCGTTAAATAAAAATACAGACCGTACTAGGAACGCAAAATTTAAAATTTCTGCCACGGGTTTCTAAACCCTCCACTGCACTTTATGTATGTTTCTGCGTCTGTATACGAGTAGCAATATCGAAAGTAACAAAAGCAGTTACTATTATTAAAAAGGAAAAGAAAAATCGAAATGAGTAAATAAAATAATATAAACTTTAGCCTAAACTTTAACGTAAAATCGCTATTGCCAGTTAAATGGTTATAGCCAGTTACATTGTAACTGTCAGTAGCCACTTCGAATAATATATTTTCGGAAGTAGCTAATCCAAACTCACAAATCCGTAAACGAACGACGAACCAGAACGCCCAGACCAACAGACACGGGTCCCAGAAGGAAGACATAACGAAAACACTCCTATACAAATACATAGTAAACTTTAACTCTGAAAAAAATATTTTAAGATAAAAAAATGTGATAATTTCTTATTTCTGCTCAAATTATAGATTGTGGGTACTCGTTACATACAGAACCGGCGGTTCTATCGAGTACTTACAGTACAATCTATATTTTGGACCAGAAATACGAAAAATAAGGTTTACCCTTGTAAACCCTAGTTTTACAATATAAAAGTGGGGTTCAAGGTGGTCAAAATTATATAGGCATGTTTTCGTGATGGAATAATAATTCTCTTACCTCAAGATCTACGACTTCTTTTGTAAACTTATTCCGGATTATAATCAGCTGTGGTTCCCGTATTTTCTTCATACGTATTCCGACAAACTGCGGCTGTCTAGAAACAATCTGACCAAATTTTCTCAAAGCATGGTTATGCGCCTCATATCCTACATCAACGTGTTTATGGTGGAACTGGTGCATTATCAGAAGGCAAATTTATTACATAGACTATCACTTATATAAAGTCATTTCTGAAGTTTTTTTGCAAAGAGGCATTTAAATGTTAGACTAAAGAAGACGGTGTAACCGTTTAAAGCAAAATTGAAACGAGGTAGAAAGAGTTTATAGAGCTTTGTGTGCAAACACTTCATACATTTATCATTTTATGTTTTCACCTTGTACTGTAGCAGGTAAATTGTCTGATCACAGATAGTCGGAAAATAAAAATTGTCTGACGTTCAAATCAAAAGCCTAGTTACATGCTTGCACCTTTTTCAAACCATTCTGTACCGGGAAACTTAAAAAGGGGTAGTTAGCAAACAATGCAGGCCCAGATCAGACGCCGCAGAACGCGGCGTCTGATCAGGGCCTACACTGATTGCAAAACGTTCAGCCATTTACCAAATAAATTTTGAAGAAAACACAACCTGAGACCCCCAAATTTTGAAATGGACTTCTGCTGTATATAAGAAGGAAGTTTGTTCGTTTGATTTGATGTTTAACGTCCCCGTCAACACTATAAAAGTCATTTTGGAGACGTTGCTTCCAATTTTGTGGGACTTTTACCCGGCACTGAGATGGAATGACATCTCAAGCCCTGTCGCCCAATGAAACCATTAGGGTTTATAATCATGTACGGTCTGACTCGCACCTCTTTGCCTGGGCAGGCTTAGATCCTCGAAGCGGTTTACCAGTACTCGTGCGCGGTCAGATTCAGCTCTGCGTGGAAGCATCATGCAGCCCATTTTTATAAGAAGGAAGATTCTATTTGGTACAAAAAGGGTTAAATTGATCTTGTGATTTCATTCACATACTCTTTTATTTCTGAAATTAGATAATATCCTTCATAAACAAACGAAGCAACAGCACAAATGTATAACCCTTTTTGTACAAAATGGAATCTTCCTCTTTAAATATGGCAGGAGTCCATTTCAAAATTTAGGGCGTCAGGTTGTGTTTTCTTCAAAATTTATTTGGAAGATGACTGAACTTTTAGCAAACAGTGGAGGCCCTGATCAGACGCCGCGTTCTGCGGCGTCTGATCTGGGCCTGCACTGTTTGCCAACTACCCGTTTTGGGCTTTCCGGTACAAAATGGGTTAAAGCAAGTTTTATACCCTCTGTTACGATAACCTTGTGACATAGTACTTCTCATATCTCCAAAAAGGCCATTTTTTCTGATCAAAATTTGTTATAATTCTTCTTATTTATACTCCAAACATAGGCTGTGGGTACTCGTTAGAACCGCCTCATTCAGGCGGTTCTAACGAGTACCCACAACCTATGTCTTGGACCAGAAATATGAAAAATATGCTATACCCCGGTAAACCCCAGTTTTCTCTATATAAAATTGGGTTTAGGGGGTGCTAATTTCACGGACTTGTTCACGTGATGGCGTACACACTTGAGCACATTTTGCAAACTGTTACATCAAATAACTGTCCTCCAAAAAATAATCAGAATCATCATTTATCATTGATTCAACCAAATGAAGTGTAAATTTAATTTTTTTTTCTTCAAAAATATCATTTATACCAAGCATAATTATGTTTCGATCTTACAAATTATTATACCGTACATTTCGTCTCTGGAATAAAAGGCTGCACCACAACTTCATAAGTACAATGTACATTTGCAGTAACACTATTTCCACAATAACAATATACCCATTTTAAGTCTATTTGCAAAATTATTTTGCTTTAAGAACATATCCCATTGTTAGGGCGGACATTTTTTTTCAAAACAACGAAACCGGAATGCACCACCAACCCACTTATAAAACCATAACGATAACACACTCGTGTGCCAAAATGTCATCTATCTAAACTCCAGAACTGGCAAATCGAGATCATATTTTTTTTCGTATTTTTAATCCGAACATAGATTGTGGGTACTCGTTAGAACCGCCTCATTGAGGCGGTTCTAACGAGTACCACAACCTATGTATTGGCAAAGATATGGAAAATCATGTATATCTTGAGACTTTTCTCTTAACAAAGTGCAGTTTACTTGGGTTTTCCTTGCACGGACTTATTAACATATGTTGGAATATCCAGGAATATCAATCCACCTTAAATTGATGTTAGCTCAAATGAAACAGCTGTAACAAACAACTGCGCTGTTATATTGGACCCTCCGTATCAGTTGACAGCGCTCTGCTAGAAACATTTGTCGCAGAGGAAACGCTAATAAACAGTAATCAGTGGTTGGAAAAGTTTAACATAAACAGAGTTGCTTCTTTATGTGACAATATCGATAAGACGCGTTTTACTCCTCGCAGGATTTTATATATAATGGGTCGGCAGTTATTTGTTTGAGATTCTGAGACGTTTTGTCAGTTACAGTCCAAACGTCTCTGATGGGAGCTGCGCGTTAATTGCACGGGTTCCTGAGCACTGCTTTCACTGCCATTTTGACACTGCCAGACCTCAACTTAAATGCGAACATGTTGTTTGTGCGCCTTTTTCTGTAATGCGGTTTGAATTGTTCTGAAGTATTTCTGTATCCCGTGAAGATTCAGCTTAGGGCAGTTGTATAATATGCCTATATAATTTAGACCCACTGAAACCCCACTTTTAAACAGTAAAATTTGGGTTTTAGGGGGTATACTTAATTTATCATATTTATGCTAAAATATAGATTGTTTGTACTCGTTGGGACTGCCTCGCAGAGGCGCTTCTAGCAAGTACATGTACCGACAATCTATGCTTTGAGCAGAAATTCGAAAAATATAGATTTTTTCCCCGGAAAAATTCCAATTTTTGGTGGTAAAATTTCAAATATATTTCAATAGGCAAATTTTCGTTATGGGAGTATTGTTTGTTTGTATTGGCGTTTTACGGCCCAATCAACGCTATTTAGGTCATTTTTGAGGAGGTCATATTATCTATCCACACTTTTCCTGGGCATGCTTATACGTAAGTGGTTGACCAGCCCAGTGCACATTATTTCGCCATAAACTGACAACTGACCTTCTTGAATCAGCGGAAGGGAGAGAATGACCGTAGAAAAGATTTCATAATCAATCTCCACGAAAGAATGTTGCGCTGACCAAGGCAGGTATCGAACCCACGACCTCCTGATCACCAGTCAGACGCACATCCGACTGAGCTGCCGAGGCCGGCAATGGGGAAAAGTTGTTTTTATATTCCGACTTTCTGATTATGGTGGTTTTACTATCGCGTCGCCTGGTCTTTAAGACCACTTTTGGACATTCCCAAAGGTGGTCTTAATATAGGAATTTTACTGTATACTGTACTGTATTCATTATTTTCACATTTTTTGATTAAAAAGATAGACTGTGGATACTCGTTAGAATCGACTCATTGAAGCGGTTCTTATGGGCACCTACAACCTAAACCAGGCGTATTTTTAATACCAGGAGTATAATAAATTGCACGACCCGCAGAAAAAGCGACCGACTGAAGTCGGTTGATTTTCTAAGAGTGCCCTAAAATCACCGTGTCATTCTGTCATTCGGTCAATCGGTCTGTCAGTCTGTCTGTCCGTCCGTAACCCGTTTGTGAAAATTGGTGATAGTGACTTAACCGCTAGGAATATTTTAACAATTTTTGGCATACTGATAGATATCAATGAGATCTAACCAATGAACTTGCGAAATATTACATTCCATTTAGTATAGCCTCGCCGAGGCGAAAAATGTGAAAATTTTCGAACTGCTTCTCCTCGGAAACCGTTGGGCCGATTGAAGTCAAATTTCATATGGAGCCTCTATGGGATAGGGGAAACCAAAATTTGCTCATGGGGTCCAGGTCACACGACCAAAATGGCCGCCAAGCCATATATGGTCTGTCTGTCCGTCCGTAACCCGTTTGTGAAAATTGGTGATAGTGACTAAACCGCTTGGAATATTTGAAATTTTTTTGGCATACTGGTAGATATCAATGAGATCTACCCAATGAACTTGCGAAATATTACATTCCATTTAGTATAGCCTCGCCGAGGCGAAAAATCCGTAACCCGTTTGTGAAAATTGGTGATAGTGACTTAACCGCTTGGAATATTTAAACAATTTTTGGCATACTGATAGATATCAATGAGATCTAACCAATGAACTTGCGAAATATTACATTCCATTTAGTATAGCCGCGCCGAGGCGAAAAATGTGGAAATTTTCGAACTGCTTCTCTTCGGAAACCGTTGGGCCGATTGAAGTCAAATTTCATATGGAGCCTCTATGGGATGGGGCTAACCAAAATTTGCTCATGGGGTCCAGCTCACATGACCAAAATGGCCGCCAAGCCATATATGGTCTGTCTGTCTGTCCGTCCGTAACCCGTTTGTGAAAATTGGTGATAGTGACTTAACCGTTTGGAATATTTAAACAATTTTTGGCATACTGATATATATCAATGAGATCTAACCAATAAACTTGCAAAATATTACATTCTATTTAGTATAGCCTCGCCGAGGCGAAAAATGTGAAAATTTTCGAACTGCTTCTCCTCGGAAACCGTTGGGCCGATTGAAGTCAAATTTCATATGGAGCTTCTGTGGGATGGGGGAAACCAAAATTTGCTCATGGGGTCCAGGTCACATGACCAAAATGGCCGCCAAGCAATATATGGTAAAAGCCCTTCAAAAATAGTCTTCTCCAGAACCACTTGGCAGATTTCCACGAAACTTGATAAATGGTATCTGGGACGCAGGCCCATCATAAATTGCTAAAATGGTGACCCTGGGTTGACCTTGACCTTCTTTGTGCCTAGGTCAAACTTTGACACATGCTTTTGTATTGGAAAATGTGAGAATGCATTTTATCCTGCAAACGATTCAGAATACAGTACATAAGTATAAGATATATTTTTGCTCCTTACGATAAGGCGCATTTATTGGGGGAACCGTTTTAGGTCAAGGTCACATGACCAAAATGGCCGCCATACCCATATATGGTAACACTCATAAAGCTAAAAGCATCCGGCGGGTCGTGCACTTCAGCTGAAGCACTGGTTATCACCATAATTTACCAGTTTGGAGATATGAAATAATGCACTATGTTACGCTGGTGTGACATCATGAAAACACGCTTATATAATTTTGACGCCCTTGGACCCCACTTTTATATAATAAAACTGGGTTTTACAGGGGTAAACCTTATCTTTCTTATTTCTACTCTAAATATATATTGTGGTACCCATTAGAGCCGTCTCGACGAGGCGGTTCTTACGGGTACCCACAATCTATATTTTGAGCAGAATTAAGAAAAATACCACAATTATTCATCTTGAAATCTTCGCTTCTTCGGCGGTAAAATTTTACAGTGTATTTGTATAGGTATGTTAATGTTCTGTGTCGTAATGGTAACATTTTTCCTTTGCTATGGCCCGTTAGATAACTGATTACAAGGTACGAGTGAAAATATTCATTTTCTCTCAGCAGGATTCAATAAGTACTGTCAACACATTTTGCTATGACGTTAACTAGTAGCACTATCTTAAGAATCGAATTAGCTACAGGATGAACAAAACATAATTTGTTACATATATCTACAATACTATGAAAAACTTTGTGTTTCAACAATCATTTACAAACTCGAACCATTACACATTGGAATGCCCTTCCGGATTCGATTATTTCGACAGCTGAAGGAGCTGTGGATTGTGTTGCTATGGCCAACATCACCTTGAACCACAGTACGTCAAATAGCAACGACGGTATCAGTTGAACATAGACTGCTGGTACTATTGACAGGTCATGTGATCAGTGATCAGTATTTGCGCATGTCAATAAAGCCAACGATACCGTGCCTTGGGGAATGGTAAGTCCGGTTTTCCACGCATGCGCACTCATGAGCACTATTTAAAATGGAGGTAACAGTCTTCGTTTTTGATTGGCTGTTTATGATATGCCTATTTTGACCCTTGCCGTAGGCGTGATATAGGCAAATGGAACAACAACCAAAGAGCCAAAGGTATTCATTGGCCGCAGATGAAGTCGGCCTATGTAGAGCTAGGGACTTACTTCCCATATCACAGGTCCTGGTGTAAAAATGTCATTTGACATGTCATCAGTATCAATCCTGATTCTGAATCATTTTCGTGTTACCGTGAGATGGTTCTTAATATAACTCCTACATGTAGAGAGTTCTAAAAAATCCTAATGATTTGCCTTTACCCGCCATATGCTCGATTTTGTGTATAGGTGCACGTGCCTAAAGGTCGCCAAACATTCCATTAACAACTGTATATGGCCCCCGCCCGTAGGGGCTTGAAGAAATATATGGGCTGCATGATGCTTCCACGCAGAGCTGAATCCGGCCCGCACACAAGTACTGGTAAACCGCTTAGAGGATCTAAGCCTGTCCAGGAACCGCGGTGCGAGGCGGACCGTCCATGCTAATAAACCCTATTGGTTTCATTGGGCGACAGGGCTTGCGATGTCATTTCATCTCAATGTCGGGTAAAAGTCCCACAAAATTGGAAGCAACGTCTCCAAAATGACCTTTACAGTGTTAAACCTCAAATCAAACAAATGTTCTTACGAATACAGAAAAAAATAACGTGTAAACTATCTATATCTAAACTATCTATACCTATATTATTCCCTTTTCCGTATTTCTCCTCTATGGAATGGGCTCGGGGCACTCATTAGAACCAGCTCAACGAGGCGGCTCTGACAAACACACACAAGCTACGTTTTGTACCAGCATTGATAAAACTATAGTATGACAACCTAAAGGTAAGACTGATCTGCTTTAAAAAGCTTATTTTGAAAAGTGCACTTACTATTTCTTTGTGTTTTCTGCCCACATTGTCTTCTGGTCAAGGACCACCTTTGGAACTGTTCAAAAGTGGCCTTTGAGGCCACTTTTGACCAGTTCCAAAGGTGGTCTTAATATAGGAATTAAGGGATTTTACTGTAGCTCAAATTGTTATGATAGCAGAATAGCCATTTTAGAGACGATAAAGAAAGCGTTATCACACATTGGCAAGTTGATAGATCGTCGCAAGTTTCTTACATGTATATGATGTTTACTGGGGTGTTCAATACTTCTACATGGTTAAGCCTTTTATAGAACATATGTTACTTTAAAACAGCTGCTGGTGTAGCGGCCATACTAGATTATATTTACTATTCATGTGGGTCATATACCTGAAAATATTTGAGGATGACTGATGAGGTCTGGCCTGTCATGTACATGTTCGCTCTATACTTATCAAGAAGCCTCCGTGGTGTAGTGGTTATGCTACTCGCCTTGTAAACCAAACCAGGGGTTACAGGATCGATCCCGGGCTTCTCCAGGCTTTCGGATGAGTCTTTTAACCAAGGTCCCGTCTGCGTATGACCTTAGCTGTTGGTTAGACGTAAAACTAAAACACTCACCCACTCTATACTTGTCAGTCATTGCTTTACAGAGGGCAACCCTTTCAAATTTTTCGCCAGACGGAAGCTTCTTTACCGAGATATCTGTTGTCTGTTTTCAATCTAACCTTTAATTTCCCCATCATCATGTTTGTTACAGAAAAGACGTCTAGAAAATAGCCTCGCATTATCTTACACAAACAGGGAGATTAAATTCCTTTCAACAGAATTGCAAAGCTGCACCCAAACGGAGTTTTAAGCGAACCTGCAATTACTGAGAAAATCCGCTTTATGGTAAGGCTTCAACGTCAGAGTGAAGTCAGATAAGCTTGGTATAATTTACATAACGTTTTCATTTCCGTTTAAAGATTTTGATTGGAGTTTAAGGATAATGGCACAGTCAACACTATTTAGGCCATACACGTATCTGGCCGGTCAGTTACATGTAACATATAGAGGATCTTACACGAGTGGTCATGTATTATTGAATTTATTAAACGAGTTGAGGAAAAGGGATAAAATGCGAGGCTCTGCCGAGCATTTTATCCCTTTTCCTCAACGAGTTTAATAAATTCAATAATACATGAGCACGAATGCAAGATTCTATTTATCATATGACATTTAAAACGCATTTTATTCTCGATTGTTTACAAAAATATCAATATTCCGCCATTACATGTAGTAAACGCGACGTCGTTAAGGACGTCGTACATGTAACGTTATGGGACGTGTCTAGCTAATTTGCATATTTAATCCACTAGTGGATTATCGAAAATAATACATGGCGTTATTACACTCTCAGATGCGACGTCATATGATAAATACGTATACACTGTGCTAAGCAGGCTTATACAGTACAGTGCACCAAAAGCCTTTCCCAAATATTGAAGAGAAAGACGGACAAATACATCTTTCAATATGGCTATACGTCTATACAAATTAACGCTGAAAATCGAAACTTTCAAAATGAAAAATTGTGATATTTTTCTAATCTCAGCTCATAATATGGATTGTGGGTATATGCTAGAAACGCCTCATCGAGGCGGTTCTAGCGAGTACCCACAATCTAGAGCAGACCCTCTGCGTGCAGTTGAAGATGACATCAAACGCTTAAACTGTGATTGAGTTAACCATCAAGTATGCACATCAAGATAACAAGTCCGTGAAAGGACCCCCCCCCCCCTAAATCCCACTTGATATAGAGCAAACTGGGGTTTAGGGGGTATACATTATCTGACTTATTTTTGCTCGAAAACCTAGATTGTTGGTACTTGTTGGTTCTAACGAGCACCCAGATTCTATGTTGAAAGCAGAAATAATAAAGATACTATCATTTTTACCTAATATTTATCATTTTCTGACGCCATCTTGGAGGCCATTATTTCTTACGGGCATGTTTTCCTAATGCAGACTGTTGCACCACATCTACATTTTAGCCTATGCATTACATGCAGTATCACATGATACTTGTCTTAAGGGGAATGGGACCACCTTAAGGGGAGGCAACTCCTGCAAAAGTGTTTTGTGTCCCATGTCAATAGGGGTCAACGGGTAAAGGAAAGAATTTGCTCCTGAGGAGCAAATTCTTTCCTTTAGAGTAGACCCCTTTTTTGGTGGGACTGAGCCTGTAGAAAAGCAAAAGGGAAGTCCCAAAAGTTGTCTCCCTTTGAAAATTGGCAGTACAATGTGCTGGGTGTTCCGGTTCCCCTTAAATTGATAAAAAAAAAATGTTTCGAAGTTTATATACAAGTCAGCATGAAATTAAGGTTCCCACAAGAATCGTTGCAAAAGTGACCTTAACTCCTTTTGTACCTAATGGAATCTTCCTCCTTTCATATACCAGGAGTCCATTTCAAAAGTTATGGGTGTCATGTTGTGTTTTCTTCAAAAACTATTTGAAAATTGGCAAACATTTTGCAAACAGTGTAGGCCCTGATCAGACGTCGCGTTTTTCGGCGTCTGATCTGGGTCTGCGCTGTTTGCCAACTACCCAAAATCTATGTTTTTTAGCAGAAATAAGAAAAATAATGTTTACCCCTGAAACCCCCAGTTTTACTATATATATCAAAATGGGTTATACCTGTATAATAATTAGAAATCAATTCAAAGTGTCTACGATAAAATTTAAAAATAGCTAGCGGCAGTTTATGTACCGTACCCTTGTTATAAAAGTTTTGCCGTGAGCATTGAAACTAATAACTAGACACCATAGGAGAGCGAATAAAATGAGAAATATTAACACCATAAGAAGTGTTGGGGGAACATCCCTATCTAAAAATGTCGATATCAAAAGTACATGTATTAGATTTATTTGACAGATAAATTTGACTTACAAGACTTATCAATATTGAAAAGTCGTCCAAAAATAACCCATATATGCCTAGCGCTTCATTTTTTGGATATTAGAAAACACAGTTAGACTCAGATCAGACGCCACAGAACGTGGAGTCTGATATGAGTTTACAGTATTTGCCTAAAGTACATTCATTTTTATACAACTTACCACAAACAAAACGAACATGACTACCCTATTTATGGAAATCAACAACTCCAAAGTTATAAGATGGAATATTCCATTGTCATATATGGGTTAAATGTTTCAATGACATCAGCTTGAGTATTATCAGAAGGAAACGCCATAAAAACCTCTTTCATAGCCAAATAAAAACGTATCAGCTACAAGAGAAGCGCAATTAGTACCCATTGAAATTCCTACAATTCATAAAGATTACTCCCCCGTGCGACATAGCGTATTTTTCACATTTCCAAAATAGCTACTTTTGTGATGAAAATCCGTGATGTTTTTCTTATAAATGCTCAAAACATCGGTTGTGGGTGCTCGTTAGAACCGCCTCAATGAGGCGGTTCTAACGAGTACCCACAACCAATGTCTTTGAACAGAAATAAGAAAAATATTGATTACCGCCGTAAACCACAGTTTTCTCTATATAAAGTGGGGTTTGTCAAGAAAGGCTTTTAATCATTATCTCGGTAATCTGAAGTAAAGAGAGCAACTGTGTCTTTTCAAAGAAGATAAATGGTACATTCCCTCTGAAAAGTTGTCTCAATTAAATCTGCGAGTTTCTTCTTGTATAAGGTGTTAAACCTATCGCATGTAGGCCAACCTGACGCGCGAAATCCTATAGACTTTAGTTTATCAAGAACTTCAGAAGTTTTAATTGACATTTTTTCCTGTCGTTCGTTCACGTTTCAGCAGTACCTAATTGCACGCATTCTGGATTCTCATAGCGGTAAGGCAAAATGTTGATAATTTGGAAAGTTCACCTTTCTTTATATGGTCGTTTATGGAACTAAGAGTGTGTGTGAATTCGGGTTTAACGTCGCTTTCAACAATTTTTCAGTCATATCAAGACGGTGTCTGGTTGCGACAGGGAGCTCAATGCTCACTTTTATAGTGCTGCCTCACTGGAGTATCATGTCCCAGACACATTACATGATACCACACCCAGTTACATTATCCTGACACTGGGTCGACCAGTCCTAGCTCTACCCCGTAAATCTGAGTGCAAAGCGAGGAGCAGCTAGTCCCATTGTTCACGACTTCGGTGTGTCGCGGCCCGGGATCGAACCAGTGACCTCCCGTTCCCCGGAGCGGACACTCTACCAACTGAGCTATCGGGGCCGGTATGGAACTAAGACCAATACATCGTAGGGAACGTGTCTTCTTACAGGAAACTTGAGGGCTGCATTATTGCAGTGCCCAAAGACAAAAAAGACTTCTCGTCTTCCGAAGTCTCTTCATAGGCCATTGTGTATCAATGTACTTAATCCTGTTTGTACCAAAAACCCATAAACGGATAATTGGCAAACAGTGCAGGCCCAGATCAGACGCCGCGTCGAACGCGGCGTCTGATCAGGGCCTACACAGTTTGCAAAAAATTTTGCCAAATTCCAAATAAATGTTGAAGAAAACACGACCTGACACACCGATTTTTTTAAATCGGCCCCTGCTATATATAAGGAGGAAGATTTTATTTGGTACAAAAAGCATTTATTAATGTAACCCTCCAATGCGATAACACACTCGTAGTGCATAGTGCATTTTTTCATATCTCCAAAAAGGCTACTTTTCCAATGAAAATGTGTATAATATTTTTCTGATTTATACTTTAAACATAGGATGTGGGCGCTCTTTAGAACCGCCTCATTGAGGCCGTTCCAACGCGTACCCACAACCTAACCACCTCATTGAGGCGATACCAACTGGTAGAGATAAGAAAAGTAACGTATTCCCCTGTAAACCCCAGTTTTCCTAATACAAAGTGGGCTTTAGAGGGATGTTTATTTTACGGACTTGTTAACGTAATGAAACAAAGACAACGTACATGTAGATCGTGGATACTCATTAAGATAACACACCCGTACGACATAGTGCATTTTTCACATCTCCAAAAAGGCTACTTTTCTGATGAAAATCAGTGATATTTTCTTATAAATGCTCAAAACATAGGTTGAGGGTACTCGTTAGAACCGCCTCAGGGAGGCGGTTATTACGAGTACCCACAACCTATGTCTTGGAGCAGAAATAAGAAAAATGATGTATACCCCCGTAAACCCCAGTTTTCTCTATATAAAGTGGGGTTGATGGGGGTCTTCAGTTCACGGACTTGTTCAAGTGATGTCATTAGAACCACCACAATAAGATGCTGTTGTAATGAGCAAACCAATCTACGTTTTTCAACAGAAACGAGAAACAAAGATATAATTACACAACTGAGGCGGATTTTTACGGAACCCTGGAAGGGACATGCAATTCATTTTAATATGTTGTGCGACAAGATAGTATCCTGTGCGCACAAGATATTATCTTGTGCGAACAACATAATATCTTGTGCGCACAAGTTATTTTTTGCGCGCACAAAATTTTATCTTGTTTGCACAGCATAATATCTTTTGTGCACAAGATATTATCTGGTGCGCATAACTTAATAGCTTGTTCGCACTACATTTTAAATTGTTAGGACAATTTAATTAGATGTATATGATACTATGATGTGCGAACAAAATAACATCTTTTGCGCGCAGGACATTAAGTTGTACGAACAAAGTATTATCTTGTGCGCACGAGATTATATCTTCAGTGCACAAAATATTATTTTGTCCGCACAAGATATTTTATGTTGTCCGCACAACATATTATATTGTGCGCACAGCATATTATCTTGTGCGCTCAAGCTAATATCTTGTGCGCACAACTTAATATCTTGTTTGCCCAACATGTTAAAAATGAAATCGCATGTCCCTTCCCGGGTTCCGTAGAATTAACTAGCACTCACAATCTATGTTTGAAGCAGAAAAAAGAATACTCTTAGTATATAACTTTTCACGGAGCCGCCAATTGGGACTTGAAGAAATAAATGGGCTGCATGATACTTCCACGCAGAGCTGAATCTGACCGCACACGAGTACTGGTAAACCGCTTGAAGGATCTAAGTCTGCCCAGGCAAAGCGGTGCGAGTCAGACCGCCCATGCTTACAAACCCTATTGGTTTCATTGGGCGACAGGGCTTGAGAGTCTTTTCATCTCAATGTCTGGTAAAAGTCACACAAAATTGGAAGCAACGTCTCCAAAATGACCTTTACAGTGTTGACGGGGACGTGAACTATCCAATCAAACAAACAAACAAAAACTTTTCACTACAAATACAGAGAAACGTCGATGGCTGGAACACTTATGGTTCCTGTACCATTCTTGTTTCGAGCTAGTGGATATGTTTGAGTTTTACGTCCCACCAAGAGCTAACGTCAAACATAGGCGGGACCTCAGTTTAAAGAGACGTCCGGGATCGAACCCACGAATCGCTGTTTCGAAATCATTCTTGTGTTCCCAGGAACATTTCCATAACTTTAGAAATGAATATATTTGAGATAAACAACGGATAGTCAGGTTTCTTTTTTTCTCCTGAAAATGTATGTTGTGCATGTATGTACACATTAGAACTGCCTTATCGCCTCGACGTGGAGATTCTAAGGAGTACACACGACATTACTTATATTTTAAAGAAAACCGAAAAGATCATCAGGAAAACACACCTATAAAATTTAGATCCCCTTAAACCCCACTTTCATAGAGAAAAAACTAGGGTTTTCAGCGGTAAACCCTATTTTTAGCTCACCTGTCACATAGTGACGAGGTGAGCGTTTGTGATCATTTTTTGTCCGTCGTCCGTCGTGCGTGCGTGTGTGCGTGTGTGCGTGCGTGTGTGCATTAACTTTTTCTTTAAATGACATCTCCTCCTAAACCACTGACCGGATTTTGACCAAACTTCACAGGAATGATCCTAAGGTGGTCCCCTTTCAAAGTTGTTCAAATGGTTCCGGTCCATTGCACATCTCAGCCCCCGCCCATAGGGGCTTGAAGAAATATATGGGCTGCAAGATGCTTCCACGCAGAGCTGAATCCGGCCCGCACACTAGTACTGGTAAACCGCTTAGAGGATCTAAGCCTGTCCAGGAACCGCGGTGCGAGGCGGACCGTCCATGCTAATAAACCCTATTGGTTTCATTGGGCGACAGGGATTGAGATGTCATTTCATCTCAATGTCGGGTAAAAGTCCCACAAAATTGGAAGCAACGTCTCCAAAATGACCTTTACAGTGTTGACGGGGACGTTAAACCTCAAATCAATCAATCAATCAAAACCATTGCACATCTAGGTCACAGGAGCTAAAAATAGATTTTTTAAACGAAAACTTTAAAAATCTTCTTCTCTGAAACCGCAAGGCCCAGGTCTTCGATATTTGGTATGAAGCTTCATCTAGTGGACCTCTACCAAGATTGTTAAAATTATAGCCCTGGGGGCCAAAATGCCCCCGCCCCGGGGGCCTTTGGTTTTACATAGGCTTATATAGGGAAAACCATTAAAAAATCTTCTTCTCTGAAACCACAAGGCCCACGTCTTTAATATTTGGTGTGAAGCTTTACCTGGTGGACCTCTACTAAGATTGTTCAAATTATAGCCTTTGGGCCAAAATTGCCCCTGCCCCGGGGGCCTTTGGTTTTACATAGGCTTATACAGGGAAAATCTTTTAAAATCTTCTTCTCAGAAACCGCAAGGCCCAGATCTTTGATATTTGGTGTGAAGCTTCATCTAATAGACCTCTACCAAGATTGTTCAAATTATAGCCCTGGGGGCCAAAATGCCCCCGCCCCGGGGGCCTATGGTTTTACATAGGCTTATATAGGGAAAATCATTAAAAAATCTTCTTCTCTGAAACCACAAGGCCCAGGTCTTTAATATTTGGTGTGAAGCTTTAACTGGTGGATGTCTGCTAAGATTGTTCAAATTATAGCCTTGGGGCCAAAAATGCCCCCGCCCCGGGGGCTTTGTATTTACATAGGCTTATACAGGGAAAATCTTTAAAAATGTTCTTCTCTGAAACCGCAAGACCCAGATCTTTGATATTTGGTGTGAAGCTTCTTCTGGTGGACCTCTACCAAGGTTGTTCAAATTATAGCCCTGGGTGCCAAAATGCCCCCGTCCCGGGGGCCTATGGTTTAACATAGGCTTATATAGGGAAAATCATTAAAAAAAGTCTTCTTCTCTGAAAGCACAAGGCCCACGTCTTTAATATTTGGTGTGAAGCTTTACCTGGTGGACGTCTACTAAAATTGTTCAAATTATAGCCTTGGGGCAAAAAATGCCCCCACCCCGGGGGCCTTTGGTTTTACATAGGCTTATACAGGGAAAATCTTTAAAAATGTTCTTCTCTGAAACCGCAAGGCCCAGATCTTTGATATTTGGTGTGAAGCTTCATCTAGTGGACCTCTACCAAGATTGTTCAAATTATAGCCCTGGGGGCCAAAATGCCCCCGCCCTGGGGGCCTATGGTTTTACATAGGCTTATATAGGGAAAATCTTTAAAAATCTTCTCTGAAACCACAAGGCCCACGTCTTTAATATTTGGTGTGAAGCTTTACCTGGTGGACCTCTACTAAGATTGTTCAAATTATAGCCTTGGGGCCAAAAATGCCCCCTCCCCGGGGGCCTTTGGTTTAACATAGGCTTATACAGGGAAAATTTTTAAAAATCTTCTTCTCAGAAACCGCAAGGCCAAGATCTTTGATATTTGGTGTGAAGCTTCATCTAGTGGACCTCTACCAAGATTGTTCAAATTATAGCCTTGGGGCCAAAAATGACCCGGTCCAGGGGGCCTTTGGTTTTACATAGGCTTATATAGGGAAAATCTTTAAAAATCTTCTTCTCTGAAAGCACAAGGATCTCTTTGATATTTGGTATGAAGCTTCACCTAGTGGACCTCTACCAAGATTGTTCAAATTATAGCCCTGGGGCCCAAAATCCCCCCCCCCCGCAGGGGGCCTTTGGTTTTACATAGGCTTATATTGGGAAAATCTTTAAAAAATCTTCTTCTCAGAAACTGCAAGGCCAAGGTCTTAGATATTTGGTGTGAAGCTTCATCTTTTGGACCTCTATCAAGATTGTTCAAATTATAGCCCTAGGACCAAAAATGCTCCCACCCCGGGACCCTTTGGTTTTTCATAGGCTTAATTAGGGAAAATATTTAAAATTCTTCTTCTCTGACACCACAAGGCCCTGGTCTATGCTATTTGATATGAAGCTTCAACTAGTGGACCTCTACCAAGATTGTTCAAATTATAGCCCTGGGGCCAAAAATGCCCCAATCCCTGGGGCCCAGGTCTTTGATATTTGGTATGAAGCTTCATCTAGTGGACCATTACCAAGTTTGTTCAAATTATAGCCCTTGGGCCTAGAATGTACTGGAGACACTAATATTCAGGTGAGCGATTCAGGGCCCTCTTGGCCCTCTTGATCGTATTTCTGCTATAAAATATAGATTATGGGTACTCGTTAGAATGGTTCTAACGTGTACCCACAACCAATATTTTGAGCAGAACGTAGAAAAATAACACAATTTTACATCTTAAAATTTTCGATTTTCGGTGGTAAATTTTACAACGTATTTGTATAGACGTGTTTTCGTAATTTATCCCTATTATGTCTCTTGACCTCGCGCTATTATTAACCCTCAGTAGCTCAAACTACCCCTTCCTCGAACATATTTTCATGGTCCCAAATTGATGCCCCTGTGTAATTTCTCTTTCGCCATGTACACAGTGCATTCTTACCTATCTCCAAAATGCCTACTTTTCTGATGAAAATCTGTGATATTTTTCTTATAAATACTCGAAACATAGGTTGCGGGTGCTCGTTAGAACCGCCTCATTGAGGCTGTTCTAACGAGTACCCGCAATCTATGTCTTGGAGGTTGCGGGTGCTCGCTAGAACCGCCTCATTGAGGCTGTTCTAACGAGTACCCATAATCTATGTCTTGGAACAGAAATAAGAAAAATAAATTATATCCCCTTTAATCACTATATAAAATGGGGATTTAGGGGTATTCAACTCGAGAACTTGTTCACGTGATTGGAGATACATGCATATGTCAATCGGGTGTGGTATACTAACGCACGAGATAAACAAACAGTGCATAACACTTTCCACCTGCAATAACAAACGGACGAATGAAATAAAATGCCAATTCCTCCTTCTTACCTAAGAATCATATTTATCCGCCACGTAAATCAACAAACAATTAACAGAACTGCGTCAAAGGACTTTTGTTTTCGGTGTTTGCGCACAGTGAGGGCTCAATCCAGTCCACGTACATTCTTTGTTAGAAATCAAGCATTTCTTGTCTGAATGAGCCGGTCTTGGTGACTGCGCGTCTGACTGGTGAAAAAGAAGTCGAGAGTTCGATTCCCGCCGGGTCGCATCTCTTGAACAAGTCCATGAAATAAACAACCTCCAAATCCCACTTTATAGGGTTTACGGGGGTATACATGATTTTTCTTATTTCAGCTCCAAGACATAGGTTGTGTGTACTCGTTAGAATCGCCTCAACGAGCAACAACAACCTATTTTGCAGTATTAATAATTAAAATATCATGGATTTTCATCAGAAAAAATAGCCAAAAGGGAGATGTGAAAAACTTCACTATGTCGCACGGGTGTGCTATTGTAATGAACAACTTAGTTTGTTTGTTTGAATTGAGGTTTTACGTCCCCGTCAACACTATATAGGTCGGTTTTGAGACGTTGCTTCCAATTTTGTGGGACTTTTACTCGACATTGAGATGAAATGACATCTTAAGCCCGGCCGCAAAATGAAGTCAATAGGGTTTATACATGTATGCATGGATGGTCCGACTTGCACCACTTGCCTAGGCAAGCTTAGGTCCTCTAAGTGGTTTACCAGTACTCATTTGAGGTCGGTTTCGGTTCTGCCTGGAAGCAGCATACAGCCTATATATTTCTTCAAGCCCCGATAGGCGGGGTGGGCTTTTTCGTTTAGATTGATGCTGGAAATTTTGTCCCTTACGCTCATTCAAGAATGGCAGCTGTACGTTTCAGGTTAAGGTACGTACCTTTCACTGGTTAACCGCTTTATACAATATAAGCATGCCTAGGAAAAGTCCCTGCAAGCACAGAAAGTTGACTCAGGCAGTTGTTCAAAGCTAGTGTACGACCCCCGCCTATCGGGGCTTGAAGAAATAGATGGGCTGCATGATGCTTCCACGCAGAGGTGAAACCGACCCGCACTCGAGTACTGCCCAGGCAAAGCGGTGCGAGTGTCGAACCGTCCATGCTTATAAACCCTATTGGTTTCATTGGGTGGCAGGGCTTGAGATGTCATTTCATCTCAATGTCGGGTAAAATACCCACAAAATTGGAAGCAACGTCTCCATAATTGCCTTTACAGTGTTGACGGTGACGTTAAACTTCAAACAGCTAAAGTGTAATTTACTTTATTCATACTGTGTTGTCAATACAAGAAGAACATTCACATTTTTGATTGACAAAAGAAGTTTTTACGGAACCCTGGAAGGGACATGTATTATGTTGTACCAGAAAGATAATATTTTGTGCGCACAATATATTATCTTGTGCGAACAACGTATCTTGTGAGCACATGTTATTACTTTGTGCGTACAAGATGGTATCTTGTTCGCACAACTTAATATCTTGTGCGCACAAGACATTATCTTGTTTGCACGACATGTTCTTGTGCGGACAACATAGTATCTTGTGCGTACACAATATTTTATTTTTTGTACAGCATAATATCGTGTGCGCGCAAGATATTATATTGTGCGCACAAGATCTTATCTAGTTCGCACAACATATCATCTTGTTCGCACAACATATTATCTTGTTCGCACAACTTTTTATCTTGTCCGCACAACATAATATCTTGTGCACACAAGATATTATCTTTTGCGCACAACAAATTATCTTGTGCGCACAACATATTATCTTGTTCGCACAACATATTATCTTGTTCGCACAACATAGTATCTTGTTCGCATAACATTGATCTTGTGAAGACAACATAATATCTTGTTCGCACAACTTAATTTCTTATTCGCACAACATCTTAAAAAAATGCTTTAGCCTTCCCGGGTTCCGAAAGCTTTTGCAATCTTTTAAGAAAAAGCAATTAAAAAGGATCCTAGAAGATTTAGCATTTCAGTTTCTTACAATAAGTCTGCTAATGCATTGTACAACTACGCCCTGACGATGATGATGATGATGATGATGATGATGATGATGATGATGATGATGATGACGACGATGATGATGATGATATCGTCAGTATCATCATCACAATCATAGGCGTCGTCGTCATAATGGTGATGATGATGATGATAACGACAACATTATTATCATCTTTTCCCCGCATCCACCGCCACCATCACCACCACCAAAAACGTCATTACGCAAATATGGAATAATTTTAAATGGTCTAATGTAAATTGTCCTAATATTATGCTCCAGATCATAGCCAACAGATGGCTCCAAGAGTTAACAAAAACATATGGTACGAAGCAAATCTCAATAATACAATGTCATTGTCTTAAGACGGACAGTGAGAAAAAAAACTGGCTCTGTGCTTTTTAACAAAGTCATGAGTCAGATCATTACAATAACACTCCCGTGCGACAAAGTGCATTTTTCACATCTCAAAAATGGCTACTTTTCCGATAAAAATCCATGATACTTTTCTTATTTATACTGCAAACATAGATTATGGGTGCTCGTTAGAACCGCCTCATTGCAAACATAGATTATGGGTGCTCGTTAGAACCGTCTCAATGCGGCGGTTCTAACGAGTATCCACAACCTATGTCTTGAAGCAGAAATAAGAAAAATACTTTAAACCCCCTTTAACCCTAGTTTTGTCTTTACAAAGTAGTGTTTAAGGGGTGTTATTTTGCGAACTTGTTCACGTGATATCACACTGTACGTCTGTAATCATTATTAATGTTTGCACTACGGGTAGGTTCTGGAACATCGAGACTTTCCTTGGGACAGTGAAGACACTGATTGATATGATGTAAGCTTTTTTCGACGGCCAATGTCATTTATGTCATTTTCTTCACTTTCTGACACCACTGCCGTGTGACATAATGAATTTTTCAAGGCTTTCCCGATGGTATTTACCGTAATGATCCTAAGTATTGGGACGCGTAGGCCTAAGCAAATAGTGCAGACCCAGATCAGACTGCTCCTGAAGGAGCAGTCTGATCAGGGTCTACACTGTTTGTCATTCCGTTTGCATCTTTTGTACTCCTTGCTGGATCACGAAATAAATTTGTTAATATTTTAAGAGCATTACAGCAAGGCCTCAAGGTGTCCCATTTTTTTACGTTAATTTTGAGGTATTTTCTGCTGCAAGCAAGGAATGTGTGCTCATTAGAACCGCTTCAGTGAGTGAACGGAATTAAGTATCTATAATTAAGCAATGATAAGGAAATACTGTTTACAATGTACCCCCGTAAACCCCGCTTTTCTCTAATGATTCTGACTTCTACTCGCTATAAAGAAGAGCCGTCTCCACATGTACAATCAAAGTACTGAGAGTATTGGTGGGTCGATTGTCTCTGCGGCCCCCGCCCATCGGGGCTTGGAGAAATAGATGGGCTGCATGATGCTTCCACGCGGAGCGGAATCCGACCGCACACGAGTACGAGTAAGCCGCTTAGAGGATCTAAGCATGCCCAAGCAAAGCGGTGTGAGTCGGACCATCCATGCTTATAAACCCTATTGGTTTCTTTAGGCGACAGGGCTTGAGATGTTATTTCATCTCAATATCAGGTAAAGGTCACACAGAATTGGAAGCAAGGTCTACAAAATGACCGGTATAGTGATGATGGGGACGTTAAACCTCAAATCAAACAAACAGTATCTGGGTGTAGGTTGGGAAAATTGGCTGAATGGGTCAAAGACTTTCGTTTAACCCTTAAATTCCTGTACTAGTAGCAAACCGTGTAAACACTGATCAGACGCTGCGTTTTTCGGCGTCTGACACTTAAATTCCTGTAGTGTAAGCAAACCGTGTAGACACTGATCAGACGCTGCGTTTTTCGGCGTCTGACCCTTAAATTCCTATACTGTAAGCAATCTTGTAACACTGATCAGACGCTGCGTTTTTCGGCATCTGACCCTTAAATTCCTGTACTGTAAGCAAACCGTGTAGACACTGATCAGACGCCGCGTTCTGCGGCGTCTGATCTGGATCTACACTGTTTGACAAGTCCAACGCTTGACTCCAGCCCTGATTCTACAGATAACCATTTTACGCAACATGCTGACCTCACTGCGATGAAATTCTATAAGCAAGCTACATGGATTTCCTACAAAATTCAGTGATAGTCTCGTGGACTGCAACACTAATAGAGGTTTCGTTTTTATAACTTGGGGTCGATTGATAAACAATCGCACCCAAAAGATTTGCTATACCCAATTAACCCTTTTAATACAGTATATTGGTGCTGATACATATGCATATAATGTTTGTTTGTATAGGAGTTAAACGACCCAGTTAACACGATTTATATTGGGCGACAGGGCTTGAGATGTCATTTCATCTCAATCTCGGGTAAAAGTCCCACAAAATTGGAAGCAACGTCTCCAAAATGACCTTTACAGTGTTGACGGGGACGTTAAACCTCAAATCAAACAAACAAAACAAACACGATTTATATCATTTTTGAGCCGGTCAGTTTATCTATCAAATTTTTTACCTACATGGACAGGCTTATAGGTAAGCGGTTAACCTGTATAGTGCAAATCTTTCGCCAGAACCTGACAACTACCCTTCTTGAATCAGCGGATGGGAGAGAATGACCGTAGAAAAGATTTCATGATCAATATTGCCGACCCCGGCACGTATCATATCCGCGTCCTACTGATCAGCAGTCAAACGCCCATCCGACTGAGCTACTGAGGCCGGCATAGTAGATGAGACGGTACATAATTAGCTATCTAATCAAGATCAGCATTGTTTGTACTCCTGGTACCAATTTTTTAAAAGTTAGTTAACGTATCGTTAAAATTTTGATCATTTAATATGGCAAATATGTTAATATTTTGCTGAACAAATGTGAGCAGCTTAATGCAAAAGCTGCTCTCATTCTTTCAGCAAAAATAACAAAATTTTTAGATATTGTACTTGCTAGAACAGTTAACATTCTGACCACTAACGAGCTCGTTAAGCTAAGGATGCTTTGCACAACTGGCACCAGAAATTGATTCTGAGTCAATTGTCTATTTGTAGAAATGAGTGCGGTGAAATTCAATGACGGAAGCGACCACTTCAAAAACTATCAGGCTGAATTTGGATAAGATGCTCCCTAAAAGTCAGATCATGTTTGAACATTCCTACTGCTGGTCTCTTTATAAGCGTTTGATTTGAGGCTTAACGTCCACCGTCAACACTAAGCAGGTCACTTTTGAGATATTGCTTCCAATTTAGTGGGACTTTTACCCGGCACACTGCCGCCCAATGAAATCAAAAGGCCTTGTTTGCATTGGGCGGTCCGACTCGCACCGATATGTCTGGGCAGGCTTAGACCGTCTTAGCGGTTTACCAGTACCAATGTGCGGTCTGCGTGGAAGCATATTGCAGCCCAATATATTTCTTCAAGCCCAAATTGGCGGGCTCTTTCTAAAGAGAGTGCAGATAGTGTTCATAACGTACATGGGTTTCTGTAACTGCAAGTATTACATTGTGCATTTTTATTACGAAAACAGCCTATTCAAATATGTTGAAAAGTTTGCCACAAACAAATGAAAATTTACCGTCAAAAAATCCAATAATTTTCTTAGTTCTGCTCTAAACATAGATAGTGGGTACTCGTTAGAACCGCCGAGGTTATACGGAGACGGGACCTCGGTTTAAAGACTCATCCGAAAGTCTGGAGAAGCCGAAAAAAATGTAGTACCTACAGGGACAAACAAACAAAACCTGGTGAGCAAACTGCAAGCAAATACATAACGATCACACCTCGGAATGAGGGACATAGTGCATTCTGTCATACCCACATAGCGGTTATGTTTCTATGTTATACAGTAAACGCTCATTATCTCAAACACTGATATCTCAAATTATCACTGAAGTCAAACTAAATTTTGTGCACTGTTATGTTAGTTTTGCTAATTATTACTTAGATTTCAACTCCTTTTATCTCAAACTATTATCTCAAACCAAATATTCGAGACTATTGGAGTTTGAGATAACGAGAGTAGACTGTAATTACTCCAAACATAGGTTGTGTGTGCTCGTGAGAACCACATCATTGAAGCGGTTCGAATGAGCATCCCCAACCTGTATTGAAGCAGAAATTAGTTAAATATTGTATATCCCTGTATATTCCTGTAACCCCAGTTTTATCAATATAAAGCGGAGTTTACATTGGTATTCATTCCGAGGAATTATTTACATGGTGACTCGTAGACGGTAAACATTTTGACCTAGTGGAAACCAAGATCATTGTCTCGTAAAGTATCACATTCCGTAAAATGAACACCCCTCTAAACCCCATTCTATACAGAGAAACTGAGGTTTAGAGGGCTATATATCGTGTTGCTTGTTTCTGCTCTAAGACATGGTTTGATGGTACTTGTGTGAACCGCCGGTTCTAACAAGCATCCACAACTCATGTTTGGAGTATAAATAAGAAACATATCACAAATTTTCATCGGAAAAGTTAGTGGCCTTTTTTGCATCAAGTGAACAAGTCCGTGAAATGAAGACCCCCTCTATACCCCACTTTATATTGGAAAAACTGGGTTTACGGGGGTATACATTATTTTACTTAATTTTGCTCCAAGACATAGGTTGTGGGTACTCGTTAGAACCGCCTCAATGAGGCGGTTCTAACGAGCACCCACAACCTATGTTTGCAGTATGAATAAGCAAAAAAACACGGATTTTCTTCAGAAAAGTAGCCATTTTGGAGATGTGAAAAATGCACTACGTCGCACGGGTGTGTTCTCGTAATGGGAGATATAAAAAATGCACTATGCCATATGGAAGTGTAAATGCATGTTCACTAAACGTGTATATCTGTGGATACAGAACCGTGCGAAGTTTGCAAACTTCTATGAAGTACCTTGCAATGTATCTATTAACATCAAGTTAGTTTGACAAGCTGATATGCCATTCATCAAAGATCAAGTGGTCTCATTTTGTAAAGCACTTGTTCCATTTTAGGTCTGATTTATGCTCTTGTATGACAGATATGATATGTTTTAATTGGATAGTACAGGGGTCTGCAATGAATTGTTTATCATATTACACGATAACACACCCATGCAACATAGTGCATTTTTCACATCTCCAAAATGGCTACTTTTCTGATGTAAATTCGCGATATTTTTTTCTTAAAAATATTGCAAACATGGGTTTTGGGTGCTCGTTAGAACTGAGTACCCACAACCTATGTCTTAGAGCAGAAATAGGAAAATAATGTATACCCCGTAAACCCCAGTTTTCTCTACATTAAATGGGGTATAGGTGGGTCTTCAATCTCACGGACTTGTTCACGTGATGTATACCTGGCTAGCAGTTGAATGACAGGATGAGGTTTCAAAACAAAATGCAATAAGACCCATCAAAGTTTGTACAATCTTGTGTCCAGAGATAAACGTCCCTTAGCGTCCTCCTATTAAAAAATAAACGTTTATTTAGGAAAATATCACTGTCATATCAATTCAAAATACAACGAGATACACCGCGACGTTCTATTGGATGCAAAAGTTGTGACAGTATATTTTACTGTTTATGTTCGGAAACGGGAAGTCACCCAATATCGTCGCTTTTGACGGGCTTACATTTGGGTCTACGCAGCTGACACAGCGCTTTGCCGTTCTGCGCTAAAAAGTTCAAATTCAAAACGAAAATAAACAGCCATGTATTAGAATTGGATTGGGTGTATTGAAAACCTTTGGGAGGTAAATCGTCTGTTAAACGATTGCAAGTTTTGTTTTACAAAGATACGACCGCGCTGCTGTAAAACACATTTTACGAACATAAAACAGATTATTTACCTTCCCTAATGACAATTTTGAAGACACTTATTTCCTAATTTCAGGATTGTAAAGCGTTTCATTAATCATTACAGCAGTGATCACTGAAGGTTTCCTTTTGAAATTATATATACATGTATACCACAAGATATAATAATAATAATAAAAATGATCATGAATAATAATAATAATAATAATAATTAAAAAATAGTAGCAATTAGTCATTCAATTCATCACGAAAATACGCCTATTTAATTTTGACCCTCTTAAAAAAATTCTGAATAGTTGGATCCTTTGGAAGCAAAACATCACATGAACAAGTCCATGAAATGAACACCCCCCTAAACCCCACTTCATATAAAGAAAACTGGGGTTAAGGGGGGTAAACATCATCGGCCTTATTTTTGCTCAAAAACATAGATTGTGGGTACTCGTTAGAACCGCCTCATTTAGGCGGTTCTAACGAGCACCCACAATCTATGTTTAAAGCAGAAATAAGAAAGACAATGTCATTTTTACCCACAAATTGTCATTTCTGACACCATGTTGGATGTCATTATTTCACACGGATATGTTTTCCTTATGAAAACACCAAATAAAAATACACAAAATAAACGAAAATAGCAGATATTATAGTAAAACTGGGGTTTACAGGGGTAAACCTTATTTTTCTTATTTCTGCTCTAAAATATAGATTGTGGGTACTCGTTAGAACCGCCTCGATGAGGCGGTTCTAACGTGTACCCACAATCTATATTCTGAGCAGAAAAAAGAAAAATATCACAATTTTTCATCTTAAAATGTTCGTGTTTTTTCGGCGTTTAAATTTGCAATGCATTTGTACAGGCATGCTGGCATAATGTTTACTTACCTCCAGATCGACAACCTCCTTGGTGAATTTATTCCTTATTATGACCAGTTGTGGATCTCGTATCTTCGTCATGCGTATTCCGACAAAATTTGGCTGTCGACACACAATCTTGCCAAACTTTCTCAAAGCAATGTTATGTGCTTCATATCCTAGATCGACGCGTTTATGATGAAACTGATGCATTATCAGTAGACATATTAAGAATACGAAAGATCACTAACACAGTAATGGAATCGTAAATTTCCGTAGTTGCCTTGGCGACAGAAAATTACAAATGACACTCTTATGTCAGATGCAAACAAACCATTTAGTACACTGAAAAACAAAGTTTGCAATTAAAGAAACGGTTCATCAGATGATATAGTGACTTCATTAGTACAGCACACAGGTACGCACTAGCTGCATCTGTTATTTCTCTGAATTATTTCCCATAATTCCGATATTTTTGTTCCTTTTCTTAAAATCCTTATTTTTTCAAATTCTTGATTTTGTGTGCACGACACGGTTCTAACGAGAACACACAATCTAAGTTTCGAGAAGGAAAAAAACACATGATAATATCTGTTCTGGTATTCCCCACTTCTCGGCCTTTTTAAAGTAGAATTTACAAGAGATATTTAAAGTAGAATTTCCAGGGGATATTTATTGTACGGTAAGATCATTAAGGCTGACATAACGAAAACTCGCCTATATAATTCGGACCCCCTTGAAACTCACTTTTATATAGGAAAACTAGGGTTTACAGGGGTAAAACTTATTTGTCTTATTTCTGCTCCAAAATATAGAGTGTGGGTACTCGTTAGAACCGCCTCGGTGTGGCGGTTCTAACGTGTACCAAAAATCTATATTTCGAGCAGAAATAAGGAACATACCGCAAATTTTCATTGTAAACATTTCATTTTTTCGGCGGTAAAATTTACAATATATTTGTATAGGTGTGTTTTCGTAATGTTTGTAGCAACGTTAGCTTAAACGCGCCTGTAAAGTTGTATGCAATAAAATTGACTGCATTGCGTTAAGAAATCCGTGAATTTTATGCCCCTTTTAACTCCTTTTGTTTCAACCAAAAATGGGGATTGAGAGGGGTAAACATTATTTTCATTATCTTTGCTCATAAACATAGATTATGGTTGCTCGTTAGAACCGCCTCAATAAGGCAGTTATAACGAGCACCAACAATTTATGTTTGCAGTGGAACTAAGAAAAATATTGAACATGTTTAAAAGGAAGATGCTTTTTATAGGTCTACATTACGAAAACACGCCTATACAAATACACTGTCAATTTGACAGCCGTAAAAATAAAAAAAAAAAAAAAATACGATGAAAAATTGTGGCATTTTTCTTAATAGATTGTGGGTACCCACAACCTATGTCTTGGAGCAGAAATAATAATAATAAAAAAAAAAAACGTATAACCCTGCAAACCCCAGTTTTACTGCATAAAAGTGTGGTCTGAAGGGGTCATAATTATATAGGCGTGTTTTCATGATGAAAACTATTGAACATTTTCAAAAGAAAAATGCTGTTTTCGGTATAGATCTGAACGACGCCACCTAGAACACGTGTGTTTTATCATAATGGATTTTAAATTTTCTTTGTCACAAAAAGATATTATAACCATCACTATTAAAAGACAATTAAAACAATGGCGTCTAGGTAAACATATTAGCTACGGAGAATATAAAGGATGGTACGAAAAGCTCCATTAGTCTGGCACGTTTGAAATCCAAAACCAGAAATCAGTTTAATTGCATTTCTCTGTTTCTATAACAACGAACGGACAGAGCATCCTAAGTGGACTGGATACTTCTTCAGTGGAGGTAAATCTGTCTAAAATATATTTTATAATATCATATAAGGTTGCTGATATTTAGTGGACAACTCCATGTAGTAAAAGTCATATAATAACGTGTGTTATTACACACAGTAACGGTTGAGTGACGTCACATCGCCGTCCTTGACAACCATTTGTTTTCTCGATCGAATAAAATTCCTCTGAACTTCTTTTCGGCAATAAATAGAAGTGAAGGCAATGATCAGGAATCGATACAATTGACCCACAGCTCCCATCAGAGGAACCAAGGGAAAGAAACACAAACATGAAACAACTAGACCCTAATGGAAACATCACTAGCAGAAAGCCAAAAGGACAGTTACTTTCCCACTAAATGGACAATTGGCTTTCCAAAACAAAATAATATAAGCGACAAGCCATAACAAAAATAAACCACGGTAGAAAGTCGCTGATATTTAGAGTCATATAATCACGCGTATAAAAATACATGGTTACGGTCGCGTAACGTCACACCCATCATTTGAACAAGTCCGTGAAATAAACACCCCCCCCCCTAAACCCCACTTTATAGATACATGGGGTTTACGGGGGTATCGATGATTATTCAAGACATTGGTTGTCCATATTTTTCTACTTAAACTTTTCTGAACATTTTCGGCAATAAAATCCGATATATATATGAAAAACAGAATTTCACAGTCGTGGTCATTTCACATGAAATTTATGAAACTCGCCTAAAGTTTGTTTCATAAATTAATATGAAATGACCACGAGTGTAAGAGCCTCTATTTGTCTCTTTTATCAATAGAGGTCTTCTCTGAGAGAAAATTAAAATAAAATGAGACAACAACAACGAAAAAAAAACATGCTCCCAATGAGTAAAGTCTTTCCCATTGCGTACAAACGTTGATGCACATTAATACGTTTAGCCATTGCTGTAGAAAGATTTTTTCAAATAAGGTGTGCATTTTTTCCTTGGTTCACGCTCATCTCCTGTGTGCCTCAGTTTTACGATAACACACCCGTGTAACATAGTGCCTTTCTTCACATCTCCAAAATGGTTGTTTTTTTCCTGATAAAACATCACGAGAACAAGTCCGTGAAATGAAGACCCCCCTAAACCCCACTTTATATAGAGAAAACTGGGGTTTACGGGCGTAAACATTATTTTTCTTATTTCTGCTCTAAGATATAGGTTGTGGGTACTCGTTAGAACCGCCTCATTGAGGCGGTTCTAACGAGCACCCACAACCTATTTTTGCAGTATAAATAAGAAAAATATCAAGGATTTTCATCAGAAAAGTAGCCAGTTTGGAGATGTGAAAAAATGCACTATGTCGCACGGGTGTGTTAGCGTAATGATACATGATTTTTGCTTATTTATAACGCAAACATAGGTCGTTGGTGCACCTCATTGAGGCGGTTCAAACGAGTATGTTCAAACGAGTACGTTAAAACGAGTACCCACAACCCATGTCTTGTAGCAGAAATGAGAAAAATAATGTTTAACTCCGTAAACCCCAGTTTTCTCTATATGGAGTGGGTATGGACGGTGTTCATTACGCGGACTTTTTAGCATGATGGAAAGAGTACCCCTGGAATTGGTTTCCCTTTCAAAAAAAAAAAAAAAAAAAAGAAAAAAAAAAAAGCAAAACAAAAAACAATAAATATATAGAACCGAGTTTCTCTTTTTTCTTGTATATGTCAAATTTCTTCGGCCATTTATAATAATAATAAAGAATAAATACACTTTAATAATGCACTATATATAATTAGAGTATCCCTTTCGTCTCGATCGATATTTTAAAGTCTTTTTCACAATCACTTTGAATTTATAGTTTTATGAATGCTTTCAGTAAAAACACGTGTTCGAGTTGTTGTTACATGATGCCGGAGATCTTTGATTGTGGATTTTCTGAGATACTCTAAGCGAACAGTGACAGTGTCCTATTACATTGCAAAAACACGCCTATACCAATACATTGAAAATTTTACCTCCGAAAAAGAACACCAACATTTCTTAAGATGATAAAATTTTGACATTTTTCTTATTTCTGCTCTAAAATAAAGTTTGCCGGTACTCGTTAGAAACGCCTCGATATTTTTCTTATTTCTGCTCAAAATATAGATTGCGGGTACACATTAGAACCACCTCATCGAGGCGGTTCTAACGATTACCCACATTCTATATTGGAATAGCAGAAACAAGAAAAATAAGATTTACCCCCATAAACCCCAGTTTTACTATCTGAAAGAGGGTTGATGGAGGTCAGAATTATATAGTCATGTTTTCATGATGATCCAAACAAAGTTTTAACTGTAGCACACACTGTACGAGCAATACATCACGTGAACAAGTCCGTTAGATGAAGACCCCCTAAACCCCATTTATATAGAGAAAACTGGGGTTTAAGGGGGTATACATTATTGTTCTTATTACTGCTCAAAAACATAGGTTGTGGGTACTCGTAAGAGCACCCACAACCTATGTTTGCAGTATAAATAAGAAAAAATATCCCGGATGTTCATCATAAAAGTAGCTATTTTGGAGGTGTGAAAAATGCACTATATGTCGCATGTGTGTGTTATCGTAGTAAATAGACGACGGTTTGTGCGGCTAGCGAGGAGGAAAACCAACATATGCAAACAATGTTTCTATTTCGATTCCTACTGAAGTAATCGCAGTCTGATCTTAGTATACGGTGGTCACACGTCACCTTAAGTGTTCCTAGAATATCTGAAAAGTGAATCCTGAACCATATGTGCACTTAACCAAATCCATCTAATCTTAAATCAATTTGTGTTATGAAATATTCGTAACGAACGAGTGTTGCTCATTTGCTGGATGTTTCGATGTATCTGGTGACAATTTACTTCCAGCAATATAGGCCTCAGAGGAATAGCTTCTACAACGGTAATCAGTGGCTGAAAAGGCAACCTATAAATAAGCATACTCTTCAATGTGACAATATTGACAAAATGTGTTTAACCCATATATGACAATGGAATCTTCCATCTTATAAATTTGGAGTTGTCCATTTTCAATTATAGGGGTGTCAGATTTGTTTTGTTTAATGTAAGTTGTACAAAAATGTATGTTCTTTGAGCAAACAGTGTAGACCCAGATCAGACGCCGCGTTATGCGGCGTCTGATCTGGGTCTACACTGTTTGCCAACGTCCAAAAAAAAGGGCCACTAGGCATATATGGGTTAACATTGCCTGTGGATTCGTGCCGTATAAGATTATCAGCTGGGAAATTCTGAACCTAATTTACATCCAGTTTTCTAATGTAACACTGTCGCAGAGGCAATCTTCTGATTTAATCCAATTGCTGCCAACAACAATAACAAGAAAGAAAACAATGCCAAGAATTCATACTCACAAAGGACACACCCACAAATAGCACAAACACAAAGAATTATAGTGCCTATCATACATATTGAACAAAATAAAGGTCATCAACTGGCCTAATAAGAATAAATAATATGTAACACTCGTTTCTTTATCGGATTGTTTTACCTCCCTCGGTTTATAAATCCCATATTTCAACTAGGAGAATGAATAATCTATATGTAATATTTTCGATAATCCACTAGTGGATTAAATATGCAAATTAGCTAGATACGTCCCGTAACGTTACATGTACGATGTCCTTAACGGCGTCCCGTTTAGTAACGGAGGAATATTGACAATTTTTTAAACAATCGTGAATAAAATGCGTTTTAAATGTCATATGATAAATAGAATCTTGCATTCGTGCATTATATTTATCAAACTCGTTGAGGAAAAGAGATATCCTTTTTCCTCAACTCGGTTAATAAATTCAATAATACATGAGCACTCATGTAAGATCCTCTATATCCAAAATTAGAAAGCCTTTACCGGGACATTTATGCAAAGGTATATAATACAAGTAGCGAGAAACAAAGCACTGAGAAAAACCGTCTTGGAACGGTTAATAAAAACTTTACGCCGGACTTAAAATTGATTTCACATGGCCACAATTTCATCTATAACTCACCGAGAACATAAAAGCCGTAGATCTATCAATATCTGTATTTAAATAATGGAATTTATTCAAACATGGTTGTTTTATTCCCTGCCTACTACTTGTCTTCATGTTCATTTACAATGCGGCATGAACTAAATACAAGTTTATGTCATTCGTAAGGAACTATAATCGGTTTACTGTGTCAGATTTATAGGCTCCAGCTAAAGCTCTAAATATGTTCTATAAAAGCGTTATCCTTTGGAAGCAAGGAATGCACCACAGAACTGGTAAATATGGAGTGTACATGTTTTCTGGGCCAGGCTAGCTACTTTCGGCCAATTATGCCTCATCGGTGTACATATAATATTTTCAAAATTCCACAATGGAATCAATGATCCCAAAGGACAAGAAAATATAAACTACACTATGATGTAGGGCAGGGAGACTTTTTACGGTGGCCACACCTTCCCAGACACCAGCTGTAGTGACGTTAAATATGTTCTATAAAAGGGTTATCCTTTGGAAGCAAGGAATACACCGCAGAACTGGAAAATATGATGTGGACATGTTTTCTGGGCCAGACAAGCTAGTTTCAATTAGGCCTCATCAGTTACCCTCAAATATTTTAAAAATTCCATAATTGAATCAAAGATCCCAAAGGACAAGACAATACAAGGGATCGCATGCGATACAAATCCCCTCGCGCAAGACAAATTCGTGTGTGGAAAACACTGAAATAGCAAAAGTCCAACTTGCTTGAGATATTATCATATGCAACATTTGTGTAAAGTTTGTTTAAAAATCCATCAATAAATGTAGGTTCTAGAGTGACGACAAAGTTTCTCTAAAAATAACCATAGTGACCTTGACTTGAGGCCTTGACCGCGAAAGTAGATCTTGCTCAAGATATTATCATAAGCATCTTTTGTGTGAAGTTATATTAAAATATATTAATAAATGTAGGCGGAAGAGCGATGACAAAGTTTTTCTAAAAATAGCCACAGTGACCTTGACCTTGAGGTCATGACCTTGAAAGTCGAAATCGCTCGAGATATTTTTATAAGGAACATTTGTGTGAAATTATATTGAAATTGGGGGAGAAATGTAGGCGTTAGAGCGATGACAAAGTTTTCTTGAAATAGCCAGTGACCTTGACCTTTAGGTCATGACATTGAAAGTCGAACTCGCTCGAGACATTGTCATAAGGAACATTTGTGTGAAGTTATATTGAAATAAGTGAAGAAATGTGGGCGCTAGAGCGATGACAAAGTTTTGCTAAAAATAGCCACAGGGACCTTGACCATGAGGCCATGACCTTGAAAGTCGACCTCGCTCGAGATATTTTTTATAAGGAACATTTGTGTGAAGTTATATTGAAATTGGTGCAGAAATGTAGACGCTAGAGCGATGACAATTTTTTTTGTAAACATAGCCACAGTGACCTTGACCTTGAGGTCATAACCTTGAAAGTCGAACTCGCTCGAGATATTGTCATAATAAACATTTGTGTGAAGGTATATTAAAATCGGTCAAAAAATGTAGGCGCTAGAGCGATGACAAAAGTACGTACGTACGTACGGGACAAATGCTATACCCTCTCACAACTATGTTGTGCGAGGGGATAATAAACTACACTATGATGTAGGGCAGGGAGACATTTTACGGCCGCCATACATTCCAAAACACCAGCTATAGTGACGTTAAATATGTTCTATAAAAGGGTAATCCTTTGGAAGCTAGGAATTCACCACAGAACTGGAAAATATAAAGAGGACATGTGCCTCACTGACAATGTCGTAGTACTAATAACACTGCCCATGTATATACGAGGGCTGATTGATATGTTGTGAGCCTCATATTGAAGGATTTGAATTTTGTCAGACATATTGTATTACTTTTCAACATAATCTATACACTTTTGCCAGCGGTGTTTAATGGCCCCAAAGCCACTTTAATAGAATTTTTGTTTGCATATATGACGTCATCGTCAGACTGAAAGTGGGTGCCCGAAATAGCATGAAATAAATAAAAGTCTGATTGAGGCAATAAATGAAAGTCTTAGTTTAAGGGGAATAGGAACACCTTCAGGGGAGGCAATCCCTGCAAAAGTATTTCAACAGGGGTTAACTCTTAGAGGAAAGAATATGCTCCTGAGGAGCAATTTGTTTTGCGTTTAGCGTTTAGAGTAGGAAAGAATATGCTCCTTAGGGGCAAATTCTTTCCGTTAAGGGTACGACGAACCCTTTTTCAGTGGGACAGGCGATCATTGCCTCCACTTCTATTTTATAGAAAGGCGAACAGTCCCGAAAGTTGTCTAACTTTGAAAAATGACGGAGCAATCTTTCAGGTGTTCCCATTCCCCTTAATAGAGAGGTCTAGATCATAGTGTCACTTTTTTCATCGGATACAGCGAATCGGGGATGCCACGCTTGCAATCTCTTAAAACGTATCGGATTTTGTTTGTTTGTTTGATTTGAGGTTTAACGTCCCCGTCAACACTGTAAAGGTCATTTTGGAGACGTTGCTTCCAATATTGTGGGTCTTTTACCCGACATTGAGATGAAATGACATCTCAAGCCCTGTCGCCCAATGAAACCAATAGGGTTTATTAGCATGGACGGTCCGCCTCGCACCGCGGTTCCTGGACAGGCTTAGATCCTCTAAGCGGTTTACCCGTACTAGTGTGTGGGCCGGATTCAGCTCTGCCTGGAAGCATCGTGCAGCCCATATATTTCTTCAAGCCCCTATGGGCGGGGGCGAAAAACGTATCGGATTATGATATAAAACTAATGGGCAGATGGTCAGAGCAAAGTGCTTCTTACAGTCGATATACGACTCGTATACGTTTAGAAAAAAATAAAACATAAATTAAATGCATATACAGTAAAATTCCTCTATTAAGACCACCTTTGGGACGGTTCAAAAGTGGTCTTTAAGACCACTTTTACAAGGTGGTCTCGGGACAGAAGACGCTGTTTTCCGAAAACACAAAAAATAATGAATGAAAAATAGAATCGAAGGCAATAATCAGGAATCGATATAATTAACCCACAGCTCCCATCAGAGACAACAAGGGAAAGAAACACAAACACGAAAAAACTAGACCCCAACGGAAGCATTACCAGCGGAAAGCCAAAAGGATAGACACCCTCACACAAAATGTTCAACTGGCTCTCCAAAGCAAAATAAGCAAGCGACACACACACTCAAAGACAAGTCATGACAAAAATAAACCACGACTGAAGAACCGCCCTGGAACGGACAGCGAAACGAACCCACCGGGTGGCCCAAATCGATTTTACGTGGCCACAAGCCTGGCCCTTACTTTCGTCGCGACCTAGATAAATAATTTACTCAGTCCGCATGAAGGCCTTCAAAGTCATCAGTGCAACATCTCCGTGAACACAAAAACCATTCTAATGCACTTACGTATGTAACGCGACGTCTGATTGGATAACGTCAAAAATTTGCGACAATATATTCCACGATATACTGTCGGAAATCCGACGTCACCACGGAACGTCGTTTTTCATTGGCTTACATTTGGTTTTACGCAGCTCACAACGCCTGCCGATTTGTGCAAAATAGTACAATTTTTAACAAAACAACCGAATAAGTGCATTAGAATGGGGATAACTGTATTGAAAATTGTCATTTGGGGGAGGTAAATCGTCGGTTTTACGGTCGCAAATTACGTTTTACGGCTCCGCTTACGCGTCGCCGTAAAACGAAATTTCCGACCGTAAAACCACCGATTTACCTCCCCAAATGACAATTTTGAATACAGTTATCCCCTAAATCAATGCAACAACGGTGAGGACTCGACAGCACGAAACCACTGAAAAGCTGGTGCAAAGGAAGACCAAGAGTTAGACTCCGATGGGCCCAACTAGAGACAGAGCACCAGGCAGCAACAACATTATATAGAGAATCTTACATGAGTGCTCGTGTATTATTGAATTTATTAAACGAGTTGAGGAAAAGGGATAAAATGCGAGGCTTTGCCGAGCATTTTATCCCTTTTCCTCAACGAGTTTAATAAATTCAATAATACATGAGCACGAATGCAAGATTCTATTTATCATATGACATTTAAAACGCATTTTATTCACGATTGTTTACAAAAATGTCAATATTCCGCCATTAGTAAACGCGACGTCGTTAAGGACGTCGAACATGTAACGTTACGGGACGTATCTAGCTAATTTGCATATTTAATCCACTAGTGGATTATTGAAAATAATACATGGCGTTATTACACTCTCAGACGCGACGTCATATGATAAATAAAATTATATTCTCTCCAACTCTCAGTAAGCCTTTACGCTGGAACCGTCATAGAATCTGGGGCCTGACCCACCGGCGTGCAATCAAAGAGGGAAGCAAAGTTGTCAACCGTGATTGGGTGGTTAACTACCATGCATGAAGTATGTCGTATAACATTTAGTTTTAACATATTTTATTTCCAAACATATTTGAACATTCGAGCAAATAAACAAGAGTCAATACAAAATTATAGGATAGTATGACATTTATGTTGTATCCAATCTTTTTATATCGAAGAATGATTTTACGAAATAGGGTACTGAAGTCATTGCAATTATATATTTTAAACCTACTAAATAAGGTGTCCAGAGCAGAATTTGTCTTACTTTTAGGTGGTTTTAATAGCGGAATTTCACTGTATACTAAATATAGACATGCATGCATTTCAATTTTAATGCTAACATATTAATTGTCACACAGATTTACAGATTCTGCAATGATCTGAATAGTTTGTTATGACATCAATAAAAACCTACAGTAATGCCAAAACAAGTCTACTTGGAGATAACTTTGAATTGGCAAGATATGGTTACAACGTCATTTGGGCTGGCCATTTTTGTCTTAGTTTCACCCAAGTTTGCTATATTTGCAAAATAGACGTGGAGGCAATGATCAAGAATCGATGCAATTAACCCACAGCTCCCATCAGAGACACCAAAGGGAAAGAAACACAAACATAAAACAAAAATGGCCAACAGGCTATCTAAAATAAAATGATATAAGCGCCACAAGCATTCAAAAACAAACCATAACATAAATTAACCGCGACAGAAACCGCTTGGCCCATCGGAGTCTAACTGTTGTTTTTCCTTTGCTCCAACGTTTCAGTGGTTTCTTGCTGTCGAGTCCTCACCGTTGTCTCACCTCTGTGGTTCTTTGATTATTTGTGTTCACGGAGATGTTGCACTGATGAGTTAGGAGGCCTTCATGCGGACTGAACAAATAATTATTATTTGTCTAAATCGCGACGGAAGTAAGGGCGAGGATTGTGGCCTCGTAAAATCGATTTAAGCCCCCCCCCCCAACCCCAGTGGAAATCTTTCCACTGACCGTTCCAAGGCGGTTCTTCTGTGGCGATTTATTTATGCTGTTGTTTGTTACTTACTGTGTGTATCACTTGTGTCTTTTTATTTTGGATGGCCATATGGCCATTTTGTGGGAAAGTAACTGTCCTTATGGCCTTCCTTTGTTTAGGTTTCCACTATGGTCTGGTCGCTTAATAGTTGTGTTTCTTTCCCTTTGGAGTCTTTGATGGGTGGAGTAAGTTAATTGTATCGATTCTTGATCTTTGTTTTACTTCTACCTTGGAACGATCAGCCGAAACGAATTCCACTGGGGAGGGGGCGGGGGTTTAAATCGATTTTACGTGGTCACAGTCCTCGCCCTTACTCCCGTAACGCTTAAGATAAATACTTGTTCAGTCCGCATGAAGGCCTCCTAACTCATCAGTGCAAAATCTCCGTGAACACAAAAGCGTAAAATAACTGGAGCATAAGCAGAAATCCTGCTTACGTCATTAATCATGCATAATTATGGTAATGAAACAGGCAGCATCAAGGCTCGGGACTTAAGGGACTTTATTAAGCAAACTTGGATAAACCCTTATAACCAAATTTCCCCTCACATGTATAGTTTGGTCAAATATTTTATCGAGACTGCGTTGGCGGTACTCTGAGAACACTGAAGCTATGGAAAATACACGCACCAGAACTAACCGAGCTATTATTCAACATGCATGTGGCGCAAAGTTGCCGCGAAGCAAAAAAGCACCCAAACTTAAATTATTTAGGTCGTAGTACCAAAGCGTTAATCCAAAATCTTTAATGCATGGACACAATGGCAAATATCAATGTTCAGATCAACAGACATGGACTCCAGAAGAGTGTAATCAGGCGTGGTATATATGATATATATGATATATATCCTGCTTTTACGAGTCTTGCCATCGGTCTTTATTTGCAAATGATGTATTCCTGAATACATTTCAATGATTATTAGCTATCATGGTGCTAATGTCTACCCCTTTTATAGCTAATTTATACTGTGTTCCCGTGTGGCAAAACCGTTTTGAAAGGAAGTTGAAAGGAAGTTAAACCAGCCATAAAGCCATGGTAGTCTGGTAGTGTCTTACCAGGGGCGAAAGTTTATATTCCTGTCGGAATAAAAAATAAGTTCTGAAACATTAACAATCGGCCAAGAGAGATTTATTACAGTTATGGCATTACATGTCAACTGCTGCTTAGCGGTTTGATCATCTACTGTCAAATTCATGATTTGGTTGTGTATCCCCACTGAACCATGCAGTCGTTATGATGGAAGTTGATACAATCATAACAGAAGTATAGTTCGCCAACAAATAGATGGCAGTGACGTAGCTGACTATTTGAGCTATTTTACCGTTAGCCCCATAAGCTTTGCATTGTTCAGCACAAAAACAAGTCGTGACGTCACTGTCAACTATTCCTTGTCGTACAGTATGTGACAAATTGACAGTTTAATAAACATGGTTGGTTGTTTTATTAAATGGTTCATTGAGCTGATACATGTATTTTTTCTTTGAAACATTCATTTGTGAACGTTTGTAAACAATTGATTTTTCAGGAAAAGTGTAACAATCTACAATTGCATGCACACAATATAGCATTATCACCGTCATGGTCAGTATAAAACCAACATTAAATTAAATTGGTTTAAATAGAAGTTTATTATTATTATTACTATTATTATTATTATAATTATTTTGGTTTTGATTCAGACTCTCAATTCAGTCGGAATTGACCGTAACATCACGTGAACAAGTCCGTGAAACGAACACCCCCTCACACCCCACTTTATATAGAGAAAATTGGGGTTCACGGGGGTAAACAATATTTTTTTTTATTTCTGCTCCAAGACATAGGTTGTGGGTACTCGTTGGAACCGCCTCATTGAGGCGGTTCTAACGAGTGCCCACAATCTATGGTAGCAGTATAAATAAGAAAAATATCACAGATTTTCGTCAGAAAAGTAGCCATTTTGGAGATGTAAAAATTGCACTATATCGCACGGGTGTGTTATCGTAATGACAATCGGCTTAGCGCGATTCATTGTATTTTATGTCATTGTGCTTCATCTGCTACTTAGCAGTTTGATTGTCTGTTGTAAAAGTAATGGTATTAGTGTCGCTCATAATATGAGCCACGCCAAGCGAATTTGTGTCTTCGAGCATTCCGTCATGACAAATCTTAACTGCGCATGTCCAGCCATTCAGAGAGGCCAGGGATATGGCTTTCTGTCTGAAGGTTCCTCTTGATTCACTGCTTGTATGAGCAAGCAGCGAATGTTCTGGCGAGACTGCGCGGATGCGCAGGCTCGCCTGAACCTTCGCTGCTCGCATAGGCGATAAGTACCAAAATCGCTTGACGGGGCCCATATAATGTTATTAATCAGGTAATTTCGTATTGGCCCAGTTACAGGTCCGAGGTCTGTTGTATTGGCACGAGGCCGAAGGCCGAGGCCAATACAGCTGACCGAGGACCTGTAACTTGGCCAATACGAAATCACTTGATTTGTGACAATTTTATTAATTGACGCAATTAAAAAACATGATTTATGATTTTTGACCTCCGGTTTATATTGGTTGACCTGGTGTAATACCGGATAGTCAATTAATATTGAACTATACTCGCTTTGCTGTGACAATTGTATACGAGCGAGCCTCTGTCTTAGCGGAAATAACTTATTATTAACCCATATATGACAATGGGATATGCCACCTTCTGTGTTTAGAGTGATCCATTTAGAATAATAGGGATGTCAGATATGTTTGTGGAACATTTTACAAAAATGAATGTACTTTAGCAAACATTGCAGACCCAGATCAGACGCGGCGTCTGGTCTGAGTTTGCACTGTTTGCCAACGTCCCAGAAAAGGGCCGTTGGCATATATGGGTTAAAATTCTTACCATGGCTAATATGTCTATTTTGTGGATAGAAATTTCAACTACGATTTTAGAAATCACTGGGACCCTCGAACTTATTACAGACCAGCTACCGGTAATAACCCATTTTTTTCGTTTCGCGGAGAAACCGCTTACGCTAAATCGGTTATTTTCTCCGCAAACAGCGAGAAAAGATAAAATGAGCGAGAAATTTCTCGCTGAAATTTTCCCGGTTTCGCGGAGAAAAATCTCGGAGATTCTCGGCGAAAATTTGACCGATTGCTTTCATTGAAAATGAAATTACCCGCGTTTCGCGGAGAAAAAAAAATACAACTGGGCTTACGTGAAATTTTCGGCTCATTATTATTTCTTCGTTTGTTTGGAGTTGTTTTTGTAAACGAAGGCAAATGGTAGTCATTGTTAAATCATAATCAACTTTTTTTTCATGTTACACAATTTCATGTTAGTAATTTATTTCTCCTTTGTATAGTCCCTTTTTAAAAGTCTCATGACAACTTTTATTCACATCACGAAAATACGACTATTTATTTGTTACCCGCTTTTACCCCACTTTTAACTGGTGTTTACAGGGGTATACATTATTTATCTAATTTCTGCTCACATAGATTGTAGGTGCTAGTTAGAACCGCCTCGATAGCCTCGATAGCGCAGTGGTTAGCGCGTTCGACCTACGATCGAAAGGTTGTGCGTTCGAATCCGCCACCTGTATCGAGGTGTGTTCTTGGGCAAGACACGTAATGACACTGCCCCACTCCACCCAGGTGTAAATGGGTAGCAGTGGTGTAAAAACCACTGCCTCTCTCTCGCGCGCGCGTGAAAACACCCGGAATGAGTGTTCGAGAGCGATTCAATAAGCTTGTAGCTTTCATCGCAATCGAACTAAAATAAATTAGTATAAACTAACCGCCTCGCCGAGTCGTTTAAAAGTGTACCCAAAATCTTGAGCAGAAATATGAAAAAATGCCAGAATTTTTATCCGAAAATTTTCCGTTTTTAGTGGTAAAATTTTACAATATATTTGAATAGGAGAGTTCTCATAATGAGTCGTACATGTAGGTTATTAACACCATAATGATGTGTGATATTTACCAAAAGCTCAGCATGATGAAATAGATGGGCCGTATGATGCTTCCACGAAGAGCTGAAACCGACCCGCATGCGAGTACTGGTAAACCGTTTACAGGATCTAAGCCTGCCCAGGCAAAGTGGTGCGAGTCGGACCGTCAATGCTTATAAACCCTGTTGGTTTCATTGGGTGACAGGGCTTGAGATGTCATTTCACTTCACTGTCGGGTAAAAGTCCTACAAAATTGGAAGCGACGTCTCCAAAATGACCTTTACAGTGTTGCCGGGGACGTAAAACCTTCAACGAACGAAACCAAAAGCTCAGATTCGCCTCATTTATTTATGATTACAAACTGTCAAATTGGTACAGCAAGTGGTTCTTTGAATGCAAAGTTAGTGACCAGTTAAAGAGGGACACATGGATTCCACCGCAGGCTAGGTCTCTGTCGCGGACGAACGGACGAAAACCAGACACCTTTATCGCGCAATGCTTCATGCAGGCGCTTGAAAAAGGACATGCTACTTTGCATTCTCACGCATTATTTGCGCTACCAAGTCTCCTTCCCCGACCCCTCACCCACCCCTAACTAATAAATACGCTTTAAGGATGCCTGTTATCCTCGGGGTGTTTAGTGGATTCACGGCACTTTCAAGATTATTTCACTTATTTCGAACGGACCGCTAATCAGAGTTGAGCTAAAACCGGAGTAAGACCACCTTCTGTTGCAAGTCTTGGCGTCTAATATGTGGTCCGAGCGAGGCGCAAACCACAGCGGAGAGACCTAATGACCCGATGATTAACCCTTTTGTACCAAATTGAATCTTCCTCCATATATATACAGGAGTCCATTTTTAAAATAAGGGCTGTCAGGTTTTTTTTCTTAAAAAATTAGTTTGGGAAAATGCTAAACATTTTGCAAACAGTGTAGGCCCTGATCAGACGCCGCGTTCTGTTTGCCAAGTTACCCCTTTATGGGTTTCTGGTAAGAACGGGTTAAGAGTCAGCGCTCTTACCCATTAGGACACGAGGGCCAGTTACCTTCGGGGTGTACAGTAGACTTAACAAGATACCCAGGTTGCATGTCTGAACAAACTTGGCTGATTATCTTGGAGAATTTTGTAGATCTGCTCCAAGTTAGAGATCAGACTTATATGTAGCCTTGGAATGCTTGCCGCGCAATTTCCCCATATTAACCTTTTTTTTACCAAATGGAACCTTCGTCTATATATATAGCATGAGTCCATTTCAAAATTTAGAGGTTTCAGGTTGTGTTTTCTTCAAACTTTATTAGGAAAATGGCCAAACTTTTTGCAAACAGTGTAGGCCCTGAACAGACGCCGCGTTCTGTGGCGTCTGATCTGGGCCTGCACTGTTTGCCACGGTACCCGGATAGGGGTTTCCAGTCTGAAATGGGTTAATGTATGAGCAAAATTGAATTGTAAAGGCAAGAAACAAGAGCGGGCCTCCGTGGCCTACTCTTAAACATTAGATCTCTAACTCGGGCTACATGTAGCTTAAATGTAAGCATCAGTGATGTTTAATTACTCGCAGTGTAAGAAAAAGATCAACCAAAATGTAGTGAGATCAGCGCCCACACATACATGTACAAGCAGGATTCCCGTTATTATATACATTGAGATTGATTTTTTTAAAGTACTTACTTGAGAAAAATATAAAGTACTCCCAATATGGTGAACCGATAGAAAAATCAACAGTTTTCAATTTATGAAGCGTTTACACAACAGTAAAAAAAGGAACACAGAAAACACTCATCATGTTCATACTGCATTGTAAAGTGCATAAGATGCAAATCATTATGATTCCAACCGGATCAAAATCATACTTTACGATCGCTAGAGTTGTCGATCTTTGTACAAAGAACATGCATTTCGTCATATGCTTCAAACTTTGTGTACCAAATTTTAATGCCTGAAAAAATACATGCACATGAACAAGTATACATGTAGGTATAGGCAGATTTCGCGGAGAAACACCGTGAACGCCTTCACCTGTACCAATTGGCTTTCTCCGAGAAAAAGCGATGTTCGCGGAGAAATTCCGCAGCGTTTCGTGGAAAAATTAACCGCTTTGAAACGCGAAATTTGTTTCTTCTCGGAGAAATTGATCGCTTGTTCTCCGAGAAAAAAAAGCCTATTACTGCGGAGAAAAATAAAATATGGGTTATTACCGGTAGCTGGTCTGTATCTATAGCGTTAACAAGTCATTGTAATAAAAGCACTTGTTTTTTGTTTGTATTGGAGTTTAACGACCCAGTCAACACTATTCAGGTCATTTTGAGCCGGTCAGTTAACCTATCCACACTTTTCCAGGGCAGTCTTATACGTAAATGGTTAACCAGAACAATGCAGTTACTTTCGCTGGAAACTGACAACTACCCTTCTTGAATCACCGGAAGGGAGAGAATGACGGTAAAAAAATATTTCATGATCAATATCCAGGAAACAATGTTGCCTACGCCGGCAGGTATCGAACCAGCCTCCTCCTGGTCACCAGTCAGACTCGCATCCAACTGAGCTACCGAGTCCGGCGAATACCCTTGTAAAGTAGAAGTAAAACAAAGATCCGGAATCGATACAATTAACTTACTCCACCGATCAAAGACACCAAAGGGAAAGAAATACAAACATTAAGCGACCAGACCATAATGGAAACCTAAACAAGGGAAGGCCATAAGGGCAGTTACTTTCCCACAAAATGGCCATATGGCCATCCAAAATTAAAAGACACAAGTGATACACACAGTAAGTAACAAACAACAACATAAATAAACCGCCCCAGAAGAACCGCCTTGGAACGGTCAGTGGAAAGATTTCCACTGGGGGGCTTAAATCGATTTTACGCGGCCACAATCCTCGCCCTTACTTCTGTTGCGATTTAGACAAATAATTTGTTCAGTCCGCATGAAGGCCTCCTAACTCACCAGTGCAATATTTCCGTGAACACAAAAAATAATCAAAGAACCACAGAGGTGAGACAACGGTGAGGACTCGACAGCAAGAAACCACTGAAATGCTGGAGCAAAAGAAAACCAACAGTTAGACTCCGATGGGCCCGACCAGAGACAGAGCATCAGGCACCAACCAACATTACCAAGAATTAGATCTCTCTAACTCTCAATAAGCCTTTACGTTGGAGCCGTCATAGAATCTGAGGCCTGACCCACCGGCGTGCAATTAAAGAGGGAAGCAAAGTTGCCAACCGTGATTGGGTTAACTACCATGCATGCAGTCTGTCGTATAACATCCATGTTGTACCCAATCTTTTTATATCGAAGAATGATTTTACGAAATCGGGCGCCGAAGTCATTGATGTTATATATTTTTCTGAATTTATATACTAAGTCACCATAAAATTCGGGTTCCGATAGACCTTGTTGCAGAAGAGATTTAAGTCCAATATTGAATTTTGAAATTAAATCAGAATGGCGTCTATAAAATTTTGAAAATGCTTTGCGTAGTTTATGATACCGATAACCCTGATTAAGGAGTTTTGCCGTTAATAATTTATTACGAGTGTTGAAGTCAGTTACATGACTACACACTCTAGCGAATCGAATTAATTGCGAAATATAAACGCCATAGGATGGCGCACGAGGAATATCACCATCCAAAAAAGGAAAATTTACAATCTCAAAATCAACATCATCGCGTTTATCATAAATTTTGCACGAAACAAACCCATCTACAATAGATAGATTTAAATCCAAAAACGGGGCCTCGGTATCAGAAGAATTTGCTTTATTTAATTGAAGTTCTGGGGGGGGGGGGGGGGGGTAAATCTGACTGATTAAACCATCGAAATAGGTGTTTTCAATATTTAATAAATCATCTAAATATCTAGAATTGGAGCTTAAAGCTTCAGTAATTTCAGATTGGTTATCAATGGAAAGCGACAACATGAAGTCTCTTTCATAACAATACAAGAACAGATCAGCCACAAGAGGTGCGCAATTCGTACCCATCGGAATACCCACAATTTGTCTAAATAACTTAGTACCCAATCTAATATAAATATTGTCAAGGAGAAAGGTGAGGGCATCACACACTTTCTGACATGACCAAAGTGTATAATTCTTATGCTCTTTAGAAGTGAAACATGCATTTCTGACATTACATGCAAGATAGAGAGAATCTTCTCTGTGAAAAGCCCATTCAATTAAATCATTAAGATTTTCTTTTATAAGATTATGAGGAAGTGTACATAAATTTGTTTCTTCCTTTACCAAGAAACACGTTCTGGGTATTCGATAGGACAGCCTCAATTAGGCGGTTCTCACGAGCACCCATAACCTATGTTTCTAGTATTAATAAGAGATTTCATCAGGAAAGTATACGTGTTGGCCATATGACAGAATGCGCTATGTCATCGAAATATATCCAATTTTGGAACTTTTTTCGGGAGAAGGGCGTGTTACTGGAAAAGCTCTAGTCTACAGGAATGCCTTGAGGACAGTAAATATTCCGTTTAACACATGACGAAATCATGCTTATTCAAATACGAGTATATTGGAAAAGTTTACCACCAAAATGAATTTTTTTCTAATAAAAATTCTGATATTTTTCATATTTCCGCTCCAAACATAGATTACTCGTAAGAACCATACAATGCATAGTAAAGGTGATTTCTGCTTGTTAATCCGCGCAGTGCAATCTGAGTCGTCGGTGTGTGAACAAATCCAAGGACACAGTAAAACTTGCCGCGCCAAAAGTCATGAAAAGTCAATAAACCTATAGATATTCTTTGAGGTTCCGGTAATTGCCATTGAGATTTTCTGTCACGTATCTATCACTTTGGTCATCAAACGATTGTGGCCTACTGAAGTACTGTAGCTGACGGCTAGATAACAAACTCGATCCATTAGGATAACACGCACATGTGACATTCTAACACATCTCAAACATTTATTTTCATGATGAACATTCTCATGCTTTTCTTATTTCTAATCTAAAAAACAAATGACATTATCTAACTGAGGTAATGGCCAAATTTGAAGATCGAAAGATATGCAGATAGATAGATAAATAGATGAATCGATAGAAGATAAACTGTAGAAGCTCGCTCGAACAGCCTCAATCGGTTATTACGAGTACCAATACTCTAACTTTAACAGCAGAAATACGAATACGAATAATAATGTATTACCCTGTTTAAAGTCGTGTTTTCCTGTAGTTTGATTTAAAGGGGTGTTATTACTCGAACTTGTCACTCACAAGGTGTTAGCGTGATGTGTCGGTTTGTCTACTGAGCAAACACATGAGAGAGAGAGAGAAAAAAAAGAAACGTTAACTTTGTAAGGTCGGCCATACAAGGCTGTCTAATCAGAGTTTTTTTTACTCCCTCATGTCAACATGTCCCTGAAATGAAAGGCCCCCGCCCATAGGGGCTTGAAGAAATATATGGGCTGCATGATGCTTCCACGCAGAGCTGAATCCGGCCCGCACACTGGTACTGGTAAACAGCTTAGAGGATCTAAGCCTGTCCAGGAACCGCTGTGCGAGGCAGACCGTCCATGCTAATAAACCCTATTGGTTTCATTGGGCGACAGGGCTTGAGATGTCATTTCATCTCATGTCGGGTAAGAGTCCCACAAAATTGGAAGCAACGTCTCCAAAATGACCTTTACAGTGTTGACGGGGACGTTAAACCTCAAATCAACCAACCAACCCTGAAATGAAGACCACCCACGCCTAAATCCCACTTTATATAGAGAAAACGGGGGTTTACAGGCCTTCATGCGGACTGAACAAATTATTTGTCTAAACCACGGCGGAAGTAAGGGTGAGGATTGTGGCCACGTAAACTCGATTTAAGCCCCCTCCCCCCCCCAGTGGAATTCGTTTCACTGACCGTTCCAAGGCGGTCCTTCTGTCGTGGTCTATTTTTATTGTTATCTTTGAGTGTGTATATCGCTTATATTATTTCGATTTGGATAGCCAATTGGCCATTTTGTGGGAAAGTGACTGCCCTTTTGGCTTTCCGCTAGTGATGTTTCCATTAGAGCTGGTTGTTTCATGTTTGTGTTTCTTTCTCTTGGTGTTTCTGATGGGAGCTGTGGGTTAATTGTCTCGATTCCTGATCATTGCCTTCACTTCTAGTTTAAATGGTATAATTTATTCTTATTTCTGCTCCAAGACACAGGTTGTGGGTACTCGTCAGAACCGCCTCAATGAGGCGGTTCTGACGAGTATCCACAGCCTATATTTTGAGTAGAAATAGGAAACATATCACAACTTTCATTCGATATTAACCGTTTTGGAGATCCGAAAGAAAGATGTATTGTGGCGCATGGGTATGTTACCGTAATGCAAAGGCATTGAGAAGTCACTAACTTAGATTTAGGCAAGATTTAGATTTAGATTTAAGTTAGATTTAGGCAAGAAGTCATGCGTCGAGCCTTATCAGTTAGCCTGGTTTCGTTTGGTTTGGAGTTTAAACGTCCCACCCATTGCTATTTAAGTCATTTCGAGCCAGTCTACTTTGGTTAAAGTTTTTTTTTGTTCTACTACCCTTTCAAGATTATTTCACTTATTTCGAACCAATCAGGAGTAAGCGCAAACCGCAGTATGCGGAGAAAACTACCTCACCTGCCGTTGCAGAGCTTTGCACCACACACGTGGCCAGAGCGTGGCGCGAACCACAACGACGAAAGACCTAATGATTAAGAACCAGTGCTGTTATCAACTCGGCTACGGACTACGGAGGACAGATCGAGTCAGCCTACTTACTTTTAATAATATGTACTATGTAAAATAACATAATAAATACGTTTCAAAGTGACGTCTTTACACGTGCTAGATTTTACAATTAATCTGAACATTCGAAGATATAGGGCTAATGTTTTCGATTCAGTCCCCGTAAACAAATTTCAATTTGCACAAGAACCATCGCTAATATAGCGTTATGTTGATTTATGGTACCAATCGTATAAACCTGCCGGTGTGAAGGTCCGTAAAATTAAAAAAAAATGAATCATTAGCTCGAAAATATTACATGGCATTATTACACTCCCAGACGCAACGTCATTTGATAAAGTATTTTAGATGAAATATGATAGGCAAATTATTTCTCAACATGCACTTGTCGGCACTTATCGTGCAGTTATAATACGATGTATTCATGCGCGGCGTTATTCGCCCTACTGTTGGCCCCCGCCCATCGGGGCTTAAAGAAATAAATGGACTGCATGATGCTTCCACGCAGAGCTGAATCTGACCGCACATGAGTACTGGTAAACCGCCTAGAGGATCTAAGCCTACCCAGGCAAAGCTGTGCGAGTCGGACCGTCCATGGGCGACAGGACTTGAGATGTCTTTTCATCTCAATGTCGACTAAAAGTCCACAAACTTGGAAGCAACGTCTCCCAAATGACATGTATAATGTTGACGGGGACGTTAAACATCAAATCAAACAAAAATCGCCTTACACTAGGCGGCAATATGTCTATTTTGCATGTATTTTGCCAAAACAAAGTCGTCAGTCGCCAAATAGTTTCATATATATTTTCTAGCCGAAAACGTCTTTCCTGAGATAGCACGGGCATGCAGGTTTTTCCTGTATGGCCGATAGATATAAATGCCCTTAAATTATCGGAATGTCAGCAGTTGGACAAGATAGAGAGCAGGGTATGTCAGTACAGCCCCACCACAAGAACGTGTCGAGTTCATAAGCCAGAAGCTATGACGGCAATTTGTTGTGAGAAGTTTGGACCCACTGCTCACTGCTCTACATGAGCAGGCGTTGAAGCATCACGAAAACACGCCTGTATAATTTTGATCCCCTTGAATCCCACTTTTATATAGTAAAACTGGAGTTTCCAGGGGTATACCTTATTTTTTCTTATTTCTGCTCTAAAATATAGATTGTGGGTACTCGTTAGAACCGCCTCGATTAGGCGGTTCTAACGAGTGCCCACAATCTCTATTTTATGCAGAAATAAGAAAAAATATCACAATTTTTCATCATAAAATTTTCATTTGTTTCGGCGATAAAGATGGCAATGTATTTGTAAAAGCGTGTTTGCGTAATAGGATGAGCCATTGGGTTGTAGATCTCAGCAAAGGCGGGCAAAACACGGAATGCGAATGGGCGTCGCCCGAACTACTGTAAGAGAAATGGTACCTACTCATCTTAAAGTAGAAGTAAGGGTTTCGACAACGGAAAAGCTGTTCTCCATATGATCTCAAGTGGTTGTTTGGGACTTGAAGTCCATATACGCGGTCTTGTGAGACTCAACATGTGAATCATCGGCCAGCTCACTAGTGAAAGTCCATTTAAAGTGGAAGTGCTCAAACCGGTTTTTGTTTGTGTGTGCGTGTTTTGTGTTATTTGTTTCTATTGATGCGTCGCGGTTCCGAGCGCAAAACGCGACAGCGCCGTGAAATGATATAGGAAACAATAGTTTGTTGATGTTTATCGTTAAGTACAGTTACTGTTACAGTTATTGTTAATTAATAAATGTATCGAATATCACATCTTGCTTGTGATTTGCCCTACAGTTGGCCGTTCACCTGTCTGAGATCGCTCTTGGTCGTCTTAACAGCATGTGGTTTTGCCGTGACCCTACATGTAACAAAGGCAGATAAGAAAAACATTGTTTTCGCCATTGATGCAAATACTACCTTGCATGGGCATGTTACCTTCTTCAAAGGGGGTCTTTCATCTGTGCCCATGCATGTTTTTCTTTAAACTTTGTAGATTAATAACTCAGCATATACAACCTGTAAAAATGTATTTAATAAATTATATAAATCAAAGTAGGACTCAGGAGGCCACTCTAACTGACTCCCTCCATGAGCTGGTGTCTGTCTCTAAATAAGTGCGTCTTTCTATTTAGTTTCTAGATCTGTGAACTGGATTGAATGCAGAACTCCATAGGCATTCCTTTGATAGTAAAAAACCTTTTGAATTAATTAAAGTTTACATTTTCTGATAAAATAATTATCAAAAATCTCATTTTTTAATTAAAATTTAAAAAAAAATATCAAAATTCAATCCCTAAAATAAATATGTTCTAGTCTTTGTCAAGATTTTATTTTGCTAGGAAAACTTGCCATATTTATCTTCTTTAGCTATGCCAAATTTCACGAAAATCCGAAACCGGTTTTATACCTTTAACGGATGTAAGTCGTTTCTGCAAAATTTACTATTTTATTGAAATCATCCAAGAACCTTACAAAAAGGCAATTCGTAACACTTACGTAACAAAATGAGATTATACAAATCAAAATGAATACATATTGAGCTGATCTAGCTTAGAAACTATTAAAATATCATGAATTTCTGATATTTTCCTTTCATTTATACACTATGCTCTATCCAAAATAGTAGATAGAAAAACAATAAAGAAAAAAGGTATCTAATCAACAAATTAGGCTTAACAACATATATTGCTTTTATATTAGCAGCAAAATTATTGTGAACGTGTGCAACTTTATTTAATGCTTTTGCATTAGCCATGCTACTCAAATAGGTGTAAGGCAAGGAGATCCATTATTTTCATTTTCATACCAAGCTGGTATGCAAGGACGCAATGGTCAGTGGTTTGTTGCTACTAGTAAAAATAGTTCTGTTGATAAATCCATGGCCAGATTAAGCCTTAAATCTACTCTGTCTTTATGAACGCTGGATTATTATCCTAACAAAAAAGTTACAGTAATTATTGGTTAGTATTTCCAAAAATCGAAATGTCACTGATATTGAGTTTCTGTTGCAAAAGATATCATTGATGGATGAGGCGCAGAATATTTGGTGTAAACAAAACTGTTCCATGACCTAGAGAAATTTTGCTATTAGACAGGGAGAGAAACAGTTTCCTCCTTATAGTACACACGCATATATATGTTTCTTTTCTGCATTGGTATTGTAATTCTTGACGTTTATTTAGTGTCTTATTTTTTCTATTTACTTTGTCCATATAGTGGTTAATTTATCGGAAGCGAGCTTTTAGTATTTTTTGTGGTTGTAAAACTTTCAACCACTTCTTGAATGTTTCTGCTGAATGCAAGTTCACTGTTTTTTTTCTTGCTTGCTTTTTGTTCATTAATAATTACCAGTACATTTCTGTGCAATGTATCTCTCAGCTTAGAAAGAGCATTGCAGTGTTTGGACAGAAAAAGCATCACAATGTATTTACTGAAAATAATTTAAAATCCTATAAGTAATGCGATAACTACTCACAGATTGAATAATTATTATCAACAGTTTAAATGCTTCTTGATATCTTACACAATGTGCTTTGTAATTACTGCAACAACTGCTGAGATAGGTAAATGAAGTGAAAGACCTATACAAATATATAGACAACACAATCATGATCACATAAGTTTTGGAACACTGACAAATGTACGACCATGTGAATTCTAAAAGCAAATTCAAATGGCTTTGGAATACAGCTTCAGGAAGCCGTTTGATTTCGTTCATAGGGGTATACAAAAAAAAGATAGATTGGCTAGTGCCTATGCAGATACAAATTCTGAAAACTTAATGTCCAGAAAAAGAATTCTCAAGTGTTATTGATTTTCCTAGAGTAAACCTTTCTTTTTAAATGGACAGTTAGGGTAAAATAAACAAACATCAGTTTGACTTGAGAGTCATTTATCTCGAGTCGGATAACAAATCTCACAAAATCTGAAGCAACATCTAAAGTGACTGGTATGTTGTTGATTTTAATGTTAAATCTAAACATCACCTTAGCACCATTACCAAATTAGACAAGAAAGACAGAAAGAAAACTGTGCACATGATTACATTGGTGCGTTTGATGACGTTTGTCATCAAAACCTTTGCGGTATAGTTCCGTAGACAAAATAGTTTGTTCCATAGGGGACAAATTTACCGAAATCGATGTTTTGAAATAATACTTATAATTATGCTATGAACTACTTACACAAACCATACTATACTATAGCCATCCAAAATGAAAGCAATAGTAAAGTATTATTAAACAGCATGACCAAAACATGATAATCATATAATTTCACATTTTGCTGAATCAGGACTATCAGTATTCAGTCTGTTAAAACACAATGTTACCGGCCCTCAATTTCCATCAAAATTCATCAACATGTTCCTAAGATATGTGGGTATTTTTATGCTAAAATAGCGTCTTGACAAAAATTGGAACATGGTAAAAATGCATATACAATTTGAATGAATACAAAAATAGGAGCTGAAATATGGGGACACCATCAAAGAAAACTGAATGCCAAGCCACTATTACTAGACATATGAGGTCATTCATAGCATCAACTAACTCACCAATTATGGCTTTAATTCATAAAACATAGCAGCATTAGATATATGAAACTCTGAATACTGTAGACAAGTTTATATTAGAGTACTCTCTGTTGTGATAGAGACTTCATAAAATATGTAATAAATTTACTACAGAAATAAAATTTAAAAGTGAATGCATCGTAATTATAATGGTTATACCCAAGGCAATTATTTTGCATAATTTCATCAAAATCCAAGCGTGTGCAGAAACCAATGCAAATTTCCTATACCTTGAAAGACCCCCTTTATGATAGATGTTCAACTCTCATTCAAATAAAATTTTGATATCATTCTCCTAAGATAGAATTAATTTCTTAAAATATACATAGTAACAGATAAGGTGGGTATTTTTGTGATACATGAGGGATAGTTTTTGTCAATTCTCCGTAAAAACCTATGTTGTGGGTACTCATATAAGGAGAAATAAGGAAAACTGTCCTTCAGTTATCACAAAATACTTACATTACATTACGAAAACACACCCGTGCGATATAGTGCATTTTTCCATATCTCCTAAATTGCTGCTTTTCTTATGACATTTTTCTTATTAATAGTGCAAGCATAGGTTGCGGGTGCTCGTTAGAACCGCCTCATTGAGGCGGTTCTAACGAGTACCCACAACCCATGTTTTGGAGCAGAAATTAGAAAAATAATGTATACCCCCGTACACCCCAGTTTTCTCTATAAAAAGTGGGGTGTATGGGGGTGTTCATTTCACGGACTTGTTCAAGTGATGTCTGTTGTTATGAATATTTAGTTGTTGTTAAATATATTGTGTTTAGTTTTTGTTTGTTTGTTTTGTTTGATTTCAGGTTAAACGTCCCCGTCAACACTGTAAAGGTTATTTTGGAGACGTTGCTACAAATTTTGTAGGAATTTTATCCGACATTGAGATGAAATGACATCTCAAGCCCTGTCACACAGTTTATAAGCATGTACGGTTCGACTCGCACCGCCTTGCCTGAGCAGGCTTAGATCCTCTAAGCGGTTTATCAGTACTCGTGTGCGGTCGGTTTCAGCTCTGTGTGGAAGCATCATGCAGCCCAATCTATTTCTGCAAGCCCCGATGGACGGGGCGCTAGACTAGACGTCAATTTGGTTACAAGATATTGGACGGTAACTATTGCCCAGTTTAAAAAACCAGAGGCCCATGGGCCACTATGCTCACCAGAGCTCAGGAGGGCACTACCCACTGGCAGCCATGTATTTCAATAAACCATGGAAGCCAATGAAATTTGGACCCAATCAGCCTAATGGCTAGACTAGCTACTAGTCTGATAATAAAAGTCTGATCATTTTTATCACCTTCTTAGTAATGGCAAAGTAGAAGTAAAACAAAGATCAGGGATCGATACAATTAACTTACTCCACCCATCAAAGACGCCAAAGAGAACGAAACACAAACATAAAGCGACCAGACCATAATGGAAACCTAAACAAAGGAAGGCCATAAGGACAGTTACTTTCCCACAAAATGGCCAAATGGCCATCCAAAACAAAAAGACACAAGTGATACACATAGTAAGTAACAAACAACAACATAAATAAACCGCCACAGAAGAACCGCCCTGGAACGGTCAGTGGAAAGAACTCCACTGGGAGGCTTAAATCGATTTTACACGGCCATAATCCTCGCCCTTACCTCTGTCGGGGTATACACTAATTTTGTTTAGTCCGCATGAAGGCTTCCTAACTCATCAGTGAAACATCTCCGAGAACATACAAATCAAACAACTACAGAGATGAAACAAGGTTGAGGACTCGAGAGCATACAACAACAGAATTGCTGGAGCAAAAGAAAACCAACATTTTGACTCCGAGGGGCCCGACCAAAGACGGAGCATCAGGCGCCAACCAACATAAAGAATACTAAAATAAAATACAATTCCATTTATGCTTTTACGCTGGAACCGTCATATAATCTTAAGCCCGACCCACCGGTGTGCAATCAAAGAGTCTATTTTGCTAGAGTCTCAAATCTTAGGATTATCAGTTAAAATTGAGCCAGAGAGACTAGACTAGCTAAACTTTTATACACTGTTCATTTTAGTGCAAAAGATGATTTTAATTCCATATTATTTTTTTACGCCTAGTGGCTAGGCTACCTGGTGGCTTCAGAGGACTGATGTCGCATGAATGTGCTGTTGCAAGAAAACAGACAAACAGTTGACAACTGCCCATCAGTGGTAACCAAGTGGCCTAAACTTATATGACAGATAGACCATTGTTTAAGGAATATTTCCATAAACGTTTGATTAAATATCTTGAAAGGCGTAAATGTCTCTTTTTCTCCTTTTTTCAACATTATATGCCTATGGGAACGCTTAACTTGCCATAGTAACCATAGTAACCAAACTAAAGAGCCAAATTCATTAAAAACACAAAAATCACGAAGGCAAATATGGTGACTTTTTGCATAAATTCTCAGCCTCATAGATCTTATGGTTTATCAGGAGATGATGTTTTAAGTATTTTGTTTAATTTATGTTTGGAAACCAATAAAAATGAGCAGTAGACCTTAAATCATAACGCAGATAGAAGATTGCTTAAAGAATATTTCTATGAAAGGTTTGCCAAAATATCTTGGCAGTAAATGAAAATTTTCAATTTGCTCCGTTATAAGTCTATAGAAACTATAATTTGATATGGCAACCAAACTAAAGAACGGAATTTCATAAAAAACACAATACCCGTTCAGGCAAATATGGTGAATATTTCAATATAGTCTCAGCCTCCTAGAGTATAGTTATGGTTTCTGAGGGGATGATTTTTAAGTGTTTTTTCTGCTCTTTTTTGTGGGGGGGGGGGGGCATTTTGGATTCAATGGCAACCAGTAAAAGTGGGCAGGTAGCCTGAAATCATATGGCAGATAGATGATAGCATAAAGAATATTGTCAAAATATCTGCAAAGGCTTGGCGGTAAATACCATTTCCCAATTTTCCTGGAAACACTAAGTTGCCATAACAACCAAACTACAGAGCCGAATTTCAATAATAAAAAAAAACCCTGTTGGTTTTGGAGTGGGGATCTGTAAGGTTTTCTGAGATATTGTACCTTTTGTGGAGGGATGGGGCATGGCCAAGGGCACCCCAGTGGACCCCCCCCCCCCCCCCATTGTTGGTGTCACTGAATGTCCATTATCATAAGGAACATGAATATATATATGGTTTAAGGGTAGGGCACTGAACAGTTTCTCAGATATATGGCCTTTTGTGAAGTGGAGGGGTGTGGCATGGCCCGCACCCCGGCAGACCCCGAGGTTGGTGTCACTGAATGTCTTATCATAAGGATCAAGAGTTTATATGGTTTAGGGGCGGGGATCTGTAAGCTTTCCGAGATACTAGGCCTTTTTCTGAAGTGGAGGGGGCGGAGCAATGCCCTGGTGCATCCTAGGGGCTCCAGGTTGGTGTCATTGAATGCGACTTATCATAAGGAACAATAATATATATAGTTTCGTGGTGGGGATCTGTAAGATTTCCGAAATATTGGACCATTTATGAAGTGGAGCGGGTGGGGCAAAGCCCTGACGCATCCCGGGGCCAACAGGCTGGTGTCACTGAATGCAACTTATCATAAGGAACAAGAATATATATGGTTTAGGGGTAGGGATCTGAATGGTTTCTGAGATATATGCCCTTTTATGAAGTGGTGGGGTAGGGGCAGGGCCACAGCGCATCCCAGGGAGACCCCAGCTTGGTGTACTGATTGTGTCTTATCATACGGAACAAGAATATATATGGGTTAGGGGTGGGGATATGTAAGGTTTCCGAGATATGTGGAAGGGTAGGGCATGACCCAGTGCACCCCAATGTTGGTGTCACTGAATATCTCTTATCATAAGGAACATGAATATATATGGTTTAGAGGTGGGGCTCTGAACAGTTTCTCGGATGTATGACCTTTTGTGAAGTTGAGGGATGGGACATGGCCCCGGCGCACCCAAGCAGGCCCCGACGTTGGTGTCACTAAATGTGTCTTATCATAAGGAACAAGAGTTTATATGGTTTAAGGTTGGGGTTCTGTAAGGTTTCCGAGATATTGGGCCTTTGTTATGAAGTTTGGGGGGAAGAACAATGGCCCGGCGCATCCCGGGGCCCCCAGGTTGTTCTCACTGAATGCATCTTATCATAAGGGACAAGATCATATACGTTAATGGGTGGGGATCTTAATGGTATAGCTATAGATATATGGCCTTTTATGAAGTGGAGGGACTGGGGCAGGGCCCCGGCGCATCCCATGGGGCCCCGGGTTGGTGCCACTGAATGAGGCTTTTCATCAGGATCAAGAATATATATGGTTTAGGGGTGGGGATTTGTAAGTTTTCCAAGATAGTAGGACTTGTTATGAAGTGGAGGGATGGAGAAATGCCCCGGCACATCCCAGGGGACCCCAGGTTGGTATCACTGAATGCGTCTTGTCATAAGGAACAAGAATATGTATGGTTTAGGGGTGGGGATCTGTAAGGTTTCCGATATACTGGGCCTTTTATGAAGTGGATGGGACGGGGCATGGGGGTGCAAGGTTAGTGTTACTGAATGCGTCTTATCATAAGAAACAATAATATATATAGTTTAGGGGTGGCGAGTTTAGGGGTGGGGATCAGTAAGGTTTCCGAGATATTGGGCCTTTTTATGAAGTGGAGTGGATGGAACAATGTCCGGCGCATCCCAGTGGCCCCCTGGTTGGTGTCACTGAATGCGTCTTATCATAGGGAACGAGAATATATATGGTTAAGAGATGGGGATCTTAATGGTTTCTGATATATGTGACCTTTTCTGAAGTGGAGAGGGAGGGGGCAGGGCCACGACGCAGCCCTGGGGGTCCCCGGGTTGGGATCACTGAATGTGTCTTATCATAAGGAACAAGAATATATATGGTTTAGGGGTGAAGATCTGTAAGGTTTCCGAGATATTGGGCCGTTTATCCTATGGAGGGATGGGGCAAGACCCCGGCGCATCCCGGGGGCCCCCAAGGTGGTGTCACTGAATGTGTCTTATCATAAGGAATTAGAATATATATGGTTTCGGGGTGCAAAGCTGTAAGGTTTACCGAGATATTGGACCTTTTGTGAAGTGGATGAGGTTGGGGTAAGGCCCCGGCGCACCCCGCTGGCCCCCAGGTTGGTGTCACTGAAAGCGTCTTATGGTAAGAAACAAGAATATATATGGTTTAGGGGTGGCGATCTGAAAGGTTTTTGAGATATAAGGCCTTTTATGAAGTGGAGGAGGTGGGGCAAGGCACCAGCACAACCCCGGGACTCAGGTTGGCATAAAAGCATATGGCTGAGAGAAGTTTACTCAGATTAAACATATTTTATTGCATAAACATACAAAGGGATTGGACACAAGTTATGACAACATTAGATAGTCCTTTCCCTAAACATAACAACAAATCATTTCAATGGTACAATGGTGGATGCAATTTAACATATAATTTATACCGGCTCAGGTTTAATACACACATGTGCAAGAATGCAAGCACGTCTCATACACGCGCACGCACGCACACACGCACACACACACACACACACTAATACATCATTTCACACATGAAACCCCATCCGTTGTGGTAGCGCTGTTCTTGAAATCATTAAGATGCATGTATTTGGGCCAGCAAACTAATGAACCGAAAAGGAAATTAATCTACGTATTTTCTTCAAACCTGCGTGTATCCTTAATGAATCTAGTGATGGACTGTATGATTGATCTATTAGTAATGTCGCCATAATTTTGAGATCCTGTTGTCAGGATCTCAACACTAACATCTTGAAGATTCAATAAAGTTTGTAAATTATGCATAAGAACGTTTCGTTGATTTGTGTATAGCTGACATTCGAAGAAATAGTGTTCTGCACTTTCGCTTGGAGCACCACAACTGCATACAGGACTCGGAATAATATTTACATGGAAAAGATCAGCCTTTAAATTGCTGCTTCTGTGTCTGATACGAGCAAGTATTATGCTGTACTTTCGCTCGCTTATATTTGTATAATCAGCTATTTTGTCTGTTGTGAACTGAATATTAGACTTAAATTGTGAAAGAGTTGGGAGTAATAGAATCTGTGGGTCAAGTTCATTCCACAATTTTAAGGTAGAAGGGAAGTATGAACTTTCATATGAACAAAGTCTAGAAAAAGGAATTTCGAAATTGTTCCTATTTCTTAAGTTATAAGAACTAATATCATTTACTCTATTTGGTAATAAGTCAGTGAGATAAGATGGAGCATCGCCATTGACAATTTTGTACATCAAAGTTATTTTTTTACGTTTTCGTCTATTCGCCAAGGTTTCCCAACCAGTTTCATAATAAAGAGAACGTAACGATGCAAACACTGGTAGACCTGTAACAATTCGTGCTGCATTAAGTTGTATTTGCTCCAAGCGATTGGCGTCAGTCATCGTACAGCCATCCCAAACTTCCGACCCATATTCTAACAAAGGCCTGATATAAGTACAGTATAATCTATCAAGTGTACTTTTTGATAACTGGTACTTTAGTTTTCTTAGATATGAAACTTGCCTTGATGCTGAATCAATTATAAAATCGATATGTTTTGTCCATTTATTGTTGGATGTTAAATATATACCTAAGTGTTTGTGGATTTCGACTATATTTAATGCGATGTCGTCGTAAGTAAGCCGTAGGTCATAATCATGGAAAATGTTAGAAACTAATACAACTTCCGTTTTCGCAGGATTGAAACTTATCTGCCATGTGTTTGCCCAATCTTTTAATTTCTTAAGGTCGTTATTTAATACCGTTTCAATTTCTGCTAAGTTAGACGACGAATAACCAATGGAGGTATCATCTGCATAAAGACGCGTTTTTCCCTCTAATTCATCTGCAATATCATTTATATACAATAAAAATAATAACGGACCTAAAACCGACCCTTGAGGAACTCCTGCGTTTAATTGGAGATCGTCAGATAGTTCCCCATTTACAAAAACTTTTTGTTTTCTGGAATGCAAATAACTTGTTATCCACATTAAAATATCTCCCTTTATACCATATTTTTCCAATTTACATAATAAACCCTTATACCAAACACGGTCAAAAGCTTTCGAGATATCACAAAAAACTTGACAATTTGCTTCATAGTTCTCAAGAGACAAGCATGTGTTATGTGTCAGTTCAATTAAGTGGTGAACAGTAGAGTGACCTGGCAGAAAACCAGATTGATATTTATATAAAAGGTTGTTTTCTAAAATATGATTATACAGATGTTTAAAAATAATGCGTTCAAAAGACTTGCCAACATTACTTGTTAATGATACTGGCCTGTAATTACAACAGAGTGATTTTTCCCCTTTCTTGAACAGTGGCATAACATGTGCAATTTTCCATAATTCTGGATATGTATGAGCTTTCAGCGATAAATTAAACAGTTTAGCCAGGGGAACACAAACAGTACTACAAGTTAATTTTAACATTCTATTGCTGATTCCGTCTGGACCTGTTGCCTTATTAAGTTTTAGTATTTTCAAAATATCGGCCACTTCAGTTTCCGTGATCCTCATTTGTATAAAATTTACATTACAACGACTTCCAAAATTTGGAATTTCAATATTTACATCATTAATGGTGGAAATAGAGGCAAAATACCTGTTTAATTCTTCAGCTTTTTCATAGTCAGTAAATGCAAAATTATTATCGCTTTTCAGTATAGGGGGTATTTTGATCGAAGTGCCTGTTTTTCCCATGAATCGCCCCATGACTTGCCAAAATGTTCTACACGAATTTCCAGTTCCCTGGTTTTGAATTATATCATCGATTTTATTAACAAAGTTATCTTTTGCATATTTGATCATATTATTAACTTTGTTGCGCTGTCGCTTATAAGATATATGATCAATTTCCCGTTTTGTTTTAAAGTAACGTTTCCGAAGTCGATCACGTATTCTTAAGTTAAATCTAAGCTCAGAATTAAACCACGGTTTATCATTTTGTCTTATTAGAACTTTTCTACAGGGAATGCATTCTTTACAAAATTGCAAAAATATATCTGTAAAATTGACACAGGCTTCATCTGCCGAACAATTTTCATTTATAATTGAATCCCAGTCATGTGTTCTTATTAACTGATTTAACCTTTCAGTATCTACATTTTTATAATTCCAGACTTCTCTATAGTAAGACTTTGATATATTAATATTTATCTGAAGAGAGACATATGTAGCTTTATGGTCACTGATAAACTCATCCACACTCAGGGTTCCAGAATCTAAAACAATACAGACATCAGAAACAATTACTGGATCGATTAATGTGGCCGAATTTGCACTGACCCTTGTTGGCTCGTTAAGAACATTTCTCAAATTAAAAATCGATAAGCAATCTCTCATTTGACTGTTAGTCAGATTTATAAAGTCGATATTGATATCACCGGTCAAAATAACGTATGGCGTATAATCTAAAGCAATCTCAATTGAATTTTGAATATCTGTGATGAACAGGGACTGTGATGCATTAAAGTCGCTCCTGTAAAGACAGCATAATAACAAATTCCTGTCTTTAAGTTTGATCTCAACCCAAATCGTTTCAATGTGAGAAGATTCTAGATCGTGTCGTCTATTGTATTGCAACAGGCTAGACATGTATATCATTATTCCCCCTCCATTTCGTGTTCTGTCCTTTCTTAGCGGTTTATCAAAGCCTTCGAGATTTAAATTATTGGAGTTGATGTCAGCATCAAGGTGTGTTTCACTAAAACATGCTATCTGGAAGGAATCAACTACATTGGATAAGTAATCTAACTTGTTTCTGATACTTCTCGTATTCAAATGAATAATATCAAGTGAGTGAATGTCATTTGAATCTGGGCCCGGGTTTGAATGAACATCCATGCACATCATCAACAATATCATTCTATAAAATTTAAACTGATCATTATTTACAAAGCTAGCCAAACTCAGCAGGCAAAAAATATTTATCGCACAATACATATTGTAGCGTAGATTGAAATTTATGTGTCGTGTTCCGTGAAATATACGCTTGTGCGTTGCGGAATAGAAAGTCCCTATTGCTGCTCTGTGGCACTCTATAGTATTACCCATATGGCAACAGTACTAAGTGGTCACATTTCTCCACTTGCAGCATTAAGGGGCCTACTTTGTGTACATGAATCTTAACGAATTGCAACACCTGCGCTACCACACTCATCCAAACAAATACAATTTTAAGCAAACAAATACAAAACATGACAATCATATACGTTATGGATATCATGTTATATTGTCGAAGTTGTATCATGAGCTCTTATTGTCTTAGCTGTGGATCTTTAAACATTTTAAATGATTAAAGTTACAAATGTTTTATGTGCTTGGTGTTTTCCATTAGAAATAGTGTGGATCCAGATCAAACTGCTCCTTGTGGCGCTGTCTGATCCGGTTTCCAGCTCGCTGACTATGTAGACATCTCAAAGAAGATCAATGACAGACATCAATATTATAGCTAATGCAATCGACGACATTCATCCCTGCAATCCCACCCCGGCCGAATGCACACATCTATCTTTGTGCTCGCCAAGGAGGTCGATATTGTTATTCAATACGGAGGTCCTGGCACACCACGTCCAGACAACGTCGCTTCGACGTCGTTGCAACGTCATAACGTTGCATCGACGCCGCTACGACGCCACATTCACGCCGTGCATCCGTTGGGGTTGCCATTAATTCATAAGAATGTACAAGAACTGACCTTTTAGGCGACAGCATTGGCCAATTTATTCTTTGCATTGAAGTCGAATTGCATCAGCTATACAAACGACTTAAAGAAAGATGTTGTCGGGCACAAATGGGTTAGTTTATCGAGCGTGCTCAGTGATCAGAACGAGAAGCTCGTGCAGTAATGCTTGTATGAATGGGATATAAGACAGAATATTGATTAATATGTGAAATAACAAGGAATATAATTCGTTTTCCCTGGTAAGTTAAGTGAGTGAGTGTTTAAACTTTACGTCTCATCAACAGCTAAGGTCATACGGAGAAGAAGACTCCTCTGAAAGTCTGGAGAAGCCCGGGATCGATCCTGCGACCCCTGGTTAACAAGACGAGTAGCATAGCCACTACATCATGGACGTTTCTACCCGTTAAGTTTAGAGGAATGCGCACCATTCATAAATGTTGAAAACCTGTCATTTTCCTGTTTTGTGGAGTAAATAATCTTAAATACCAGTTGGTGGCAAAATGTTCATTAACGTGTTACCACACCCGTGAGACCCTGCAAGACTCAGACAAAGCCCGCTTTTTAAGGTGGTGCTCAGCAGATATATGTCCCATAAACTGTACGTTGCACACGGACATAAACGTGACTGTAAGGCCATTTGACACCAATGGGAAAAATGACAGGTTTGCAAAAGAACAAAGTCGCAAAGTAACATCAAAATAATACCCTAGATGGGTCATTTAAAGTCATATTATATTCTGATGCAAATTGATATCCCTCCAATTCATGCCCCTAACACAGACCGTGGGTACCAGCCAGAATCGCCTCATTGAGGCACTCTAACTAGTACCAACAACCCACGCGCGGAGCAGATCCGGGTTAACTTCAGCAATGCACATCCCTGCAAGCTCCAGTTTTCTCTGTATAAAGTGAGGTCCGCGGGGTAGTTCATTACGTGAACGAAGATGAATCATAAACGGCAACATTCAACACAAGATATAGAACAAACAATGATAAAGAAATGTGATTAATGACTGCGTTCCCAGCCGCCCTTTAGAAGTTTACTCAAGAAACATTTCTATAAAAGTTGTCAAAATATCTGCAAAGGCTTGGCAGTTAATGCCATTTTCCCCATTATAAGTCTATGGAAACTCTAAATTGCCATAGCAACCAAACTAATGAGCCGAATTTCATAAAAAACAAACTTTCAAACCTGCAACCAAAGAATGCTAGAGGTGAAATTTGGGCCCGATCGGCCCAGCGGCTACAATGGCGACGTGTTGACGACGCAGACGACACAGACGCAGACGACGAAGACGGACTATGTTACTTCGGCTCTGGTGAGCTAAAAGTCCCATTAAAGACGACCAAACTAAAATATAGACGAGTCCAAAATTAAAAGTGCAGTAACGTCTCACTGCGTTTTGAAAGGCTATAACCTAAGTATTTAAAACGATATCTAAATACGGGTATAACCCGTGCAGCCAATGAAGCGTCCAACTGAAGTGACGTTGTAAAAAGCATTAGGGTGTAGAAAGTAAAAAAAAAACATAAAAAACGTGGGTTTTGTCAACAAACCATTAGTAAAGACAATACAGATCATACATCTTTGATCAATATTGCTGAAATATTTAAAATACTACAACAATTATTGCGACTTTATTTCACTCTAAACATTCACCTTATTTGCATTATCTGCTGGTTCCTAGTCTAAAGTTATCAGCGTTGGAAAAACAGGTAACCAGACCCCCTGACCTTGAAAGGTCTGGGGGTCTGGTTACCTGTTTTTTTTTCCAATATTGACAATGTGCAAGCTGGGAGCCAGCAAATAATGCAAATATGGTGAATGCAGGATATTGGAATGACCTACATGTCACTAAGGGGCAAGAAAACTTTTTTTTGAGAAATTGGCGGAGCTTCTCCTCTATCAGTTTCTCTGTGAATATAGTAAATACATGGTTAGTGTCTTTAATAATAAAATATAATCGGTGAGCCTTACACAATTTAAAGGGGCGAGCTATAAAATTGTCGCGGCGAACCGATTATATTTTATTATTAAAGACCATAATCATGTATTTAGTTTATACCGCAATTAAAAAAACAAGGGGTTTTGCAATAATTTAGCAAATTTAAGCAAAAAAAAAAAAAAAAAAAAAAAAGACAACAGACAGTGTGGCATGTTAAACGACATTCAGTGCCATGGCGCGCACACGTAGTATAACGTGACGTCTACGAGTGCAAAGATTCTGACGTCACCACGCCAGAAAGACGTAGGGAACAACATGGACGCTCGAATAAAAGTTTCTCAGCGCTTTACATTCTGTATGAAAATCTGCAAATAAGTAGTTTATTTTAGCTATAGAAATTATTTTCGAGGTTGAGACCCAACTGCAGTAGCAGTGCGCAGTTATTCCAACGGACCATTCAAACCAGGAAAGGCCGAGAAGGTAAGAATTTAGCTGAAATTTCTGAAAATCTTTTCAAATAAATATTGCAAAGATTTAAACTTGCAGTTTCGTTGTTTTCCCATGTATAAAAGGGTGCATATTTTTGCTTACACTTGTAAATTAGTGACCTGAAAAGTAGGTCCGGTCTATTAACGGTCACTAGATGTATTGTAGGTAAGTAGAAGGTATTATAGGTCACTACCGATTATAGCTTGCAGTTATTCGACCCCCTTTATTAGGTTACTAGAATGCCTGATTGCGGTATAAATGTTGATCAAAACTCAAAATAAAGAAGTTATTGCCGAAAAACGCGGCAAAAAAGATAAAGAAAAATTCGACCTTTTTTCCACCATTGTATGGATTTAGCATATCTTCAGAATGGGAAAGGATACAACTTCAGGGAGGGCAACATTTACATAGTATTTTTTTCCTGTAAGGGGAATGGGATCACCTGGCAAATTCTTCTGCCATTTTTCAAAGGGAGATAACTTTTGAACTTCCTGTTTCACCTTTTTAAGCTCTGTTCCACGGAAATAGGGATCAACTCTTAAAGGAAAGAAGGTGTTCCTTAGGCAATGAGTCGACGCCCTATTGACATGGGAGAGAACAATTCTTTTTTTGCAGGAGTTGCATGTCCTGAAGGTGTATCCGTTCTCCTTAGGAGCAGATCGTGGTTTGTTTTTTGTTTGTTCGTTTATTTATTTGTTTGTTTGTATTTTAGGTGCACCGGTTACTGACAACACATTACTAAGTAGAAGTAAATCAAAGATCAGGAATCGATACAATTAATTTACTCCACCCATCAAAGACACCAAAGGGAAAGAAACACAAACATGAAGCGACCAGACCATAATGGAAACCTAAACAAAAGAAGGTCATAAGGACAGTTACTTTTCCACAAAAAGGCCAAATGGCCATCCAAAATAGAAATACACAAGTGATACACACAGTAAGTAACAAACAACAACATAAATAAACCGCCACAGAAGAACCGCCTTGGAACGGTCAGTGGAAAGACTTCCACTGGGGGGCTTTAATCGATTTTACATGGCCATAATCCTCGCCCTTACCTCTGTCGCGGTATACACTAATTTTGTTTAGTCCGCATGAAGGCTTCCTAACTCATCAGTGTAACATCTCCGAGAACATACAAATCAAAAAACTACAGAGATGAAACAAGGTTGAGGTCTCGACAGCATACAACAACAGAATAGCTGGAGCAAATGAAAACCAACAGTTAGACTCCGAGGGGCCCCACCTAAGTCCGCGTAATGGACCACCACCCCTGTAACAGGGGTGTACTTTATATTCTACTGCAAGATATAAGTTGTCGGTAATCATCAGAACCGCCTCACTGACTCGCTTCTTACGAGAGCCCTCAACCTAAGTTATGGTTAGAAATAACAAAAACAAACAAACAAAAACAACTCAAGAGTTGGTCAGAAGAAAATGCGTTTTAACTCTTATCATGTTGTTCACGACAACCCCTATCTTTGGAAACAGTGTAGATCCAGAGAAGCCATCTGATCGGGATCTACACTGTTTGACATGAAATTTATGGATTTGTAAGAATAAATTACAAGAATAATCTGATTGGTTCAAAGTCAGAAATGGGTGTGGCTAAACTGAATATTCGGCAAGATAAGGGTTAAAGATATGAAAAAATGCACAATGTCATATGACATGTTATTGTAATGCTAAGCTAGCTGGAAGTCACAAAAGGAGTAGCCGCGGTATACAAAATGGCGGATAATATGGCGTATCATTACGAGAACGCGCCTATATAATATTGACCCCCTCATACCCCACTTTTATATTGTAAAACTGGGGTTTAAGGGGTATATATTATTTTTCTTATTTCTGCTCAAAAACATCGATTGTGGGTACTCGATAGAACCGCCTCGTCGAGGCGGTTCTATCGAGTTCCCGCAATCTATGCTTCCAACAGAAATAAGAAAAATATCACAGCTTTTCGTCTTAAAATTTTTAATTTTTGGCCAAAAAATGGCAATGTATTTGTATAGGCGTATTTTCGTAATGGTATCCACTACCCTAAAAGGAGTTCTTCTAAATATTCTAAATCTAACCTCCAGGTCTACGGGTTCTTTTGTAAATTTATTCCTTATAATTATCAACTGTGCTTCCTTCACTCTTGTCGTGGTCATTCCGGATAAGTTATTCCCCTTTGGAACATTTCTTCCATAGTCTATATGATCGTTCTTGTGCGATTTATCTCCTATGACAATGTGTTTATTGTGTAAGTGATGCATTCCGAATATATGTATTGAACAGAATCGTGAAATAAGACACAAACAATGTTGATGTTGTAATATTCCTTGATACCTTGGTAACTGAAGTTATAGGCTATAATTTTCTGTCAACGCTTCTAGTTAAACATATATTTAAAGTGATGGCGCTTTATAGAGAAATGGTGCGCTTTGTTGTTAACAAAGTCATTAACAGGTGATAGTTATCGGACAAATGAGTTCTGGAATGGGAAAATATGATTGAAAATCAAACCAGAGGCAATAAGCACATACTACAGAGGAACTTTCGTGGCTCAAACAACAATCACGAAAATACGCCTATATAATTTTGACCCCACTCTTATATAGTTAAACTATAGGAGCATACATCATTTTTCTGTTTATTTTTTTTTTGCTCATAACATAGTCTGTAGGTACTCGTTAGAACTGCCGACGCGGTTCTAACCGGTACCCACAATCTACGTTTTTTAGAAGAAAGTATCTGATTAGTTTTATCTGAAAAACAAATGTCATTTTGTGGTAAAAAATTCAATATATATGAATAGGCGTTTCTTTTATTTTCGAAACGAGATTTGTTCAAACTAGGGGTAATTCGAGATACCGAAAGTTAACCCTTGTCCTGCTGAGCCCGGATATGCCTTATTTTCCAAACAATGTAGATCCAGATCAGATGGCTTCTGACGAAGCCATCTGATCAGGATCTACATTGTTTGCCATTCAGATCATGAATTTGGTGCAATAATTTGCATCAAATAATCCGATTGGTTGATAACCGGTAGTGGGTGTGGCATATATGGATATTCAGCAGGACAAGGGTTAATCATAGCAGCAGATCCAAAGGCATGATGGGAATGACTCAGGGGTATCTTTTTACTGTGATATGGTTGTGTGTACTCATTAGCAAGAGGGCCAAGATGGCCCTTAATCGGTTAGGCGAGTCATTTATAACCTTTAGAGTGCACAACTAGATTTAAAGAAATTAAACCTAGTGGCCTAGTTGTTATCATTACGAAAACACGCCTATTCAAATGCATTGTAGACTTACACGCCGATAAAACAATAATTTTAAGATGAACAATTGTGCTATTTTTTCTTATTTATGCTCAATATAGATGTGGGTGCACGTTAGAACCGCCTCATCTCGGATCAGAAATACGAAAATAATATATACCCCGTAAACCCAAGTTTTCTATAAATGAAGTGGGGTTTAGTGGGGTCTTCATTTCACGGACTAGTTCACGTGATGACTAGATTTAAAGAAATTAGACTAGTGTTATGCAGCAAAATTTTGTCTAAAAATAAAAAAAAAATATTATAACAAAACCAAAATGATAATAAGGAATTTTAGGGGATTTTCGGTTCGGATCTAATGTTCAATTCAGTGATCTTCGTTTTGACAAGCGCACATAAAAATAACTTGTTTATCTCTGCTCCAAGCTAAATTATCAAAAATAAGTTTTAGGCAAAAACATGTCGATTGTTTGTTGTCATAAAAAGCTTAAATTGATTTTGCTAGACGTATCAATTGTTTGGTTTCGCCATTCGGATGTCTGTCGGGCGGTTTAAATCATATTAATGACGTAAGATGCGATAAACAGAACTTTAAATATCCCGCGGAATTTGACAAGAAAAACAGACACAAAAATAAGAGAGAAAAAAAAAACCGGAAATTAAGAAATATTGTAAAAAAGTTCATCATATCAAAATGCTAAATATAAATTCAGCATCCAGAGAGTGAGAGCTTTATTTTGATACTAAATTTGTATGTGACCGTTAATAAAATCGTTGTAACTCTGTTTTAGTCTAAAATTGATGAATTATCTGAACAAAAGAATTTTAGGAAAGTTAACTTTTTTCAGTCAATATCAGGCAAAACGCAAGTATAGAAATTACTATTAAGTTTAAGGTCTTAAATTAAATAAATATTTTGGCGGGAAACATAATTTTTTCCCGCCATGCTTATGTCACTTCGGCATTACAACGCCGCCCACTTGCTTAAGGGATTTTGATGGTTTATGAAAACATTTATATTCTTGAAATCTCATTGGCTGGTGAAAGCAAGTTGTATGTTTTTGTTTGTTGAATGTGGAATGATAAAAGAACGATTGGGATAGAAAGAAGGGAGGAAGTTTTAGATACGGAAACGAATGGTTATCCATTGTGGAAGTTATTAGGAATTCCGATGCAAAATTGTGAAAACAGTATTTGTTTTTATTGGAAACTGGATTTCCGGTTGTGACTGTAAGCCTACAAACACTTTATTTATACTGTTATAGCTGTTACGGCGGACTTTGTTATATTGTTTCTGTAAATTTAATTGTGGATCTCCATAAAGGACTTGAAATTGAAAATTGTTGTTCTCTCCTTTATGCTGTAAATCGCAGCAGAACATTTGGTGGAGAATCCGGGCAACGAATCATATGGTCTCTCGCTAGCCAAGCAAGTGCCTACCAAATTCTAATTCCCTTTCATAAAGTACAAACTCTGTATCATGGAATACCAGAACAGAAATTTCAATCGACTAGTGCATCTACCAGGCTATTCCCCATGTAATAGATGCGGACTTTTTCATCTAGCAGGAAGATGTCGCGCTGTTTATGCGCACTGTTACAATTGTTCGAAAATCGGACATTTCAGGACTGTCTGTTACACTAGACAAAACAGACTTAAATCTGCCAAGTCAAAACAACGGGACAGCCTACGTATGAGCGCCTTCGTCAATAGGAAGGCTGCTGAAACTCTGCCATTCTTTGGAACAGATACAGATGAACTCATTGGTTTCTTCCCAAAGAATCAGTGTCTTAAAGATAACTTTCAGAAAGAAGTGGGTATGATTCAGGACGCATTGTCTTTGACAGTTACCGGAAAACGTGAAGTAGAAAGTAAACTAAGTCTACAAATTCAAGAACTGCAAAATAAAGTAAATAAAGAACATAAACGATCTCAAGAAATGGAAAAATGCAAACTTTTGTCAGAATATGAAAATTCAAAAATGGAAGCGAAATTAGAAGAAAGTTTAAAACGGAACTCCGTCTTGGAAAATGAAAGTTTAGAACTTATTGAACAGATCAACCAGCTGCAGCCGACTGCGGAACTTATGAAACAGGAACTGCAAAAGTGTAACTTAGATTTACAGGATATGAAAGCAAATTTAGAGGTAAGGACCCGTCAGAGAAATGCTATCTATTCATTTACTTCTGACTTGGAAGAGTATTCATTAAAATCAAAGAAACAGTGTGAAGACATTAAGAAGGAATTAGCGCGGGCTATAGACAAAATTTATAGCAGGCAAAGAGACATGCCGCCTCGTGGTTTGAGGTATTTCAAATGCCGAAATTGTGGAGGTGATACTTATCACCATCATACGAACTGCATAGCTCGTGGCCGCACATGTGCTTCTTGTCGGAGGCCCAATCACCTCGCTGCTGTATGCGATGAAGAGCTCAAACCACTGGAAGCAGATCCATATGTAATAGAACTGTTGCGTACACTTGAGAGAGAGAGTTCTTCTTAGTAATTACTCTAGTTTTAATAGTGGTAAATCTGTGTGCAAGTGAACAAATTTCAAAATTTACAGAATATTTTATTATGTATGCTATATACGAATATATTGTGGAAGCCGACATTTAGTACTTATCAAAACTAAAATCTTACAAGACAAATTCTTATAGTGCATTTTAAAACATTGCAAATTTCGGTGAATATATGTATTGTTTCATTTCACGGGAGTGAAATATTTTAGGGGAGAGGATAATGTTATGCAGCAAAATTTTGTCTAAAAATAAAAAAAAAATATTATAACAAAACCAAAATGATAATAAGGAATTTTAGGGGATTTTCGGTTCGGATCTAATGTTCAATTCAGTGATCTTCGTTTTGACAAGCGCACATAAAAATAACTTGTTTATCTCTGCTCCAAGCTAAATTATCAAAAATAAGTTTTAGGCAAAAACATGTCGATTGTTTGTTGTCATAAAAAGCTTAAATTGATTTTGCTAGACGTATCAATTGTTTGGTTTCGCCATTCGGATGTCTGCCGGGCGGTTTAAATCATATTAATGACGTAAGATGCGATAAACAGAACTTTAAATATCCCGCGGAATTTGACAAGAAAAACAGACACAAAAATAAGAGAGAAAAAAAAAACCGGAAATTAAGAAATATTGTAAAAAAGTTCATCATATCAAAATGCTAAATATAAATTCAGCATCCAGAGAGTGAGAGCTTTATTTTGATACTAAATTTGTATGTGACCGTTAATAAAATCGTTGTAACTCTGTTTTAGTCTAAAATTGATGAATTATCTGAACAAAAGAATTTTAGGAAAGTTAACTTTTTTCAGTCAATATCAGGCAAAACGCAAGTATAGAAATTACTATTAAGTTTAAGGTCTTAAATTAAATAAATATTTTGGCGGGAAACATAATTTTTTCCCGCCATGCTTATGTCACTTCGGCATTACAACGCCGCCCACTTGCTTAAGGGATTTTGATGGTTTATGAAAACATTTATATTCTTGAAATCTCATTGGCTGGTGAAAGCAAGTTGTATGTTTTTGTTTGTTGAATGTGGAATGATAAAAGAACGATTGGGATAGAAAGAAGGGAGGAAGTTTTAGATACGGAAACGAATGGTTATCCATTGTGGAAGTTATTAGGAATTCCGATGCAAAATTGTGAAAACAGTATTTGTTTTTATTGGAAACTGGATTTCCGGTTGTGACTGTAAGCCTACAAACACTTTATTTATACTGTTATAGCTGTTACGGCGGACTTTGTTATATTGTTTCTGTAAATTTAATTGTGGATCTCCATAAAGGACTTGAAATTGAAAATTGTTGTTCTCTCCTTTATGCTGTAAATCGCAGCAGAACACTAGACCTTGTGGCCTAGTTTTTTAACCTGCTATGACCTGTATTCGAACTTAACCTATCTGCCAACCTCGGTCTTATAAAGTAAAACATTCTGGTAATGTTTTAAAAATAATGATGCAAACAAAGATCAGGAATCAATACAATTAACTTACTCCACCCATCAAAGACACCAAAGGGAAAGAAACACAAACATGAAGCGACCAGAACAAAATGGAAACCTAAACAAACGAAGACCATAAGGACAGATACTTTCCCACAAAATGACCAAATGGCCATCCAAAATAAAAGACACAAGTGATACACACAGTAAGTAACAAACAACAACATAAATAAACCGCCACAGAAGAACCGCCTTGGAACGGTCAGTGGGTGAGGGGCAGTGTTTAAAGCTACTTGAAGATTGATGCAAAACTGTAGCCTCTTTAGAGTGAAAAGTGTTTTGGAGTATTCTTATATGACGCATATTCGCACCGTATTTAGAGAGCAAAGAAATGTGTGAGGAAATCTGACCTAGTGACACTTTTTATTTAAATACAATAAAGATTTCATCACGACAAACATCCTGGTGGTTTCATGAAGACTAACGCAAATGGTGGTCATTGAAAGAAATTTGACCAATCGACCTGGTTATTGACTCGGCATAACCCATATTCGAATGTCATGGAAATAACATCAAGACAAACATTCCGGAAAATGTTCATGAAGATTGAAGCAAAATTATGACTCCTACAGGGTAAAAATATTTAAAAGAAATTTGACCTAGTTTTCATCGGACATGACCCATATACAACCATTACCAATATAGCATCACGCCATACAGTTTGAGAACGATTCATGAAATTTGAAGCAAAATATTTGGCCTCTAGAAGGTTGAAAAGCTTCTAAGTCAATTTGACCAAATGACCTAGCTGTTGTCTTAAAGCAACTTGACCTAGATTTTTTAGACGAAATGCCCCATATTCAAACGAGATTGAGATATATTACGTCAAAAAGTTTGATAAAATTTCATGATGATTGAAGCTTAATAAACTGTGGCCTCTGGTGTGCTAAAATGTAGCTGTTGACGACGCACAACGCACGTACGGCAGTCGATAACGCTAGCTAAATTAAAGCACTAAATACGCCGCCATCAGGCGAATCTAATGAGTATACACATCATTCATTTATAGGATAAAAAAAAGAAATAATTCACTAAATATACAGTAAAATTCCTATATTTTGACCACTTTTGAACAGTCCTTAAGATGGTTTATTTCCACAGGACATTGTGTAGAAAAGACAAAGAAACACAGACTTTTAAAACAAGAATTGGTCTTATTTTTAGCTGGCCTTAATAACGGATTTTACTGATTGTCGATATCTGGGTACAATACAATTGTATATTCTAGCAAAGTAATGACACTAGTCGCATTCTTTTAGCATTTTCTTACAATGATTATCCTTGTATATAGACATATTAGTTCACAAAGGTATACATTATTGTCGATATTTGTGGTAAAAAAGTAAATATTTTATTTAAATTTCAAGTGTAAAGTCTCATGTAAAGTAGAAGTAAAACAAAGATCAGGAATCGATACAATTAACTTACTCCACCCATCAAAGACACCAAAGGGAAAGAAACACAAACATTAAGCGACCAGACCATAATGGAAACCTCAACAAAGGAAGGCCATAAGGACAGTTACTTTCCCACAAAATGGCCATATGACCATCCAAAATAAAAAGACACAAGTGATACACACAGTAAGAACAAACAACAACATAAATAAGCCGCCACAGAAGAACCGCCTTGGAACGGTCAGTGGAAAGATTTCCACTGGGGGGCTTAAATCGATTTTACGTGGCCACAATCCTCGCCCTTACTTCCGTCGCGATTTAGACAAATAATTTGTTCAGTCCGCATGAAGGCCTCCTAACTCAGCAGTGCAACCTTTAGAAACAATGCGGTTCATATTTCCATGGACGCATCGAGTCACATGATTTTTAGTGACGTAAACCTGTAGTAAACAATGCGGTTCATATTTCCATGGACGTATCGAGTCACATGATTTTCAGTGACGTCAGTTTAAACCACGGTTCTCTACGGGCGTTGATGACGTCAACGCTGTTCCGCTCTTTGTAGAAAATCAGCGTGCACATATAAATGTTTTTCAGCTTTCAAAATTTGCCCTATAAGCATTTTGTTCGCCTAGTGATGGGGGCCAAAGAATGCAAATATAAAAACTAAACTTAATTTTTCTACTTTTCATGGACGTATGATCGACAGCGGGTCGCTAGCAAAGTTTACATGAACCCCTTCGGGGATCATTTACTTTGCACGCGACCCATTGCGTTTATACTTTCATGAACAGCAGAAAAATAACATTAATTTCTTAAATAGATTACCAAAGGGAAAGAAACACAAACATGAAACAACAGGCCCTAATGGAAACATCAATAGCGGAAAGCCAAAAGGACAGTTACTTTCCAACAAAATGGCCAATAGGCTATTCAAAATAAAACAACACAAGCGACACAAACATCCAAAGGCAAACCATAACAAAAATAAACCGCGACAGAAGAACCGCCTTGGAACGGTCAGCGGAAACGAATTCCACTGGGGGCTTAAATCGATTTTACGTGGCCACAATCCTCGCCTTTACTTCCGTCGCGATTAAGACAAATAATTTGTTCAGTCCGCATGAAGGCTTCCTTACTCATCAGTGCAACATCTCCGTGAACACAAAAATCAAACAACCACAGAGATGAAACAACGGTGAGGACTCGACAGCAAGAAACTACTGAACTGCTGGAGCAAAGAGCAAAAGATAACCAACAAGTTAGACTCCGATGGGCCCGACCAGAGACTGAGCCTGACCAGGAAAAGTGTGGATAGGTAAACTGACCGGCTCAAAAATGACCAAAATAGTGTTGATTAGGCCGTTTAACTCCAATACAAACAAACAAACAATAGAAATCAAGGAACGCATCATATACTGAGCGGCAATTTTGAAGTATTATTGGCTGCAACTAGCTTGTCGGGCCAAGAGAAACAAGACCGATCAACAACTTTTAGTTCTTTGGAGTGTGAATCCTTTTTCATGGTTCTAAAATTGATTTTTGTTAATGAAAAAATATCACGTTTTGTCTTCTTTTTGCTTTAAACATAGATTGTGGACACTCGTTACAACGCCTCATTGAGGTGGTTCGGATTATTACCCACAATTTATGTGCTTGAGGGACAATCAGGGCAAAAATAGGATTTATATGGAGTGTTAATTTTGCTAATTAGTTCCGATGAGCAGACATATGAGCTCGTGTACAAACGAGCTAAGCTTCCCACCTCCCAGGAGATAGTGTGCGCCAAGATAGACAATAATATAAAGGTATACATATAGCTAGTAATGGTGTTTGTAAAACACAATGCCCCCAACCATATGCCTGCCCCTAAACGCCCAAATTTTCAAAGGACCATAACCAAAGAAAATGTTTCAAAGTTTGTTTTTTTTTTTTTACATGTTAATCAGGTTATGTACTAATCAATCCCTATCTGACAGCCTGTCAAGTTTCTAGGCAACAGTTAAAACATTTTTTGAAATAACGTGCTACAAGAATGAAACACAATCAAATAGTCAGAAATGGCAAAGGGCCATAACTCTAAAATATATTATTAAATTGGTTGAAAATTCAATCAGGTATTTTCTTCCAGAGATCAAATCAGTATACCTGTTAACAAGGGTCTAGCTCAAAGTGATAAAAGGCCATAACGCACGAAGCTTTTGTTTCGCAATTGAGTCACACGTTAATCAGGTCATCTACACATCACTACCAATTCATTCACCAACGTTCAAGGCTGTAGCTCTCATAGGTTTTGAGTATTTTGCTGACATGTTTTTTTATCAAAAATATTCAAGGGGCAATAACTCTTGAAAGGGCATAATCCTGATGAAAAAAATACGCGACAGCTATTTTCTCATGAGGAATTCATATATGACATTTCAAAACCCTAGCATACACGGTTCTAAAGCTATGTTATGCAGCACAAAGCATACAATGTACAAATACCCAACGTGACAAAGGGTCATAACTCACGAAGTATTTTTTTTGAGAAATTAGTCAAGGGATATTCAGGTCATCTACTCATCAACACCAATCTATTCACCAACTTTCAAGGCGCTAGCTACAATAGTTATTGAGACATTTTGCTGCCAAGATTTTATTTAAAAAAAATCAAAGTGCAATAACTGTTGAAAGGGGCATAATCCGTATGAGAAAACAAAATGCATCAGCTATTTTATTTTTACATGAGGAAGTCATATATGAATTTTCAATACCTTGGCATACACGGTTTCAAGGTATGCTATGCATAAAAAAGCATACAATGTACAAATACCGAAAGGGCCATAACTCACTAAGGATTTTTCGGAATTTAGTCAAAAGTTAATCAGGTAATGTACTCATCACCACCAATTTATTCACCAACTTGCAAGGCTCTAGCTTCAGTTTTTTTACATTCCTGAAATCCATGCGTGAATATCTAACTTGCGTGCATGCTCATGATTCAGAACTGACCTTAATGAATACACTACAAACGACCTAGAATTTCTTCTAGATTTTTGTCTGAGTCCATTTGTTCAAAACATTGTTAGCTAAACAAGCTCTTTAGTATTCAAAAATTGTAACATCACGTGAACAAGTCCGTGAAATGAATACCCCCTTACACCCCACTTTATATAGAGAAAACTGGGGTTTAAGGTGGTATACACTATTTTTCCTATTTCTGCTTCAAGACATAGGTTGTGGGTACTCGTTAGAACCGCCTCACTGAGGCGGTTCTAACGAGCACCCTCAACCTATGTTTTGAACATTTGTAACCAAACTACCAAGGATTTTCGTCAGAAAATTAGCCATTTTGGAGATATGAAAATGCACAAAGTCGCACGGATGTGTTATCGTAATGACTGTTTCAGCCAGTACAATATATAATACTCTGCATTTTTAAAGAATTATTTGTAGTAGCGTTTGCAAAATAGAGGATCTCACATGAGTGCTCATGTATTATTGAATTTATTAAACGAGTTGAGGTAAAGGGATAAAATGCGAGGCTTTGCCGAGCATTTTATCCATTTTCCTCGACGAGTTTAATATTTTCAATAATACATGATTTGCCGAGCATTTTATCCCTTTTCCTCGACGGGTTTAATAAATTCAATAATACATGAGCACGAATGCAAGATTCTATTTATCATGTGACATTTAAAGCTCATTTTATCCACGATTGTGTAACAAAAATGTCAATATTCCGCCATTAGTAAACGCGACGTCGTTAAGGACGTCGTACATGTAACGTTACGGGGCGTATCTAACTAATCTGCATATTTAATCCACGAGTGGATTATCGAATTTATTACATGGCGTTATCACACTCTCAGACGCGACGTCATATGATAAAGCTCCTTAGATGATTTCAGCCAAAATAAGTAGAAGTGGGGGCAATGAACAGGAATCGATACACAGCACCCATCAGAGACACCAAAGGGAAACTCTGTAAATTTGGTGAAAAACATGTGGGTAGCTTTTGCATTTGCATGTGGTTAATTGTATCGACTCCTGATCATTGCCTTCACTTCTGTTTTGAACTGATATAATTTTCATAACAATCAGAAATGTACAAATTGCTTTCCTGGATGGCCCAATTGCGTTTTCAACACGCTTTGTGTACCAAAGTAAATTCGCAGTCAACTCAATAAGACCAGAAAGCGGCAAGGAGAATAAATGTACATGTGTTTTACTGAGCTTGACTAATTTACCCAGGTAAACAGGGGACATTATTTTTGTTAACTGTAGCAGATTTCTCTTTATTTTTTGAAGAGATGCAACATGCACTATATGTCGCACGGATGTCATATCGTAATGCGGAACAAGCAGTTCTCTCCTGATAGACTGCGTGAAAGCACTTATTAACAAATGCATAAAGCAGTACAATTGCAGAACTGTTTTATTTAAATACAGCAAAGCTACAATACAGGAACAGCACCAGAACCATTGCTTTCGAACCATCGACAGCACAAGCTAGGGACTGTTTTGGTAAAACACATCAAAGCAACATGACCTAAAACACAAGAACCAAAGCCTTAGAACGGTCGGCGGCACCGAGACCGGCTATATTCCGTTTGTGTCTTCTTTGTTTGTTTCTGGATGCCCTGTTAATTCAATAACTTGTAAATACTATCTAATATCGAAAAGTGTCACTTCTTGCAACATTAGCGTCGCCGGTAATGTAATAATAATGCAAATCATTAATTGGTTTATTTTCCTGGTGCGGATGCACAATCAAAATCTGCCAGTGTAATACAATTGAGGAAAATGCTTTTAGCGCGACATTAGCAAAATCAAACTCTTCTGACCTGATTATACCCGTATGCCAAGGAACCTATAATCAAGCATAGCTACATGAATATGATAATGGACGTATCATTATTATTTAGTGTCGGACGGCTCCGCCAATCGAGCCTTGCAGACGCAGATTTAGCTACATGGTGCTTCCGCGCAGAGGTAAAACCGACCGAATATGAGTAATGGTAAACCTGTTAGGAAGTGTAATGTTTTGAAAAAAGGTAAACCTTTGGAAGCGAGGACTACAGCACAGTACTGAAAATTTCAGTACTAAGGAGTGAGCAAGATATTTCTGGATCAGACTAGCTAGTTTGCAGGCGTGTTAGACTGACCGTGTACATGAACCCTAGTGGTTTCTTTGGCGACTGGGCTTCATATCAGGGCTGTTTTGTTTGTGCCGTGTGGCGGCTGTAAAAGGTCTCCCCGTACATGCATTTAATGCTCTTATTTTTCCAATCCTCAGGGATTGCTTATGCATAAGTTAATTGTATCAATTCCTGATCTTTGTTTTACTTCTACTTTTCAAATGCAATTAATCTCATTGTGGGGTAAAGGTCCCAAAAAAATCGGAAGCAGCGTCACCAAATGACCTAAATTGTGTTGATCAATACAAAACAAAACCAAAAAAAAAAAAAATCGGGTTCAGATTTTAATGTCATAGTCATCATGGCAAAACACATTTCTTTCTTTGTTTTTGTGTAGGAATTCCAACAAAATGGTTGTCATGTCATTCGCTATTTGTTTGCAATTTAATGACCCATTCAGCACCCTTTATTTCTAGATCATATCGAGCCCTTCAGTTTACTTGACCACACCTTTCCTGGATAGGCTTTACATATGCCGTTAACCGCCCTTCTCTGATCAGCGGAAGGTTGAGAATGGCTCTAGAAAACAATGATCAATTGTATCGTTTCCTGATCATTGCCTCCACTTCTATTTTGCATATCAGAGGGTTAATTGTATCGATTGCTGATCATGGCCTCCACTTCTATTTTGCATATCAGAGGGTTAATTGTATCGATTCCTGATCATTGCCTCCACTTCTATTTTGCATATCAGAGGGTTAGTTGTATCGATTCCTGATCATTGCCTCCACTTCTATTTTGCATATCAGAGGGTTAATTGTATCGATTCCTGATCATTACCTCCACTTCTATTTTCCATAAAAGAATTTTGCCGACCTTACATGTATCGAATCCACAACATCCTATTCACCACTTATACGCTCATCCAACCGAGCTACCGAGGGCGAGATCATTTCTTACACTCCTGTTCAAATATATTGAAAGGTTTTCCCTCAAACAAAAATGAAAAATTTCAGATAAAAAATTCTGAGGATTTCTTATATTTCGTCTTGAAAAAAAGACAGTGGGAACTCATTAGAAGCGCATCGGCGAGATGTTCTAACGAGCGCCCACAATCTACGGTTTAGCATAGAAAAAATATCTACTCCTGTAAACCCAGTTTTACTATATAAAAGTGGGGTTTAGGGGGCTCGAAACTATATAGGAGTGTTTAGTGATGGCTTAGTGTAACTATCTATCCAGCTGAATACTAGACAAAGAAACTTTTAACAAATGCGTGTAGGCACCTCAGTCGTAAATGATGTATGTACACTACACATGTTATATTGAATAAGACATAGAATAAAACAAAACAAGAAAAAACTAGAAATGCGTCCATAGGACACGGATGCCACCGCCTGAAAATATGTCTATTAATCCATAGTAAGTTACTGACGGTGTTTAACCCTTATCTTGCTTAATATTCATTTAAGCCACACCCATTTCTGTCTCTCAACCAATCAAATTACTTGATGTAATTTATTGCTACAAATTCATAAACTGAATGCCAAACAGTGTAGATCCTGATCAGATGGCTTCTTCAGAAGCCATCTGATCTGGATCTACACTGTTTGCAAAGATAAGGGGTTGTCGTGAACAGCAAGATAAGGGTTAAGTTTTGGACCTTTTTTTCACATTTGACCTCAAATAAATGACCTTGACCTTGGAGGTTAGGACCTTGGTTTTATGTGAGGCAGATAAGAAAGTTATTTCCTGCGTTTAAGTTTCGGACCCTTTTTTACCTTTGACCTCTAAATATGACCTTGACCTTGGATGTACGGACCTGGGTTTTGCATGTGACACATCGTCTCATGATGGTTAACATTTCTTCAAAGTAATTTCAAAATCCATCCAAATATAAAGAAGATATTCGCTGCGTTAAAGTTTCGCATCCTTTTTTTGACATTTGACCTCTAAGTATGACCTTGACCTTAGAGGTACGGACCTGGTTTGTGCACGTGACACATCGTCTCATGATGATAAATATTTCTACAAAGCAATTTCAAAATCCATCCAGAAGTAAGAAAGTTATTGACTACGTTTACGTTTCGGACGGATGAACGAACGAGTTCGTCCGAACAAACGGACGGACGGGCGGACGTACGTACGTACGGACGGACGGACGGACGAACAGGGGCATTGCTATATGCCCTTCCACCATTCTTCGAATGGCGGGGCATAAAAAACACTGACAGCACTGGTGAGTCGACTGTTTCTAAGCGTAAGCTGGTTGAGTCACTCCTGCCGCCGAACACCAGTCTGATGACCCTGTTCCAACCGCCGTCAAAATATAGCATGAACCTGTATTAAGCAAGCACCTCTGGGATATTCAAAAAGTGCTTGCTTAAGGCAGGTGCTTGCTTAACACAGGGGCATTTTAATGCATTTTTCTTTTTCGGGAACTGAATGGCTGATTGCGTAAGACAGGTTGCATGCTTAATAAAGGTGGCCACTAAGACAGGTTTGACTGTAACTCAAAATATCTGGACATTTGACAAATCAATGTCGGTGAAATCTTAATCGCAGGAAAAGAAAAGAAAATTTTGACTGAATGGCAAACCTAAACAAATTTAACCATTTCAACTCCATATACTGGTACATATATACCTATGCAAATAGTGTAGATTCAGATGAGACGAATAAATCCCATATTTACACGAAAGTACATTCAGGCAAATTGATGCGAGACGTGGTGTCCATGCATACACGCCCCGTTGGTTTCATTGGGCGATAGGGCATGATATTTCATTTTATCTCAATATCAGGAAGAAAACCAACAAAATTGGAAGCAATGTCTCCAAAATGACTTAGTGTAGTGTAGTTTATATTTTCTTGTCCTTTGGGATCATTGATTCCATTGTTGAATTTTGAAAATATTTGAGGGTCACTGATGAGGCCTAATTGGCCGAAACTAGCTAGTCTGGCCCAGAAAACATTTACACTCCATATTTTCCAGTTCTTTGGTGTATTCCTTGTTTCCAAAGGATAACCCTTTCTAGAACTTATTTAATAGTGTTGACCTGGAAGTTAAACTAAAACAAGAGGACCAAGCTAGCCTTGGTCCTGTATCGCTCACCTGAGCTAACAGATTCAAAGTTTAAGGAAGTGCAACCTTTACTGAAGGCTTTATGGGAGGACATGGTGATGACAGGGTAAGCATTTTCTGAAAATCAAGAAGAATTTAACTCTATGATAAACAGGCTGACCTCACCGGTTTTCAAACTCATTCAAGCTTTTATTCCTGACTTGCTAAGAAGATCCGATCTAAACTGAAGTGGCTATGGTGATGACAAGTTCAAAAACAAGAGTTTTCAAACTCCTCCAAGCTTTCTGCCTGACTTCCTTGTTTGTAAGTTTCATGAAGATCCGTTCAAAACTAAAGGGGCAGTCGAAAATAGGCATTTTCAGCAATCAAAGGCACGTCACTCTATGATAAATGTGCCGACTTGGCCGGTATTCGAACTCACCTGAGGTTTTATTCCCAGCCACCTTACATGTAAGTTTCAGAAAGATCCGATCAGACTTGGCCAGTATTCAAACTCATCCAAGATTTTATTCCCAGCCACCTCACGTATAAGTTTCAGAAAGATCCGATCAAAACCGAAGGGGCTACGGTGATGACAAGGTCAAAATTTGGCATTTTTAGCAATCAAAGGGATGTTACTCTAAAATAAATGAGCCGACTTGGCCAGTTTTCGAACTCATCCGAGATTTTATCCCCAGCCACCGTACATATAAGTTTCAGAAAAATCCGATCAAAACTGAAGGGGCTACGGTAATGACAAGGTCAAAAATCAACATTTTCAGCCATCAAAGGGACAGAACTCTACGATAAATGGGCTGACTTGGCCTGTTTTCGAACTCATCCAAGATTTTATCCCCAGCAACCTTACATATAAGTTTCAGAAAGATCCGATCAAAACTGAAGGGGCTATAGTGATGACAAGGTAAAAAATCGGCATTTTCAGCAATCAAAGGGACGTAAATCAATGATAAATGGGCCAACTTGGCCGGTATTCAAACTCATCCTAGGTTTTATCTCCAGTCACCTTACATATAGGTTTCAGAAAGATTCGATCAAAACTGAAGGGGCTACGGTGATGACAAGGTAAAAAATCGACATTTTCAGCCATCAAAGGGACATAACTATATAGTTAATGGGGCAACTTGGCCGGTTTTCGAACGCATCCGAGGTTTTATCCCCAGCCACCTTACATATAAGTTTCAGAAAGATCCGATCAAAACTGAAGGGGCTACAATGTTGACAAGGTCAAAAATCAACATTTTCAGCAATCAAAGGGACCTAACTCTATGATAAATAGGCCACCTTTGCCGGTATGCGAACTCATCCGAGGCTTTATCCCCAGCCACCTTGCATATAAGTTTCAGAAAGATCCGATAAAAACTCAAAGGGCTACGGTGATGACAAGATCAAAAATCGGCATTTTCAGCAATCAAAGGGACGTTCCTCTGTGATAAATGGACCAACTTGGCTGGTTTTCGAACTCATCCGAGATTTTATCCCCAGCCACTTTACATATAAGTTTCAGAAAGATTCAATCAAAACTGAAAGGGCTACAGTGATGACAAGGTCAAAAATCAGCATTTTCAGCAATCAAAGGGACGTTACTCTACGTTAAAAGGGCCGACTTGGTCGGTTTTCGAACTCATCCGAGATTTTATCCCCAGCCACCTTACATATAAGTTTTAGAAAGATCCGATCAAAACTGAAGGGGCTACGGTGATGACAAGGTCAAAAATCGGCATTTTCAGCAATCAAAGGGACGTAACTCTATGATAAACCAGCGGACTAGGCCGGTTTTCGAACTCATCCGAGGTTTTATCCCCAGCCACATAACATATAAGTTTCAGAAAGATCCGATCAAAACTGAAGGGGCTACGGTGATGACAAGGTCGAAAATGGGCATTTTCAGCAATCAAAGGGACGTAACTCTATGATAAATCGGCCGACTTGGCCGGTTTTCGAACTCATCCGAGCTTTTATCCCCAGTCACCTTACATATAAGTTTCAGAAAGATCCGATCAAAACTGAAGGCGCTACGGTGATGACAAGCATTTTCCCATAGTAAGTCTATGGGACCTTGTGGTTGCCATAGGAACCAACGTTTTAGAGCGATTTCAAAAAAAAGTTTATGTCATCAATGCCCCACCAGAGGCATACTACAGGTGAGAAATGATTGAGATAAGCCTGCAGGATACAGAGATATAGCTGCTCAAAAGTTTGGACGGACGACGGACGGACGACGGACGACGGAGGACCCACTATACTATAAGCTCCCCTGGAGCCTTCGGCCCAGGTGAGCTAAAAACGAACAGTCATGTCCAAATTCAAAAATGAAAGAGTCCATTTCTGACACATAGGTGTAAAAAAGTTAATAAAACAGTGGCTCCTGTCAGTCGACATTGGACTTTACACTGTCAAATCGCGAGCAGTACACTTTCGCTGAAGTGGGTCAACCGGTATCATCTTTTACGGCGTTTCCAAATAACTGTTCATGTAGTAACGTCTCCGATTATATACATATTATGCTTTCAATCATCAGTAAATTCTATTAATAGAATAAATAGCTTCGCCGAAGGTAATCACCGCTTTATCTAGTGACTATATATTCTGTGAATCATTTACCAATTATAAGACCTTTAGCAGGAATTAATAATCCTCAATAGTTATTGACGGCTTTACTAGTGATTCTGAAGACGATTTTGCCTCGTATTAAATATATATATTGCGTGCTAAATACGAGGACTGTTCGAAAAGTAGAACGTTTTCTCATGCACTAATGCGAAATCACCTGGAAATAAAAATCACAGCGTAGAAAAACATTTTACCTATACATTGATACCAAACCTGTTAAAATCCATGCACTTTAGCTATGTATATCGTTCGATAAACACTGTCTACACTTGTACACTAATATAAAACATGGCTGGAAGAAGGTCAGAGTGCGCCGTTGAAATACGGTCCTATATTAAGAATCATTGTATTCTTGGTATACGGTGCAAAGACATTTTTGATGAAATATGTTCGGTTTATGGGCATAATGAAATGTCTTTTCCGACAGTTTTTCGTTGGTGTAAGAAACTCAGCTGTGGGCTAGGCTCAACAGAAGATGTACCACATGATCGTCGGCCGAAAAGAGCAACATCTGCCAAGATGGTTGCTAGAGTGAAAGAAATAGTTGCTACCGATGCACGATACACCACTAGGCAAATAGTTAGTATGGTTGGCTTCTCATTAGGAGCAGCTCATACAATTCTGAAACGGGATTTGAAAATGAGAAAGATCTGTGCTAGATGGATTCCCCATCTGGTGACAGATTAGCAGAAACAGACACGCGTTCAGTGCGCCAAGAAGTTGCTTAAAAAGTTTCCAAATTACAATGCACGGTCTTTCGCAAATGTCGTCACAGGTGACGAAACATGGGTTCACTTTTTTGAGCCAAAACGAAAGATTCAGAACAAAATATGGGCAACAAAGTATTGCAAAAGACAATGCATTGCAAGCGGAACATGAGCGTCAAGAAGGTAATGTATGCCATATTCTTTTCAAATCAGGGCCCTGCTATTCAGGTTGCTGTGCCTAAAGGCAAATCTGTAAATGCGAAGTTTTACAAGAATAAAGTTCTTCGAAAATTGAAGACATTACGATAACACACCCGTGCAACATAGTGCATTTTTCACATCTCCAAATGGCCATTTTTTCTGATGAAAATCCGCGATATTTTTCTTATAAATACTGCAAACATAGGTTGTGGGTGCTCGTTAGAACCGCCTCAGTGAGGCGGTTCTAACGAGTATCCACAACCTATGTCTTTGAAAAGAAATAAGAAAAGTAATGTTTACCACCGTAAACCCCAGTTGTCTCTATATAAAGTGGGGTTTAGGGGGGTCTTCATTTCACGGACATGTTCACGTGATGAATATTTCAAAGAACGAAGACCCGCAACTGGTTTGGCCAATGTCATATTGCTACATGACAATGCGTCATCGCACAAGGCGTTCATTGTGCATGACTATCTGAAGCAGGAAAAGGTTGTTGAATTCCCCTGACCTTGCCCCGTGTGACTTTTGTTTGTTCCCGCGGCTGAAAAAAATACCTTTCTGGTCGAAAATTTGTACAGCGCAAACACCTCGGTTCTGCAATATTCCAGTGCCTTCATAGTATACCTCGAAAAGACTACCAAAATGCATTCAATGATTGGATCAGAAGACTGAAAGTTTGTATATCTGTTAAAGGGGAATACTTTGAGGGGACAAAATACATTTTTCATCGAAATCTATCACGGAATCATTTTTATGTGCTTAGTTGCATTCAGATTTGAACAGTTCTCTTATGTTTTCTAAAAATAATCATTTAACAATTATAAATGAGAACGTAACGTCTACGGACAGATTCAATAAATTCTAAATAACTGTTCTTCGCTTTATCTAGTGATTAAATTCTGTGAAGCATTTAACAATTATAACATCTATAGAAAGACTAAATAATTCTTAATAGCTATTCACAGCTTTATCTGGTGATTCGGAAGACTCTTTATGCACATTTATCATGTTTTTGTATTGTGAATAATTAAACAATTGTGTACGTCTAAACCATCCTGTGAAATAGAAGTTGAGGCAATGAAGACTATGTAAAGACTGGCAATTTTGCTGGCTGTATTATTATTTCCAAAAGAAATTGATTTCATACGTAGCATAAATCGTACATAATAGTTCATGGCTATTACTAAAGCAAAACAATGACCGTTGAGAGTTCAAAACCAAAGCGTGACGAGACGGTTCCATTTTTCAGGGAAGGCAAGCTCCGGATAACTTTTGTCACGGAATTTTAAAAATGTGGCAGGCTGTTACGACTACATGTCTGTCTTGTATTAAACACGAAATACAAAATAAGCAACGAAATTGTAACTACAAACCAATGTAAAATACCAGTTAATGGCGACTTACCTAAAACATGGTCGAGTTCAAAATTAAAAGTGCAGCCATGTCTCAACGCGTTTTGGAAGGCTATAGTAGCTGCCTAATCAATTGAATTACTAACCCCCAAAAAGTGCCATTTAAGGTATTTGCGGATTGAATTCATTTTCTTTTTCTCCTTTGTTTTGTTTGTTTGATTTGAGGTATAACGTCCCCGTCAACACCGAAAGGTCATTTTAGAGACGTTGCTTCCAATTGTGTGCGACTTCCACCCGACATTGAGATGAAATGACATCTCAAGCCCTGCCGCCCAATGAAATCAAAGGGTTAATAAGCATGGACTTGCACAACTTTGCCTGGACAGGCTTCGCAATTAATTCGATTTGCTAGAGTGTGTAGTCATGTAACTTACTTCAACACTCGTAATAAATTATTAACGGCTAAACTCCTTAATCAGGGTTATCGGTACCATAAACTGCGCAAAGCCTTTTCAAAATTTTATAGACGCCATTCTGATTTAATGTCAAAATTCAGTATTGGACTTAAATCTCTTCTGCAACAAGATCTATCGGAACCCGAACTTTATGGTGACTTAGTATATAAATTCAGAAAAATATATAACCGCAATGACTTCAGCACCCAATTTCGTAAAATCATTCTTCGATATAAAAAGATTGGGTACAACATGGATACTATACGACAGACTGCATGCATGGTAGTTAACCCAATCACGGTTGGCAACTTTGCTTCCCTCTTTAATTGCACGCCGGTGGGTCAGGCCTCAGATTCTATGACGGCTCCAATGTATAGGCTTATTGAGAATTAGAGAGATAATGCTGGTTGGTGCCTGATGCTCTGTCTCTGGTCGGGCTCATCGGAGTCTAACTGTTGGTATTCTTTTGCTCCAACATTTCAGTGGTTTCTTGCTGTCGAGTCCTCACCATTGTCTCACCTCTTTGGTTCTTTGATTTTTGTGTTCACGGAGATGTTGCACTGATGAGTTAGGAGGCCTTCATGCGGACTGAACAAATTATTTGTCTAAATCGCGACAGAAGTAAGGTCGAGGATTGTGGCCACGTAAAAGTCGATTTAAGCCCCCCAGTGGAAATCTTCCACTGACCGTTCCTAGGCGGCTCTTCTATGGCGATTTATTTATGACCCATATAATGCTTTTTTATTTACCGTGATTGGGTTAACTACCATGCATGCAGTCTGTCGTATAATATCCATGTTGTACCCAATCTTTTTATATCGAAGAATAATTTTACGAAATTGGGTGCTGAAGTCATTGCGGTTATATATTTTTCTGAATTTATATACTAAGTCACCATAAAATTCGGGTTCCGATAGACCTTGTTGCAGAAGAGATTTAAGTCCAATATTGAATTTTGAAATTAAATCAGAATGGCGTCTATAAAATTTTGAAAAGGCTTTGCGCAGTTTATGGTACCGATAACCCTGATTAAGGAGTTTAATCAGTGTTCGGGAACACTGTGTTCGGATATAAGCAGTGTTCGGGAATAACAGTGTTCGGGAATAAGCAGTATCGTGGTTTGGAACTCGTCTTGGGAGCGTTGAGTGCGGCTGTATTTTTGGTTAAGGGAAAATTTAAGGGTTAGGGAGCTACTGGCAATAATTGGATAGAATTAAATATTGTTAGTAGCTATAGGGAACATTCATTTATGCGATTTGCTGTCGCTATAGTCGATCGCTGCTATATAAACTTTAAACACATGTGTTGAAAACTGGTAATTAACGAACTTTGTCTTGTTTTAATTTATCCCCAACTTGAAGTATATAAGTAACATCCTAATCACAGTGTGGCGTTGCCTATATATTTTGGGGATCAGAAGTGACGGATAAACATAAGGAAAACAAACTGAGAAAAATACAAGGCCGAGAAGCAGAAGAAGAAGAAGAAGAAGAAGAAGAAGCCGGGCACACGTACACACACGCTGTAACGTTCTGTCACCGTAAAACTATGATATTCATGGAGAACCTTTAGAAATATTACTACATAGCGAAATTGCCAGCCTGTACATAGTGAACATATATTCCATTATGTGATCATACATTCCACTGATATCAATAAATATTCACTGTTTAAACGACGCTAAGGTCTCGTATTTTACACATATACTGTGAATGAGCATGTAACATTTTATAGAATAAATAAATAAATAAAAAAATAAATCCGAGTCCATTCAAAACCACACAAATATTTAGAGGTAGTTTGTTAATATTCGTAAAATGTCCATTTTTTAATCAAACACGTCATGCAAAAAAACATTACTACTGTATTTGAGGTGAATTCCAAACGGTCAAAGGAGGAAACTCAATCAAACTATGTCTGCCAAAGAAATCTGCTGTCAAAGGGAAGAAATTGTTTCCGTCATGTAACCGTAGCCCCCTGCTCAGATGAATATAAATGCGCTGAGATGACACCAGGCTGCCTTACTCGGAAATATCTTTCAACCAGTCCTGTTCGCGTTACCATCACGAAAACACACCGTTATAATTTTGGAACCGTTAACCACTTTTATATTGTTAAACGTGAGTTTATAGGGTTATATATTATTTTCCGTATTTCTGCTCAAAACCATGGATTGTTGGTACTCGTTAGAACCGCCTCTTTGAGGCGATACTAACAAGTACCAACAATCTATGTTTAGAGCAGAAATTAGAAAAACGTCAGAATTTTTCATCCGACACTTTTCAATTTTTGGTGGTTAGATTGTCAATATATTTGAATAGACGTGTTTTCATAATGCTGAGAAAAGAAGAAGCTCATGAAAAGGATCTGCATTCATAGGAAAAAATGCCCTTTTAGAGATTTGTTTCCTTTCAGTGTAGACGCCTACAAATAAGGAAGACAAAAAGTTTTCATGAATTGCCTCCCCTGAACGAGTATCCAATCAAGTTAGAAAACTAACCTCTAGATCAACGACTTCTCGGGTGAATCTATCCCGTATAATAACCAATTGCTGCTCCCGTAATGCCTTCAGAGGCATGTTGTCAGAAATGGTAGCCCTCCGTCTAGACAAAGGTTTGTCAAATTTCATTAAAGCCATATTATGAGCTTTGCAACAGTACGTCTTCGCGGCACCTGTTGCATTTTAATGATAGCAGCGAAATGAAATCAGGCAAGCTTGGTATTGTCATGGAGATTGAAAGATACTAATTCCATAAATATCTCTCATAATACAGGTCTGATATCGAACTGCACGTCTTAAAGCTCGAGGTATTGAAAAGAAACCTTATAATGAGTGATTAACCATGCCTTTATAATTAGAAACGTATAGTGTTTCAAAGCGACGTCTGTGTTGTGCATGGTAATGTAGCTAATAGTATGGCAAGATCATTTTCCGTATCCAAGGTGACAGATTAGATCTATGTTAGATAAATCCGTATCAACGGCATGGGATAGACAGCCAAATATTGTTTCTGAACTTAGGAAAATATTTTACTACCGTATAAGGCTCCATGGAATACATACAACTACTATTAAGGTGTTTACATATTTTGCATTAACTTGCATTTGAACATTTGCCTGTAAAGTATTGTTATTATTTCTTACTTATGCGAGTTTCTGTTTATTTTCGTAAACATTTTTGGACGGGTTTTTAAAAAAAATCCGTCCTTTAAAATAGCGATGTCCGGGCGGGCGGGCGGGCGGGCGGGCGGGCGGGCGTCGTCCCAGATTTACCTTTTGGTTAACCTTTTTTCAAAGTGATATTTTTCATCTATTCTGTAGCAGATTGTTTTAATATCAGGACTGAAGCATAAGTGGAGTTACCGCTTTCATGTATTATCCATAAATGGCGCAAAAGACTAAAATTTTGGCAGAAATTGTCATTTTTCAAACTTGTGTTTTTCAGGTTTACCTTTTGGTTAACCTTTTTTCAAATGCCAGTGTAGTGGATAGAGTGCTGGACTACGAATCCTATTGTTGACTATGAATCTGAGGGGCGTGAGTTCAAACCCCGGTGGAGACATTTTTTTTTTTTTTTTCTTTTTTTTTTTCTTTCTTTTTTCATTGTTTTTTTTTTTCTTTATTTTTCTTTTCTTCTCCATAAACACATATGAACAATTATTATCTTCCTCCCCTGATAGTTGCTAGTAATAATACATACATGCATGCACAGGCATGGAATTTTCTTTTTCTTTTTTTTTTTTTTTTCGTTCTTTTTTTTAGCTCACCTGAGCACAAAGTGCTCTTCGTGCTCAAGGTGAGTTGATGTCCGTCGTCCGTCAACAATTTCTTTAAACGACATCTCCTCCTGGGATAATGGCCCGATTTCAAAATTATTTTACAGAAATGTTCATTAGGTGACCCTTTTTCAAAATTGCTAAAATCAGTGGCCACTAGAGCTAAAAATAGAGCTAAAAATAGAAAAAAAACCTTTATTTTTTGTTCTTCGTAAAACACATAAACAAATCAACCCCCCCCCCCACAAAAAATTGTTACTGGGTTAGGATATTGCATTTATTCTGTACACACATGCATACATAGTTTTACATACATACAGAAAAACACATAAACAAATCAACCTTCAACCCTAAAAACTTTATCTATTTTTTCTTCTTAAAACACATAAACAAATCATACCCCCCCCCCTCCACAAAAAGTTGTTACTGGGTTAGGATATTGCATTTGTTCTGTACATACATGCATACTTAGTTTTACATACATACCCTACCCACCCCACCCTACCCTAGCATACCCTACCCCACAACCCCAACCCACCCCCATCCCAAAACAACCCCAATCCACCCTCAACCCCACCCCATCCCACCACTCCCCACCTTACCCGACCTCACCCCATCCGACCCACCCAAGCCCACCTCACCCCACCACACCCCATCCCACCCCACACCCCACCCCTCCACAAATTCAACCCTGTCCCACCCGACACCTAACACACCCCACCCTACCCCACACCAGCACACCCCACCCTACCCCACCCATGCCACCACCATCCTAACTGTACTGAAAAAAAAAACCGTCCATAATGCCATTAGGCATTTTTCTTGTTTATTATTTCCTTAATAATAAGGGGTATTGGTACCTTACATAAAATATAGCGGTTCATCTTAGTTATGGTTTGTCTTTTGGCGTTTGTGTCGCTTATATTATTTTATTTTGGATAGCCTATTGGCCATTTTGTGAGAAAGTAACTGTCCTTTTGGCTTTCCGCTATTGATGTTTCCATTAGGGTCTGTTGTTTCATGTTTGTGTTTCTTTCCCTTTGCTGTCTCTGATGGGAGCTGTGAGTTAATTGTATGGATTCCTGATCAGTGCCTCTACTTCTATTTTAAACATAGAATTTGTCCTCAAATTCCTACAATTATTCTTATGACTTGCATGTAAGGCAGCTGAATAATCAAATTTAAACTACCCTATAAAATAGAAGTGAAGGTAAGAAGTATTAAGGTACGTAAAATAGAAGTGGAGGCAATGATCAGGAATCGATACAATCAACACACAGCTCCCATCAGAGACACCAAAGGGAAATCAACACAAACATGAAACAACAGACCTAATGGAAACATCAATAGCGGAAAGCCAAAAGGACAGTTACTTTCCCACAAAATGGCCAATAATATAAAATAATATAAGCGACACAAACACCCAAAAACAAACCATAACAAAAATAAACGCGACAGAAGAACCGCATTGGAACGGTCAGCGGAAACGAATTCAAATGGGAGGCTTAAATCGATTTTACGTGTCCACAATCCTCGCCCTTACTTCCGTCGCAGTGAATACTAAAAACATGAGGCTTTCCTTTTGTCAGATTAAAACTGCTCCGTAAGTTTGTTAACCAAACTCGGATAATAAACTTTAGCTCCTAATTGTATGTATATAATGAATACTTGATTGTTTTCTCTTTTTCATATACAGCATACTCAGTGTTCTTCTCAAGCGTTTGGTATTAAATTGGAAGTCAGCCACTGGTTATTTAAAATGTATTAGAACGGATCTTCAAAAACAGGCAATACCTACCACTTTCTGTCAATTTAGTTTCTAAATTCAGTTTTGTTGGACCCTTCTGCAACAAGGCCTATCGGAACCTGAATTTAATGGTGATTAAGTATATAAATGCTTGCAATCATTTCAGTACACATTTTCGTAAAATAATTCTTCGATTTAAAAAGATTGGGTACAACATAAATGCTATACGACAGACTGCACGCATGGTAGATAACCCAATCATGATTGATAGCTTTGTATCCCTCCCATTACAGTAACACACCCGTGCATTTGTTTCACATCCCCAAAATGGCTCCTTTTCTGATGAAAATCAGTGATATTTTTCTTATTTATACTGCAAACATAGGTTGTAGGTACGTACTCGTTAGAACCGCCTCGTTGAGGCGGTTCTTACGAGTACCCAAAACCTATGGGTTGGAGCAGAAATAAGAAAAATAATGTCTATCCCCATAAACCCAAATTTTCTCTCAATAAAGTGGGGTTTAGTGGGGTGTTCATTTCACGGACATGTCCTCGTGATGTTTATTGCACATCGGCGGGCCGGGCCTTAGCATCTATGACGGCTACAGCCTAAGGACATTTATTCATTTTTAAGTAATATCGGTTGTTACATTACGAAAATACGCCTATATAAATCTGAACCCCTTGAACCCCACTTTCATATAGTAAAACTGAGGTTTTCAGTGATAAACCTTATTTCTCTAAAATATAGATTGTGGTTACTCGGTCGAACCGCCTCGATGAGGCGGTTCTAACGTGTAAACTCCATCTATATTTTAGCAGAAATAAGAAATCTATCACAATGTTTCATCTTAAAATTTCCGTTTTTTTTCGGTAGTAAACTTTACTATGTATTTGTATAGGCGTGGTTCCGTAATGCAGTACGAAAACGCGCTTATATAAATTTGACCCCCTTGAACCCCACTCACAAATTTTAAGCTTAAAATTTCCGTTTTTTGTCGGTCTTAAAATTTACCATGTATTTTGATAGGCGTGTTTTCATAATGCATTACGAAAACACGCCTATATAAATTTGACCCCCTTGAACCCTACTTTTATATAGTAAAACTGGGGTTTATAGCGGTAAACTTTATTTTTTTATGTCTGCTCTTAAATAGAGATTGTGGGTACCCGCAATCAATATTTTGAGCAGAAATACGAAACATATCATAATTTCTTATCTTAACAATTTCGAGTTTTCGGCGGTAAAATTTACGATGTATTTGTATAGGCGTGTTTTCCCAATTTATGGTCTTACTTACGGTGCCGTTGCATTCCCAGCAGGCACATTACGTAATTGTGACGACACATCAACGTCGGTACAACGTCATGACGGTTATGAAACGTCACATCTACGTCGGTGCACCGACGTTGATTTGACATTGCCTAACGACGTGACCCAGCAGGGATTATGTTTGTGCTGTCTTGGCTTGAAGGTGCACGGTTATTGTATTGATTCCTGATCATTGCATTCACACTTCTATTTTGATCCTTAGGTTAATCCTAGTCATCGCCCGTCGCAAAGAGTGGAATACGACGAAAATTTCCTTTATGTTTTGTGATGTGTGGTTCTGATTATTTCCTCATATATGTTATAACGTTGACGATTCTGATTCGCTCCCCTTTTTGGTTGTTCATTCCTTCCAGTTTAATGTTTGTCATGTTGGCGATTCTGATTCTTTCCCCCAGTATGTATATTGCTCCTTTTTAGTTAGGTTTAGATATTCTGAGTCACCACCTGTTTGGGAAAGAGCTGATGACTCTGTTTACATATTGTCCATTTTGTTTACTGGTGTCACTCCATGTTTCGACTTCTTTCCCTAGTGATATTGTTGGAAGAATTTGGGACCTGTTTTTCCCAGTTCCTGATCGTTTCTCTTTTTAGTTTTCATTGCTGGGTTTAGTATGTAGTCGTTGTTTTAAGCATGTACTACAGCACGCCTATACAAATACCTTGTACATTATGAAAAACAAGCCTATACAAATACATTGTAAACTTTACCACCGAAAAAATGAAAATTTTAAGATGAAAAATTGTAACATTTTTCTTATTTCTGCTCAAAATATAGATTGTGGGTGCTCGTCGAGGCGGTTCTTACGACTACCCACAATCTATATATTAGAGCAGAAATAAGAAAAATAAGATTTACCCCTGTAAACCCCAGTTTTACTACATAAAAGTGGGGTCCAAGCGGGTCAAAACTACATAGGTGTTTTCGTGATGTATTCACATGAATTAAACAGTCACTTTTAATTTCATACAAAAAATGCATGTCTGATTTACGGATTTCAAACTAAATTCTCAGACTTTTCTTTCTGACAGAGTGTGCAAACTCAATACTGTGTACTTTGAGTCGAAATAAGTGTGCTCTCTGAAGCACAATAAAATAGTAATACATTCGTCGCCGCATCTGTGCATGGGTTCGAACCGCAGTCAAATCGAATATTTATTTATATCAGATTATTACGGAACCCGGGAAGGGACATTTCTGCCCCAATACCTAGCAGAACAGAATTTAAAACAAAACAAAAATAGAGTGGAGAGGAAAAAAGAAATATGTCGTTTAAACGATATAATATGTCGTTTAAATGACATATTTTTTTTATTTTCCAATCTGAAAAAGTAGGGTGGAATTTAAAACAATAAAAATAGAATGGAAGAGAAAACAAAAATATGTCGTTTAAACGACACATTTCTTGTTTCCTGTTCCATCCTGAAAAAAAGCATGGAATTAAAACAATACAATTAGAATGGAACAGAAAACAAAACTATGTCGTTTAAATGACATATTTCTTGTTTTCCTTTCCACTCTGAAAAAGTAGCGTGGAATTTAAAACAATAAAGATATCGTTTAATCGACATAATCTTGACCTACCATTGGTTATAGATCTTGTTTTTTCAACAAAATATGTCGTTTAAACAATATAACCCTAGCCTTTCATTGGTTTGTGGTATCAACCAATGCAAGGTCAAGATTATGTCGATTAAACGATACCTTTATTATTTTCAACTCCACGCTACATTTTCAGGGTGGAAAGAAAAACAATGAATATGTCGTTTAAACGACATAGTTTTGTTTTATGTTCCATTCTAATTTTATTGCTTTAAATTCCAGTCTACTTTTTCAGAGTGGAAAGGAAAACAAAAAATTATGTCGTTTAAACGACATATTTTTGTTTTTTGTTCCATTCTAATTGTATTGTTTTAAATTCCACACTACTTATTCAGGGTGGAACAGAAAACAAGAAAAATATAAACGACATATTAAAACAAGAAATATGTCGTTTAAACGAGATATGTTTGTTTTCCGTTCCATTCTAATGTTATTGTTTTAGATTCCACCAGACTTTTTCAGAGTGGAAAAGAAAATAAGACATATGTCATTTAAACGACATATTATATCGTTTAAGCGACATATTTCTTGTTTTCCTCTCCACTCTAAATTTATTGTTTTAAATTCTGTTCTGCTAGAAACTGGAACAGAAATGTCCCTTCCTGGGTTTCGTATATTATGCCTCCACTATGGTTGTAAAGACGAAAGGTCGCTTCAATTGCTGAGGAAAATAACCATAATCCCGGAAAAAAGATCTTAGAAATATTAAATAAACCCCTTATACAGAGTGTACTGCTGTGCCAGATAGCCTTATACACGCATTCTTTTTTTGGTATGCCTCTATAGCGCAGTTTGGTAGGCCGTCGGCCACTGCAGTGCTAGGCGCCGTCGACACATCTGTGCTTGGGTTCGAACAGCAGTAAAAGCAAATACATTCAACCTTGATAACCAGTACAGCTACCTATACAAACAAGGTAGATTCAGATGAGACAACTTGTGACAGATAATGACAAGTCTGAGCGACACTGTTTACCATCCCGATAACGATTTTAACTTAACCCAATGTATACTTGTAGACTCTTCTATTTCTATATGTTGGACAAGTCCATTTGTCATATAAGGGGTGTCAGGCTTATTTTTTCATTTTTATTCCTTTTTGACAGGATATCCTGTTAGCAAACAGTCCAAACTCTGATCAGACGCCGCGTCTGATCCGGGTCTTCGCTGTTTGCCAAGGTACCCCTTTAGGGGTTACCCGCATGCAATGGGTCAACCCCTTGTTAACAAGCCTGGAATGTCCAAATGCAAAGGTGGTAGGGTTTACTACAGCAACTCAGGGGTAAAGTGTTAAGTCAATACAATAATTTTACTTTACATGAAGGTTTATTGCTTTCTTGACCTAGTAAGTCTGTAAATTAGATCCCTTTAGGAAAATAAACCACTCACAAAACGGAGCCATACCACACTGATTCAATAACTTCCTAATCAAACAGTCATAAAATATTTTGCCAGGCAAAACATCTAAAACGGAACAAAAAATGACGTCGCTTAAATGACTGCATATTTCTGAAGAAAGAAATATTTAAGGAATCTTTCAGCGGATTTTGCGTATGCTTTTTTATGTTGAGTAGGTATTTTGTGTACACTCATTAGAACTACATTGAAGAGGCGTGACTAATACCTCACAGAACATAACTTCATCTAACAGAATGCAGAAAATCCATCCATTTTTCTATTCCAAGTATGCTCCTTTACCTTAACGTTGTGATGTACCTTCATTGGCTGGAACCGTCCCTGTGCCGAGCAAATGTCTATAGTTCTGAGCATGTTCGGCCCACTGAAGTTCGCATTACGAGAACACGCTTATACAAGTACATAGTAAGTTTTATCGCCGAAAAAAAGAAAATTTTGTGATGAAAAATTGTTATATTTTTCTTATTTCTGCTCAAAATATATATTGTGGATACTTGTTAGAATCGCCTCATCGAGGCGGTTCTAACGAGTACCTACAATCTATATTTTAAAGCAGAAATAAAAAATAGGGTTTACCCCTGTAAACCCTATTTTCATGATATAAAAGTGGGCTTCGAGGGGTCAAAATTATACAGGCGTGTTTTCGTGACGGACTTATTTTTCTCCCGAGTTAGCTATTTTTTTTTATTATTATTTCTTTTCTCTTATGATAATCATTATTATATCAAAGTTTGAAATACAGTGCCTACGCAACTAAATATGACTGTATGGCTTCTGCTGGATTTCAGTCGGAAGTGCGTTTGATCTGTGAACAAGAGGTCGCAAGTTCAATCCTTGCCGGCTCCGGCACCATTCGTTCATACTGATCATGGAATATTATAAGTTATTTTGATTCTTGAAGGGGAACATGAGATCATATTCTAACGGCACGGGCAAATATCGCTTTCAGGCGGGGAAGATGATCTGATGGTACCCGTCAAGAATCAAAATAACGAATTTGTTATACTAGAAAGTTTTTTGATGACATTTTGTACAGCGTTGCAATGTTTTTTCAAAGGATTATTTTGTAGCGGACGTCGCCTGTAGTACATGTTTATATGTGACGTCATCAAACGCACTCTTCTACACGCATTAAGTTGATTACGGTGCTCATTGGAAAAATGTTGACGTCATCTTGGAATTAAAGTTTTATAACGGAAAAAATTAAATTACACATGTAAGTACCGAATGACTGAAAAACAATCAAAATGTTTCGTTTATAAATTTATTGGCTGGAAATTTAATTGTGGTACATGATTTTTTTTACTTATATTTCGTACCTGCTGCAGTAAATCCAAGAAATCAGCGAATGAAAGCGCGAGAAGGTAATATATATTTTTGCTTTCGGATTATATGGAAAATTATTGCCCTTGTGCTGTCCAGTCAAAAGCCTGTAAATTTCTTTGCGATATAACAATTCACACCGTCATTCTCTCCCTTTCACTGATTCAGGAAGGGCAATTGACAGTTTGTCGTGATGTGCTGGTTGACCGCTTATGTATAGCTCAGTGTTTCAACTAAATTACTGAAAATCGGTATGGGTCGGTAGGTCGCAAAAAGCATTTTTTTTTTTCAAAATTTTATTCGATGGAAAAATGCAAAAAAAAAAAATGTTAAAACGGCTAATTTTTAGCTATATTACCTGAAACCATTCAATTAACGAGGCTAAAAGCAGCAAGGAAGCAAGTATTAGTTTAGCTATTTTGACATATTTAAGTGCTAGAAAATATTAAGGTGGGTAGGTAAGAAAACATTTTTGTTTTATTCTGGATGGCAATAGATTTGCAGGGTCGGCACAAAAATCAAAGTCGGCCGGGTTAGCGGAAACACAGCATTTTTAGGCCTAAGTATGCAAAGGAAAAGTAAGGATAGGCAAATTGACCTGCTGACCATGACAATAATAAAGCTGACGTGGCCAATAAACTCCAAACCAACCAACCATTTCGTTCGCGGCAGTATACGTTTCCATTACTTTAGCCCAGTCAGGCAAGCTGTCTTTAAATAACACATGTATATATTGCAACCATTAATGACTCTGTAATTAAGAATTTTGAAAGACAAAATGTGCACTAGAACATGCCCTATGACACGAGATAGAAAAAAAAACTTATTTGCTTTGCTTTGAAGAAGAAAGAAGAAACGCAGCAAAACCAATGTCTCCCAAATTCGTTTGGGATACTTAATTAATTATTATTTTTAAAATGGTTAGTAGTCCTTGTTTCCGAAGAATTACTTTTTATTTATCATATGACGTCGCGTCTGAGAGTGTAATAACGCCATGCAATATTTTCGATAATCTACTAGTGGATTAAATATGCAAATTAGCTAGATACGTCCCGTAACGTTACGTGTCCGACGTCCTTAACGACGTCGCGTTTACTAGCGGCGGAATATTGACATTTTTGTAAACAATCGTGAATAAAATGCGTTTTAAATGTCATATGATAAACAGAATCTTGCATTCGTGTTCATGTATTATTGAATTTATTAAACCCGTTGAGGAAAAGGGATAAAATGCTCGGCAAAGCCTCGCATTTTATCCCTTTTCCTCAACTCATTTAATAAATTCAATGATACATGAACCTTCATGTAAGATCCTCTATATATAGAACATTCAACTTTTAAGGGAATGTGTGGCGGCCCTTCAAAGGCTCATTGCCCTTCATCATAGCATGGCTTACATTTTCAAGTCCTTTGGGATCATTGCTTCAACTGGGGAATTGTTAAAATATCTGAGGGTCACTGATGTGGCCTAATTGGCCAAAACTAGTCTGGCCCAGAAAATAACTTGTATTCAAGTTTCATGTTTATTTATACTCTCAGGTTTACATGGTAAACAACAAGAGAATCAAGAAGAAACACATAATTATGCATTTGTGCATATGGCGGTAGGACTTGTACAGGGATACATTGGTTATGTTCCGTTACACATTCAGCTTTTTTTGTCATCAAATGAAATTTGATTCGGGAGGAGATCGACTGCACCGTGGCACTGGCAGATTCTCAGTGCAGTTAATACACGGTTGCCAGTTCTGTATTGTTGGCCTTGATTCAAAAGAAATCTCTTTATAGAACAATCGGGTTATCTACTCATCATTCCCTAGCGGGGCTGTCAAGTTTAAAGCCAATAGTCTGAACATTGCTGACATTGTAAAATGCCGAAATGTTCAAAGGGTCAAAACTCAAATAAAAACATTTTTTTATTAGAATTTGTTCAAAAGTTTATCAAGTCATCTAATCATCACCCCGTATCTTCCCACAAAGCTTCAATATGTTTTCATCACGAAACACGCCAATATAATTTGGACTCGCTTGAACCCCCCCCCCCCCCCACACACACACACACTTTTTATTTAATAAAACTGGGGTTTGCAAGGGTGAACCTTATTTTTCTTATTTCTGCTCTAAAATATAGATTGTGGGTACTCGTTAGAACCGCCTCTTCGTCCCGAATCTACCCACAAAGCTTTAATACGTTTTCATCACGGAAACACGCCTATATAATTTGGACCCCCGTTACGGATGAACGGACGAAGACGATCGACCCAGAGGCAAATCGCAGCACCTCCAACGTCTTCGAAATTGAGGCATAAATATAGCAGCATGAAAATGAAGGACCCACAAGAACCTTAAAGCGACTTTATCATATAACGTCGCGTCTGAGAGTGTAATAACGTCATGAAAAAATTCGATAATCAACTGGTGGATTAAAAATGCAAATTAGTTAGATCGTCTCATAACGTTACATGTACGACGTCCTTAACGACGTCGCATTTTCTAACTTCGGAATATCGGCATTTTTGTAAACGATTCGTAAATAAAATGCGGCAAAGTCTCGCATTTTATTCCTTTTCCTCGTTTAATAAATTCAATAATACATGAACACTCATGTAAGATCCTCTATTTATTGGACCATATAACCTATATGCACAACCATCCCAAACATGCGACATTGGCAAACGCAGCCGCTCCTAATCGGGGTCTGAAATGCTTACTTAAACATTAGGAAAACATGTCCGTAAGAAATAATGGCGTCCAAGATGGCGTCAGAAAATGATAAATATTAGGTAAAAATGATAACATCTTTATTATTTCTGCATTCAACATAGCGTGTTGGTGCTCGTTAGAACCGCCTCAGTGAGGCCGTCCTAACGAGTACCCACAATCTATGTTTTGAGCATAAATGATGTATACCCCCGTAAACCCCACATTTCTCTATATAAAGTGGGGTTTAGGGGGGGGGGGGGGTCTTCGTTTTACAGACTTGTTATCGTGATGAGAACACGAATTTAAGGATTAAACGAAGCAGTATTTACCCAGGCTTAGGCCATTTTTACAGCCTGCCATCAGCGAGAATTGTCCTACCAGAGCTGTCAGTGCTTTGATTAATCTTACACTTTTGAGCCGATTGTTAAGTTACTAACTGCAGAAGCTTTCCGCTTGCTATTGTTCACGTGAATATCGCTGACCCTGTACAAAATTCAGGAATAGTGCGAACAATTTGAACTGAGACTGACCTTTATGCAAGGAATAAATTAGTATCTCGCTATCGCCTAATACGTCGGCTTTCGTAAACTTCTCGTGAATTTTCGGCATTACGTGAATAGCGGCCCATTTACCGACCTCCACGTATTGTATAACGCTATCGCCATCTTCGGAACACGACGAAGATAAATATATGCACTCAATTGGGTGTGAAATTATGTTAATAGAGTTCACCAGTCTCAGGTCAATTTCTTCGAACTATACGTAGCAGCGCCTCGTGCCGTCGGAGCGCTGCGAAAAAAATGTAAATGTAAAATCAGATCAGGCTCCACACTGTTTGCTTACAGTACGGATGATTAAGGGTTAAAATGAACTGTCTAACTCCCCGTTCAGGAACAGTTTCCAGACTACACTCAGAGACAATCGACCCGAGAGTGCTGATAGTGCTTTGATTTAACGAAAACGCCTATTCAAATACATTGCAAACTTTACCGCTGAAAAAAAAAAACGAACATTTTAAGCAGAAAAAATGTGATATTTTTCTTATTTCTGCTCTAAATATAGATTGTGGGTACCCGTTAGAACCGCCTCGATGAGGCGGTGGTACTCGTTAGAACCGCCTCATCAGGCGGTTCTAACGAGTACCCACAGTCTATATTTTAGAGCAGAAATAAGAAAATTGAAGTTTACCCCTGAAGTCCCAGTTTTACAATATAAAAGTGGGGTGTTTTCGCGATGATCACAACCACTCTTCAAGGTAACAAAGCTCAGCCAGCTCAAGATAAAACCTGAAGTAAAAACTGTTTGACTAGCAAATACTCTAATCAGTCTGCACATCCACCTAATACGCTTATGGCCCTATTATTGCGTGAAAAGTCCGCGGAATGAGCACCCCTCTTTACCCCACTTTATATGGAGAAAACCGGTTTTTGTGGGGTATAAGTAATTTTTGTTGTTTCGCTTTGTTATCTTGATATCGGCTGTGTGTAATCGTAATGTGGAAAATCCGGGCAAAGGTTGTTGAACAGTACTGCGATCAGAGAAGATTTATAAGACTTCATGAATGAATGCGTAAACTGATTTCCTCCCCACCCCCACCCCCTCCTCCAACCGTGAAATACTTTTTACTGACCTTTCCAAGACCGTTCTTATGTCGCGGCTTATCTTGTTAAGTTTGTCTTTGCATGTGTATTGCTTATATTTCTTTTTTATTTTGAATAGCCTTTTGGCCATTATGTGGGTAAGTAACTGTCCTTTTGGCTTTCCGGTTGTGATGTTTTTTTTCCCCTTTGGTGTCTTTGTTGGGAGGTGCTGGGTAGTTGTGTCGATTCCTAATCATTGCCTTCACTGCTGTTTCACTTGTCAGACACGTCATATCAGAGGTGTTTGGTCCGCTGGCTTAACTATTACAGAAGCGCAGGGCCAAAAATATTTTAGACGTTGCTAATTATCTCGCAAATGCAGCGTCTATAAATATTTCATTGTCGGTTCCAGACCTCATTTCTGCATGTCCCAGAGTTTAGTCTGCAGGGAAACTAGCACGAGATCTCCCAAGCAGACTATAATTTTATCCATTAATAAAATAAAACATCATGAAATGAAATTTCACTACCTCTGGGGCCCTAGTTCGATCTCGTAATGAATTCCCAGTGGTCCATAATTGTTTCACAAATAGCAAAACATTTCAGACATATAACAAAAACCTTTAGGCTTTTTATTGATAATTCTAAATAAAACATGAACGTGACATCTAATCTTATAGTTGAGAACGACAATAAAAATGTTAAATGAGTCTCGCCACACGATGCCATGTCTTTGAACGCATGTGCTCAGCAAAGACTCGGAACACACTACGCATGCGCAGTCTGGTCCGAGTCTTCGTGTGATATAGAGATACCCATTGATACGTATATTCTTTGTGCAGACACGCAGGGCTGTTGTCGGGCTAGATAATCGGAATTGAGTTTGCGTAGACACATTTTTTGCTTTTTAGAGCTTTTCGTGTCTCATTCGAAATACACTTTGTGAACTTATAAAGTGACATTCTCCCCGGCGTGGTATGTTCAACGTATTCCCTAATTGCTCCCGTAATCTGGTAATTGGTTAGATACATTGGGTGACTTTAAAACTTAATAAGAGAACAATTACTGCTTTTGTCACTTATTCACCACTGTGTCGGGGTTTAAATGTTATGGGACCTGGGGCCCGTTCCAAAATCATTAACGTAACGAACCCGTTAGTGGTCTGAGCCCAGTTTTTCAAAGCCTCGTTGGCTTAACAAGCTTGTTAGTGATCATACATGTATTGTAAACTGTTCTAGCAAGTACATGATCTAAACTTTTTGTATTTTTTTTCAGCAAACATTTTAGCATATTTGCCATATTTAATGATAAAAGTATTAATGATATGTTAACTAACGATGTCGTTAGTTTTGAACAACTGGCCCCTGAGTGTAAACTGTTCTAACAAGTACATATGTCAAATACGCTAGACCTAGAATTTCCAAAAGCACTCATTTTTTTGCAGTACAAATTTTAGTGAATGTGTCATATTAAGGAGAATGGGAACACCTTGCAGATTTTTCCGCCATTTTTCAAAGGGAGACAACTTTCGGAACTTACTATTCGCTTTGCTATAAGCTCTGTTTCCCGAAAAAAAAATGGTCGGCTCTTAACGGAAAGAATTTGCAAATTCTGTCCTCTTAGAGTTGACTCGTATTGGCATGGGAGACAAAATTACTTTTGGAGGAGATGCCTCCCCTTCAGATGTGTCCATTCCCTTTAAATGACCAAAGTGTTAACCCTTTGTTTACTAACTGATAAACTAGGCCAGGGATTTCAAAGACATTGCTTTTGCTTAATAATTTCGCTTCGCCATTGCCGTATAGTGGTAGACGCCGTTTAACGCTCTGCAAGATGGGTATGTTAATAGCAGACGACATTTCTCCTGCAGACAATATGCATGAGATGTCGGAAAACGTAGAATAATACCAACAATTTGTCGTCTGCTGAATTAGCCCAGAGAGTGGTAATGGTTAATATATTTAATGTTTTGCCAAAATGGATGACGATATACTATTTGATTATTATTATTTTTATGGTTTTACGGCCCTTTCAAGATTATTTCACTTATATCGAGCCGATCGTTAATCAGGGGTGGGCCAAGACCGAAGTACCCGGAGAAAAAACACCTGATCTTCCATTGCAGAACTTGACGCCTCACACGAGAAGCTTTCGTGGTGTAGTGGTTACGCTACTCGCCTTGTAAACCAGGGATCGCAGGATCGATCCCGGGCCTCTCCAGACTTTCGGATGAGTCTTCAAACCGAGGTCCCGTCTCCGTATGACCTTAGCTGTTGGTGGGACGTAAAAAGCTCAAACACTCACTCACTCACTCACTCACTTGACGACTCACATGCTAAATGTAAATCAAAATAGCTTAGCTGTGGATAAATGGACCTAATGCTTAAAAAGTTCAGATATTGCACGACCCGCAGAAAAAGCGACCGACTGAAGTCGGTTGATTTTCTAAGAGTGCCCTAAAATCACCGTGTCATTCTGTCAGTCTGTCTGTCCGTCCGTAACCCGTTTGTGAAAATTGGTGACAGTGACTTAACCGATCGGAATATTTAAATATTTTTTGGCATACTGATAGATCAATGAGATCTTACCAATGAACTTGCCAAATATTATACCGGCCCCGATAACTCAGTTGGTAGAGTGTCCGCTCCGGGGAACGGGAGGTCACGGGTTCGATCCCTGGCCGCGACATACCAAAGTCGTTAAAAATGGTACTAGTTGCTCCTCGCTTGGCACTCGGATTTACGGGGTAGAGCTAGGACTGGTCGACCCAGTGTCAGGATAATGTGACTGGGTGTGGTATCATGTAATGTGTCTGGGACATGATACTTCAGTGAGGCAGCACTATAAAAGTGAGCATTGAGCTCCCTGTCGCAACCAGACACCGTCGTGATATGACTGAAAAATTGTTGAAAGCGACGTTAAACCCGAATTCACACACACACATTGCCAAATATTACATTCCATTTAGTATAGCCTCGCCGAGGCGAAAAAATGTGAAAATTTTCGAACTGCTTCTCCTCGGAAATCGTTGGGCCGATTGAAGTCAAATTCATATGGAGCTTCTATGGGATGGTTAAAATCAAAATTTGCTCATGGGGTCCAGGTCACATGGCCAAAATGGCCGCTAAGCCATATGTGGTAAAAACCCTTCAAAAATAGTCTTCTCCAGAACCACTGGGCAGATTTCAACGAAACTTGATAAATAGCATCTGGGACGTAGGCCTATCATAAAGTGCTAAAATGGTGACCCTGGGTTTACCCTGACATTCTTTGTGCCTAGGTCAAACTTTGACACATATGCTTTTGTATTGGAAAAGCAAGAATGCATTTTATCCTGCAAGCGATTCAGAATACAGTACTAAAGTATAAAATATATTTTTGCTCCTTGCGATAAGGCGCATTTATTGGGGGAACCGTTTTAGGTCCAGGTCACATGGCCAAAATGGCCGCCATACCCATATATGGTAACACTCATAAAGCTAAAAGCATCCAGCGGGTCGTGCACTTCAGCTGAAGCACTGGTTAAAGGGTACGTATGTGTGAACGAAAAGGTACAAACTGGTTTAGTTGATCAGATCAGCCTGCGCATCCGTCATTCTATTTCATTGAGGTGAATACTAGTAGACAAACCCGGCTTATGGTCCGCAATTTATACAAGGCACACAATTTTTGGGACTTCCTGTTCATAGCAACAGGTAAGGTAACCACAGTAAAACATTACGAAAACACGCCTATACCAATACATTGTAACCTTTATCGCCGAAAAAAATGAAAATTTTAAGATGAAAAATTGTGATATTTTTCTTATTTCTGCTCTAAAACATAGAGTGTGGGTACTCGTTAGAACCGCCTCGATGTTTTCTAATTTCTGCTCAAAATATAGTGTGTTGGTACTCGTTAGAACCGCCTCATCGAGGCGGTTCTAACGAGTACCCACACTCTATGTTTTAGAGCAGAAATAAGAAAAATAGGGCTTACCCCTGTAAACCCCATTTTTACTGTATAATAGTGGTGTTCGAGGGGGTCAGAATTATATAGGCGTGTCTTCGTGATGTTCCGCTATTAAAACCAGCTAAAGCCCCCGCCCATAGGGGCTTGAAGAAATATATGGGGTGCATGATGCTTCCACACAGAGCTGAATCCGGCCCGCACACTAGTAATGTTTACCCCTCAGAGGATCTAAGCCTGTCCAGGAACCGCGGTGCGAGGCGGACCGTCCATGCTTATAAACCCTATTGGTTTCATTGGGCGACAGGGTTTGAGATGTCATTTCATCTCAATGTCGTGTAAAATTCGCACAAAATTGGAAGCAACTTCTCCAAAATGACCTTTACAGTGTTGATGGGAACGTTAAACCTCATATCAAACAAACAAAATAAAACCACCTAAAATTAAGACTAAGTTTGCTTTAAAAAGCTTATTTAGTATAGTGCAGTTATTCTTTCTTTGTGTTATCTGCATAAAATATCCTCTGGTCATACTTTTGAACAGTCCCAAAGGTGGTCTTAATATGGGAATTTTACTGTATTTTATGATAATTGAAGGATAGTTTCCCTTTTTCTTCATATAAATCTATGTTGTGGGTACTCAATAGAACCGCCTGGGCGAGGTCTATGTTGTGGGTATTCATTAGAACCGCCTCGGCGAAATCTATGTTTTGGGTATTCATTAGAACCGCCTCGGCGAGATCTATGTTGTGGGTATTCATTAGAACCGCCTCGGCGAGGCGGTTCTAATGAATACCCACATCATAGGTTTTTATGGAGAATCCTTCAGTTATCACAATTACACTCTGTTGCTATCATGCTGTTTTATTTTCTTTTACCTACAACACTCTAAAAACGGGGCTGTACCCTTGTTTGATTTGATTGATTTGAGGGTTAACGTCCACTCTATTTAGATACTTTTGTATATGTTGCTTCCAATTTTGTGGGACTTTTATCCGATACTGAGATGTAATCACTCTAGCCCTGTCGCCTAATGAAACCAATAGGGTTTAAATGCGCGGGTGGTCTGACTCGCACCACTTTTATTGGGCAGGCATACACCTTCTAAGCGATTTACAAGTACTCATGTGCGATCATTTTCAGCTCTGCGTCGAAGCACCATGCAGCGCAATCTATTCATCCAGCCCCGATGAGCGGTGGCCCTGATGTCATAACGAAAAATAGAATGTCATTAAACGCTCTAAGAATATTATTTTCCTTTAACCCATAAGATGCCGATCACGACAATTGTCGCCTGTTTTGTCGTCTGCCGCTTACTTTAAAATTCATTTCTGCAAACATTGTGGATCCAGATCAGACTGCTACTATAGGAGCAGATTGATCTGGGTCCACACTGTTTGCGTGGACCCTAAAGGAACAGTCTGATCTGGGTCTATACTGTTTGCCTGTATGCAAATGTATTTTATAATGTTTTAAAGTTTGCAAAAAGATTCAGCAGACGACCTAAGCAGACGACATTTTCTGATGTAGTTTTCTCGGCGTCTTAAGGGTTAAGAGATACATGAGCCAGCGCACGACAAAACCTACAAAAAGACGTGCCCACAGCGAAGACTCAGATCAGCCTGCGCATCCGCGCAGTCTAATCAGAGTCTCCGTTGTGCGCTCTAAGGATAGCTAGGGACCATACAGACAATCATTTCAGAAATACATTAGAACTTCGATGACTCGAACACCGATGGCTCGTTTACCATGGCTGAGTCGAACCCGTTCTTGAGTCCCTATGGAATTTCGATGAGGCGATTCTAATGAGTACACATAGCATAGAACTCCGAAAAGATGTCCCAAGGTATGTCGTTTTGCCTCCTGGCAGTAGCCAGCAGTGGCTCGAACTACCCCTGTCTCGAAAAGATTTTCGTGATCCTAAAGGTGTTCGAGCCATTAAAGTTCGACTGTAGTCTGATGGGCCTTTAGAGAAAGGAAGAAAAGTGTCAGAAGAGATAGTAAGAAAGACGAAAGTGATTGACAGGTTAGACAGAAAAACTGGAAGTGCAGAAACAGAAGAAATAACAGCATTTCTCCTCTATCCCTTTCTGCTACAAGGATAGCAGGACCTGCCCAACTGTGGGCCTATATCAGTTGGATGCCCCAGTGGAAAGACAGATGAAACCTTCCCCTCACCCAACCATCCCCTATATACTTCAATGGCTCGAACTCCTTTGGGACCTCGAAAATCTGTTCGAGACAGGGGTAGTTCGAGCCACTGAGATCACTGTCAGGGGGCATTACGAGATACTTTTAGACATCTTTCGGTGCTCTATAATGAAAATGTATGCTGTGTGTACTCATTAGAATCGCCTCATCAAGGCGATTCTAATGAGTACACACAGCATAAATTTGCAAGATAAAAGACTAAAAACAGCCTGGTAAAAGTTTTACAGACACGATCCTTGTCTTGCATTTCAGTTACCATCATTTCACAGCCCCAAGGCTATTACAAAAATAACTTCTCATGGGAAGTTGATAACTTCTTATGGAAACAATACGCTCTTACTTTGAAGAAACGCTTATTGATTTCACGTCTTCTAAACTTGCTACTTGTTTACAAGTCCGCGTAATATACACCCCTGTAAACCCTACTTTATACAGAGAAAATTGTGGTTTACAGAGATGTGCATAATTTTTTCTTATATCTGCACCAAGACAGGTTGTCCGTACTCGTTAAAGGTGCATTATTGAGCTACGGGGTCTCAATTTGTTTTTGGTTTTTATCTTCAATGCATACTCCTTTGTCATGTGTACACTTTTGGAGCCAAATATAGCTTCAGAACTTTGTGAAAATGGTCGTTTTCATTCGTGTTTACCCTTTGCTCTGAACATGTGTTCGGAATTTCTTTTCTAAAAATAAATATGTTACTTTGCACATACATGGCGACAGTATCGTCTCTGAGTGTCAATACTTATGGCATGGTATTCAGTCATATTTTTTCCGATTTAGGCATGGCCTAAGCAAACAAGGCCAAAAATGAACGTCGCATAACGTCATATATGGGGATTCTATTTTTGTCACGAACTAAAAATAGATCTAACTAGTGTTCGAAACCTAGTTAGGGAATCCCTCTCAAATTCGTTTAACTGTCATCATAATTGTTCGCATTTTTGCATAAAATGCATTCATTTGTATTGTTTTAAAGAAAAATACCGGCTATATGTATTTTATTTTTGGAAGCATTTTTTACGGATAGCTCAATAATGCACCTTTAAAACCTCATCATAAGACATAGGTTGTGGTACTTGATTGACCCGCCACATTGAGGCGGTTCTAACGAAGGCCCTAACTCAATGGCGGTTCTAATGAAGACCCATTACCTATGTTTGGAGCATTGATAAGAATAAACATATCACCAAGTTCTCATCAGAAGAAAAAATGCAAGGTTTGGAGAAATGAAAGAAAGCACTTCGTCACACATCCGGCAAACGGATGATTTGATGTATAACGTCCAAGTCAACATAATTTAGGTCATTTTGGAGACGTTGCTTCCAATTTTGTGGGACGTTTACCCGACACCGAGATGCAATGACATCTCAAGCCCTGTCGCCAAATGAAATCGATATGGTTTATATGCATGGACCACTCGCACCACTTTGCCTGGACAGGCTTAGACCTTTACCAGTACTCATGTGCGGTCCACTTCAGTACTGCGTAGAAGCGCCATGCAGCACAATCTATTTGTCCAATAGGCGGGCCCGTGTGTACCCTTAAAGGACAGAATGCCATTAGACGCTCTATGAATATTTCTTCCTTTTCATGGTAGACTCCTGTGTGTCAGATATTTGTGAAAAAGTTGTTACATGTAACTGTTTTTAGCTTGTTTGATTTGAGTTTCAACGTCCCCGTCAACACTATTTATGTCATTTTGGACACGTTGCTTCCAATTCTGTGGGACTTTTACCCGACATTGAGATGAAATGACATTTCAATCCATGCCGCCCAATAAAACCAATAGGGTTTATATGCATGTACGGTTCAACTCGCACCCCTTTACCTGGGCAGGCTTCTGTCGCGGTTTATTTTCGTTATGGTTTGTCTTTGAGTGTGTGTATCGCCGATATTTATTGTTTTGGATAGCCAGTTGGCCATTTTGTGCTTTCGGCTTTCCTCTGTTGATGTTTTCATTATGGTCTAGTCATTTCATTTTTGTGTTTGTTTCCCTTTGGTGTCTCTGACGGGAGCCGTGGGTTAATTGCATTGATTCCTGATTATTGCCTTCACTTCTATTTTAGATGTTCTAAGCGGTTTACCTGTACTCGTGTGCGGTGGGTTTCAGCTCTGCGTGGAAGCCTCATGCAGCCTAATCTATTTCTCCAAGCCCCTATAGGTCAGTTAGCCTAATTGTATTGACAGTGTTCTTATACCGCTTAAACTGCCAACTTCGAAAAGTGGTACATGTATACATTGTTGTGTTTGGGTTGTACCTCACCTCCACCCTGGTGGTCATTTTGAGTCATCTCCCAAAGAAGGGAAGAAAAGAGACAGAAGAGGTAATAAGGAAGATAAAAGTGAGGGACAGGGTAGAAAAACCCCACATAATTGAAGTGTAGAAACAGAAGAAATAAAAACATTGCTCTCTACCCATAACCGCTGCAAGGATAGCAGGCATTTCCAAGCTGTGAGCGAATATCAGTTGGACGCATCAGTGACAGGATACATGAAATCTTCTCCTCGCCAAATAACCACCTATATATTACTGTGTACATCCTGGTAAAAGTTTTACAGACATGTTTCTTGTCTTTCATTCAAGTTCAGTTACTATGGAAAACATTATTTCGAACCCCACCCCATGATACACTGAAAAAGGCTATTACAAAAATAACTTTGGAGCATTAATAAGAAAAACAACATCACAAATTCTCATGAAAGAATGCAGTGCCACTCACCTATCAAACAGATGTATTTTCATAATGTTTGCTACTGTTACTGTTCAAGGACACCGTTCGCTGCCATGACAAAGTAAGTTCCCATTAAAGTTGTCAGCGGATTAGGGTAACACGCCATTGTTAGACAGTGCCTCAAATCTCTCTTTTTACGCTTTAGCATGAATAATTAAATCAATGTATACCGTCGTAAACTCTATTTTTCTTCCTGCAAGGCTATATAATAAACGAACGTGTTAACGTGATCGACGTATCGCAAAAAAATCGCAAAATGGCATTTGTGTCACGTTATATCAAGCCCGTTTCATTACGAAAACACGCCTACTCAGATACATGTACATTGTAAATTTTAATGCTGAAAATCGAAAATTTTAAGATGAAAAATTGTGATATTTTTTCTTATTTCTGATCAAAATATCTATTGTGGGTACACGTTAGAACCGCCTCATCGAGGCGGTTCTAACGAGTACCCAAAATCTACATTTTAGAGCAGATATAAGAAAAAATAGGTTTACCCCAGTAAATCCCAGTTCTACTATATACAAGAGGGCCATGATGGCCCTGGATCGCACACCTGATCCATAATAGTAACGAGTGCGCCCCGAGGAGGGCCATTATCGACCCCAGGGCTAAAATGTGCATAATGTTGAGGGAGGTCTAAAAAGATGAAGCTTCATACCAAATATGAACAAAGGCTAATATTTGAACAGTCTTGGCAAAGGTCCACTAGATGAAGCTACACAGCAAATATCAAAGACCTGGGCCTTGCAGTTTCAGAGCAGAAGATTTTTATAAAGATATTCCCTACATAAGCCATTGTAAAACGAAATGGCCCTTGGGCGGGACAATTTTGGCCTCAGGGCTATAATTTAAACAATCTTGATAGAAGGCCACTAGATGAAGCTTCACACCAAATATCAAAGATCTGGGCCTTGCTGTTTCAGAGAAGAAGATTTTCTAAGATTATCTCTATATAAGGCCATGTAAAACCCAACGGCCCCAGGGTGGGGTCATTTGTGGCCCAAGGGCTATAATTTGAACAATCTTGGTAGAGGTCCACTAGATGAAGCTCCATACCAAATATCAAAGACATGGGCCTTGCAGTTTAAAAGAAGATTTTTAAAGATTACCCTATAAAAGTCTATGTAAAACCAAAGAGTCTCGGGCGGGGGCATTTCTTGGCCCCAGGGCTATAATTTGAACAATCTTGATAGAGGTCCACCAGATGAAATATCACACCAAATATCAAAGACCTAGGCCTTGTGGTTTCACAGAAGAAGATTTTTCAAGATTTTCCCTATATATGTAAAACCAAAGGGTCCCGGGGTGGGGGATTTTTGGTCTCAGGGCTATAATTTGAACAATCTTGGTAGAGGTCGACTAGATGAAGCTTCATACCATATATCAAAGACCTAGGCCTTGTGGTTTCAGAGAAGAAGTTTTTCAAGATTTTCCCTATATAAGTCTGTGTAAAAGTAAAGAGCCCCGGAGCGGGGGCATTTTTGGCCCCGGCACTATAATTTGAACAAACTTGGTAGGGGTCCACTAGATGAAGCTTCATACCAAATATCAAAGGACTGGGCCTTGCGGTATCATAGAAGAAGATTTTTAAAGATTTTCCCTATATAAGCCCATGTAAAACCAAAGGGCCCCGAGGCGGTGGCATTTTTGGCCCCAGCACTATAATTTGAAAATCTTGGTAGGGGTTCACTAGATGAAGCTTCATACCAAATATCAAAGACCTTGGTCTTGTGGTTTCAGAGAAGAAGATTTTTTATTTATTTAATTTTTTTTTTGGTGAAAAAAATCTATTTTTGGCTCCTGTGACCTAGATGTGCAACGGACCGGTACCACTTGAATAACTTTGAAAAGCGACCACCTAAGGATCAGTCCTATGAAGTTTGGTCAAAATCCGATCAGTGGTTTAGGAGGAGATATCGTTTGAAGAAAAAGTTTACGCACGCACGGACGCACTGACGCACGCACGGACGCACGTCGGACGAAAAGCGATCCCAAAAGCTCACTTTGTCACTACGTGACAGATGAACCAAACAGTGGGGTTCAAGTGGGGTCAGAATTATATAGGCGTGTTTTCTTGACGAATGAAAACTCCTGAAAGCCGCGCCTTTTATAGGGAAAACCGAGGTTTACAGGGGGTTATGTTATTTTTCTAATTTCTGCTCCAAGACATACTTTGTGGGTATGCGGTTCTATTGAGCACTCATAACATATGTCTAGCAGCATTAATAAGAAAAATATCACAGCTTTTCATAAAAAATAACCGTTTTGGAGATAATATTACGATTACACACCCGTGCGACATAGTGCATTTTTTCACATCTCCAAAATGGCTACTTTTCTCATGAAAATTCATGATATTTTTCTTATTGATACTGCAAACATAGGTTGTGTGTGCTCGTTGAAACCGCCTCATTGAGGCGGTTCTAACGAGTACCCACATCCTATGTCTTGAAGCAGAAATAAGAAAAATAATTTATATCCCCTTAAACCTCAGTTTTCTCTATATCAATTAGGGTTTAAGGTGTTCATTTCACGGACTTTTTCACGTGATGGATGGAATGCAGTTTCGATCGTAATGTTATCGATATATTGCAGACATCATTAATGACTTAATGGTTGCAATGGTGCAGAAATAATCCATCAAGAAAACACGCCTATATAATTTTGACCCCTCGAAGCCCACTTTTATATAGTAAAAATGGGGTTACAGGGGTAAACATTTTCTTATTTCTACTCTAAAATATAGATTGTGGGTAGTCGTACCGCCTCGATGAGGCAGTTCTAACGTGTACCCATAATCTATATTTTTAAAGACTGTGGGTACTCGTTAGAACCGCCCCGATGAGGCGGTTCTAACGTGTACCCACAATCTATATTTTGAGCAGAAATAAGAAAAATATCACAATTTTTCATCTGAACATTGTCGTTTTTTCTGCGGTAAAATTTACAATGTATTTGTAACGGCGTGTATTCGTAATGGTAATGTTATTGATACATTGCAGACATCATTAATGACTATATGGTTGCAGTGGTGCGGATATAATTCATCTATATGACAATAAAGACATACGATATCAATATATAATTGTGGATATCAAATATCATTATGTTATTCCAAACATTATTGGTCATTATGCCATTGCAAAGTCAATATGTCTTCTATCATTTTTATGCCCCGGAATGGAGATTCGGGGTGGGGGGGGGATATAGGTTTTGTATGTCTGTCTGTTTGTCGGTTTCCGACCATCTGGGCTTGAAGAAAGAAATGGGGTGCATGATGCTTCCACGCAGAGCTGAATCCTACCGCACACGAGTACTTGTAAACCGCTTAGAGGATCTAAGCCTGCCCAGGCAAAGCGGTGCGAGTGTCGGACCGTCCATGCTTATAAACCCTATTGGTTTCATTGGGCGACAGGGCTTGAGATGTCATTTCATCTCAATGTCGGGTAAAAGTCCCACAAAAATGGAAGCAACGTCTCCAAAATGACATTTACAGTGTTGACGAGGACGTTAAACCTCAAATCAAACAAACAAAACTGAGCCGTTAAATTTCAATACAAACAAACACACAAACAAACAGACTTCAAAAATGTTTCAGATTTTATCGCATTCCCGTTTCCGTAAAGGTTGCATACAATGCGTATGCGACGTCGTATCAGCTAAAGATGCAACGTCATGGTTTTGCGACGTTCTCCATACATAATGTGCATAAATTTGATCAAATATTTTTGGTTTCTATCAAATAGTACATTACATAACATAGTATTATATAGAGGATCTTATAAGAGTGTTCATGTAATATTGAATTTATTAATTGAGTTGCGGAAAATGGATAAAGTGCGAGGCTTTGAGCACGAACGTAAGATTCTATTTATCACATGATATTATAAACGCATTTTATTCACGATTTATTGACAAAACTGTCAATAATCCGTCATTAGTGAACGCAACGTTGTTAATGACGTCGTACATGTAACGTTAGGGAGCGTTTCTAACTAATTTGCATATTTAATCCAGTAGTGGATTACGGAATTTATTACATGGCGTTATTACACTCTCAGACGCGACGTCATATGATGAAATAATTTATTGCACATCAGATAAGGAAATCTATAGTTTTATCATGTGATAAATATTCTGTTCTAACACTGGTGTTCTTACCCAAAATCGAATATTCTCATGTGTTTAATAAATGCGCTGGTTGAATAGGATTTCATATGCGCCGTCGTTAAGGTTGACGTCACAGTACGTTACGTTACGTCACTAAACATCACACCATGGTCATGCCAATAAGGCGGACGTCGGCAACCGAGGTGACTATATTTTGAAAAAATCCACGCTCAGAAACGAAAGGTATGCAAGAAAAAGAATCCTACATGGGTATGGGGGTGGATAGAAAAATCCGTCCCCCGGGATCACTGTCCGGCATCACGAGGCTTGCCGAGTGATGCCGGACAGTGACCCTCGAACGGATTTTCCCATCCATCCCTCATACCCATGTAAGATTCTTATAATACATTACCACCACGACAACCACCCCCCCCCCCCCCACCACCACCACCAACAACAACATAAACAACATCAACAACAAGGTCAGCAGAAGCAGCAGCAGCGCAAAACATATAAAATGACAACAGCAATAAAATTATCCGTGTTATTATCTTAACCTTTGTCCAGCTGAATATTATAATCTGCCACACCCACTACCGATTATCAACCAATCAAATTACTTGATGCAAATTATTGCAACAATTTCACAATCTGAATGACAAACAATGTAGATCCTGATTAGATGGCTTCTTCTGAAGCCATCTTATCTGGATCTACATTGTTTGAGAGATAAGATATATCCTGGTTCAGCAACGACATATACGGGTTCAGCAGGACAAGGGTTAACCTGAAAGGCGTGACTTACCTCAATGTCAACTATTTCTTTTGTCCACTTATTCCGGATGATCGGTTCATTTGATTTCATAAGTGGCACCCCCACATCTTGACTAGCAGCCACTGATTTCTTATACTTCTTTAGGGCCTTCCTATGAGCCCTAAAGCTTAAATCGAACTGTTTGTGGTACATCTGATGCATGTCGAAAACTTTACGCAGATAATCGACACACAGTGTGCTTACTTTATTTGCTTTTTTATGTCAGTTTTCGATTGTCTGTTTGTATTGTATGGCATATCAAGCAATTATCAAGAAAATCATTTTGTATTGTGAGTTTGCAGTATCTAAAAAATTTCAATATCTATAACTGTTATGATCGTAGTTTGAAGGTCTGCTATAAACCAACATGTATCATTTTACTATATTTAAATTGTCATTATCTGAATGCTATTAGACATCACGAACAAAACGCCTATATAATTCTGACCCCCTTGAACCCTACTTTTATATACAATCGAACTTCAATGGCTCGAACACCTTTCAGACCTCGAAAATCTGTTCGAGACAGGGGTGGTTTGAGCCACTGAAGTTACTGTCAGGAGGCATAACGACATACTTTTAGGCATCTTTTCGGTTTTCTATAATGAATATGTATGATGTGTGTACTCATTAGAATCGCCTCATCGAGGCGATTCTAATGAGTACATACAGCATACATTTGCAAGATAAAAGACTAAAATCTCCTTAATTATCCCCCACTATTTCTTAGGTAGAGGATTTCGCTAAGGGCTCAAGAATGCGATCGACTCATCCATGGTAAACGAGCCATCGGTGTTCGAGGCATCGAAGTTCTACTGTATATAAAAGTGAAAGTGAAGGCAATTATCAGGAATCGATAAAATTACCTAACCCCTCCCACCAGAGACACCACAGGAAAGAAACACGAACATTAAGTAACTAGACCCTGATGAAAACATTACTAGCGGATAACCGAAAGAACAGTTACTTTCCAACAAATAGTAAAACATGGTAGTACAGGGGTGAACCTTATATTTTCTTATATCTGCTCTAAATATAGATTGTTGGTACTCGTTAGAGCCGCCTCGATGAGGCGGTTCTTACATGTATGCACATTCCATATTTTGAGCAGACATAAGAAAAATATAGCTTTTTTTTCATCTTAAAATTTTTGTATTTTCAGCGGTAAAATTAACAATGTATTATTATATGTGCGTCTTCGTAATGACTAGTACAACTTAAGGCCCACGCTGATTTTGTATAAAACATAAACGCGGAGTTAGAACAGCTACTTTTGTACCAAATATAGGCTGTGGGTGTTTGGTAAACAATGTGGTTCGAAAAGCATCCACTAACTGTATTTTCCAGCAAAAACGTGTTCGTAAGAAACGTGTCATTTTCAGAACATGAAAACATATAATTCGATACATATTTTTTTTTTTTTTGTTTTGGTTTTACTGCCCTTTCAAGATTATTTCACTCATATCGAGCCGATCGTTAATCAGAGGTGGACGAAAACCGGAGTACCCGGAGAAAAACCACCTGACCTACCATTGCAGAACTTGGCGTCTCACATGTGGCCCGAGCGAGGCTCGAACCACAGCGATGAGAGACCTAATGATCAAGAGTCAGCGTTCTTAACCACTAGGCCACGGAGGCCCGCAATTCGATACATATAGTTGTGTCTTTCTAACGCGTCTTTCGTGTGTCTTTCAACTATGTATGGGCAGTCACCTTGCGTTTTCTTCCATATGTCTAGCGCTTGATGTTTCTCAAGGTTCTATAAATCTGGACACAATTGTAAGTCTATCTGGGCCCCGTCAAGCGATTTTGGTACTTATCGCCTATGCGAGCAGCGAAGGTTCAGGCGAGCCTGCGCATCCGCGCAGTCTCGCCAGAACCTTCGCTGCCCGCTCATACAAGCAGTGAATCAAGAGGAACCTTCAGACAGAAAGCCATATCCCTGGCCCCTCTGAATGGCTCGGCATGCGAAGTTAAAATTTGTCATGACGGAATGCTCGAAGACACCAATTCGCTTGGCGGGGCTCATCTAATGGAGTTTTCTACTTCTCCGTTTGACGGTCTTTATTCCAGGTTAAAATATTTGTACAGTCGTACGGAAACAAAACTCACGTAGAAGAACTTAAGAAGTTATAATACTATTATGTCATGAAGAATTCTGATTCATGTGATATGTTCGATAATACCCATGCAATATACAAGTATAATGGTTTTGTTTGTTGATGTTTTACGTCCCCGTCAACACTATTAAGGTCATTCTGGAGACTTGTTTTCGATTTTGTGTGAATTTTACCCGACATTGAGATGAAATGACATCTCAAGCCCTACCGCCCATATAAACCACTAGGGTTTAAGGAGCGGGACAACTCGCATCACTTTTCCTGGACAGGCTTATACCTAAGCTGTTTACCAGTACTCGAGTTCGGTCGGTTTTAGCTCTGCGCGGAAGCATCATGCAGCCCAATCTGTATCTCCAGGCCCCGATGGGCGCGGGCACTACAAATATAATGGTATCGTTCACATCGGTAGAAGCAGCATACATCATATGAAAGTTTCCTTATTTCTGCTCTAAACATAGATTGTGGGTACTCATTAGAACCGCCTCATTGAGGTGGTTCTAACGAGCACCCAGAATCTATGTTTTCTATCAAGTATTCACAATGTATGTTTTGGAGTAAAAATAAAGAAACGGATGGCCATTATGTATACCCTTCTGAATTTCTTTTCGCTGTTAAACGCAGTGCAATTTACCCTTGCACGGATTTGTTCACGTCAAGAGTGGTCCCTCGTGAAGAATGTTTTCGTTCTTGTTTATACGAAGCGTTTTATCTTGGTGAAAATGTATTATTTTCTTTGCCTTAATTACGCTTCAAATACATTTATTGCGGTCACCATCTTCGGTTTTGGACAAAGCTACGCATTACACAAACACGCCTATACAAATACATTACCACCTTTATCGCCGAAAAAATGAAAATTTTAAGATTAAAAATTGGGATATTTTTCTTATTTCTGCTCAAAATATAGATTGTGGGCACTCGTTAGAACCGCCTCATCGAGGCGGCGATGAGGCGGTTATTACGAGTACCCAATATATCTATATTTAGAGCAGAAATAAGAAAAATAAGATATACCCCCGGAAACCCAAGTTTTACAGTATAAAAGTGGGGTTCAAGGGGATCAAAATTTTATAGGCGTGTTTTCGTGATGATAACCATGTACAGACTTGCAAATCCCATTTCCAAGTGCGATTCACAACAGTAGCCCGTAGCCCCACCTTAACATGTAAGTTCAGAGAAAGTATAGAGAAAAGTGTGGTTAACCCAGGTATACAATGTTTGCCTCATTTGTATTCTGAAACATATTTTGTTTGATTTGTTCGATTTATGTTTAACATCCCAGTCAACACTATTGAGGTCGCCTCCGATTTTGTGGGACTTTTACCCGGCATTGTGATGAACTCTACCGCCCAAACAAAAAAAATGTGGTTCATATGCAGTGGCCTGCACGACTTTGTCTGGGCATGCTTAGACCTTCTAAGCGGTTTACCAGTACTCATGTGCGGTCGGTTTCAGCTCTGCGTAGAAGCACCATGTAGCCCACCCCCCTCACAATTCATGTAGGTACCCCAGCGACTGCGAACAATCCACTTTTGAACCTACATCCTAAATTTTCATTCATAACAAAAATTTGTTTTAGACACATTAAAGAAAACTTAAGCGTACATGGAAGTTCATGTACATGTAACATTAACGCTACTTAAACGTGTTTAAACAGTTTAACAGAAATGTTAAAACTCCACTATGAATTATAACTCATTCACATATTTACACCGGACCGAGTATATTCCACATATGGCTATGTTTTCAGGCCAATATCAGGCACCTTATCTGAGAGTAAATCTCTGCGAAAGCAAACATGAATCATGTATACGGAAGTTCACCACCAGTTTATACGAGTATTCTTTCTGTGAACAAATCAATTAAAATGTTGTTTGGACTTCTCTTAGTCAAAGAATGTTCAGATGTTTGAATGGATTTCAATGCTCCGCGTGGATCTACCCGCAGCATTCAATAAATGTGTCAGCACATGACAAAGCTTAAAATTTAAAATTACATCTGTTCCACAAGCAAAGACTCAGATCAGCCTACGCTGTCAGCGCCCTCTGATCTGAGAGATCGCTGGTCGCAAGAGACCGCAATAGATTCTGGACATTTCACAGAGCAACAAGCGGAGACCAGCCAGGCTCAACTAGGTTTTCACTGTTTTTGTCGATGTTTTTGTAGGTTTTTGTCATGTCCTGCGTTCACAATCTATGTTTTGGAGTAAACATTAACAAAAAGATGGCCACTATGTCTATCCTCATGAACACCATTTAGCTGTATAACGCAGTGTTATTTAGAATGATATCCCCTGCACGGTATGACGTGAAGATTGTTTTTTAGAGTTTGAACGTAGCCCTTTTTTTCTGGTGAAAATTGGTATAGTTTCTCTTGTTTGTGCTTCACATACCGATTGTTTGCATTGCAATAACGCGTCCATTCAAACCTATTGAAAGTTTTACCACCAAAAAATAAAAACATAAAATTTAATTTAAAATGATATTGTTCATATTTCTTTTGAAAACAAAGATTGCGGGAAGTCGTTATAACCGCCTCAGAACGTGTTCCCACGAAATATGATTTTCAGCAGAAACAATAAAAATAATGTTTATTCGCTAAAGCCCAGTTTTTTCTATATAAACGTGGGGTTTAACGGGGTCAGATTTACATAGGCGTGTTTTTGTGAGGGTCAACATCTACGAGTTTGGGGAAAGCTACGACAAACTTTATAGACTTGTAACTTATTACCTCCTAAGCCCAAGACGTCTTTACGTCATCTTAAACTAGGTATTCAAGAATTTCATAAGAAGTTTGTTTTGGCCCCTGCAGGCAAGGCCGCTAACAACGTCGTCGTTGTGTGACGGCTCCACTATGTTAACACGCTTAAGCATGTTTTGGCCCCTGCAGGTAAGGCCGCTAACAACGTCGTCGTTGTGTGACGGCTCCACTATGTTAACACGCTTAAGCAGGAGCTTGGTGGTACTAAGGCCTATAAACTTCAGCCTTTAGCTGAAGAGAGAGCTATAGTAGATAAACATGTCTGTCATTCAGCCACCAAGTTTGCTGTGTGTGTTACCGAAGGCCAAGACAAGCTTCCTACGCTATACTGGTTACAAAAACTTCATAAAAGACCTTACAAAGCACGGTTTATTGCAAATTCTAGCTCTTGCACTACCACTGAACTTTCTAAATTATTAACTTTCTGTCTTACTGCTATTAAAACGCATGTTATTAAATATTGTGATAAAGTCTTTGAAAGATCAGGAAGAAATCTGTTTTGGTCTATAAAAAATTCGAATGAGGTTTTAAATAAATTGAAATCCAGACATTTTCGTGCTTCAAGTCTGTCTACTTACGATTTTTCCACTCTTTACAGTACACTTCCTCATAATCTTATAAAAGAAAAGCTTAATGATTTAATTGAATGGGCTTTTCACAGAGAAGATTCTCTCTATCTTGCATGTAATGTCAGAAAAGCATTTTTCACTTCTAAAGAGCATAAGAATTATACACTTTGGTCATGTCAGAAAGTGTGTGATGCCCTCACCTTTCTACTTGACAATATTTATATTAGATTCGGTACGTTATTTAGACAAATGGTGGGTATTCCAATGGGTACGAATTGCGCACCTCTTGTGGCTGATCTGTTCTTGTATTGTTATGAAAGAGACTTCATGTTGTCGCTTTCCATTGATAACCAAACTGAAATTGTTGAAGCTTTTAGCTCCACTTCTAGATATTTAGATGATTTATTAAATATTGATATTACCTATTTCGATGGTTTGATCAGTCAGATTTACCCCCCAGAACTTCAGTTAAATAAAGCAAATTCTTCTGATACCGAGGCCCCGTTTTGGATTTACATCTATCTAGTGTAGATGGGTTTGTTTCTTGCAAAATTTATGATAAACGCGATGACTTTGATTTTGAGATTGTAAATTTTCCTTTTTTGGATGGCGATGTTCCTCGTGCGCAATCCTATGGCGTTTATATTTCGCAATTAATTCGATTTGCTAGAGTGTGTAGTCATGTAACTGACTTCGACACTCGAAATAAATTATTAACGGCTAAACTCCTTAATCAGGGTTATCGGTACCATAAACTACGCAAAGCCTTTTCAAAATTTTATAGACGCCATTCTGATTTGATTTAAAATTTCAATATTGGACTTAAATCTCTTCTGCAACATGGTCTATCGTAACCCGAATTTTATGGTGACTTAGTATATAAATTCAGAAAAATATATAACCGCAATGACTTCAGCACCCAATTTCGTAAAATCATTCTTCGATATAAAAAGATTGGGTACAACATGGATGTTATACGACAGACTGCATGCATGGTAGTTAACCCAATCACGGTTGCCAACTTTGCTTCCCTCTTTAATTGCCCGCCGGTGGGTCAGGCCTCAGATTCTATGACGGCTCCAACGTAAAGGCTTATTGAGAATTAGAGAGATCTAATTCAAGGTAATGTTGGTTGGTGCCTGATGCTCTGTCTCTGGTCGGGCCCATCGGAGTCTAAATGTTGGTTTTCTTTTGCTCCAGCATTTCAGTGGTTTCTTGCTGTCGAGTCCTCACCGTTGTCTCACTTCTGTGGTTCTTGATTTTTTGTGTTCGCGGAGATGTTGCACTGATGAGTTAGGAGGCCTTCATGCGGACTGAACAAATTGTTTGTCTAAATCGCGACGGAAGTAAGGGCGAGGATTGTGGCCACGTAAAATCGATTTAAGCCCCCCTGTGGAAATCTTTCCACTGACCGTTCCAAGGCGGTTCTTCTGTGGCGGTTTATTTATGTTGTTGTTTGTTACTTACTGTATGTATCTCTTGTGTCTTTTTTATTTTGGATGGCCATATGGCCATTTTGTGGGAAAGTAACCGTCCTTATGGCCTTCCTTTGTTTAGGTTTCCATTATGGTCTGGTCGCTTAATGTTTTTGTTTCTTTCGCTTTGGTGTCTTTGGTGGGTGAAGTAAGTTAACTGTATCAATTCCTGATCTTTGTTTTACTTCTACTTTGTAAATCCCGTTTTCAAGTGCGATTCAGAACAGTCGTCCGCACACGAAGTCAATATTCCCAGCAGGCACACGTCGCCATGGCAACGTCAAATCCACGTCGATTCAACGTCACGACGTTGCACCGACGTAGATGTGACGTTGCATAAACGTCATTATGTTGCACCGACGTTGACGTGGTGGACGTCACAATTGCGTCATATGCCTGCTGGGTTGCTATGTAAACATGGCGCATTCGCTTTTGATTATCTTAACATCTAAAGTTCAATGAATTCCAATTGTCCTTTTTAATCCATTCTATATAGAGAAAAATGGGGGTTCACGCAGGCATATAATGGTTTCCTTATTTTGTATTCTGAAACATTTTTTATTTGTTTGAATTAGGTTGAACGTCCCGTCAATACTGTTTAGGTCATTTTTGAGAAGTTACTTTCAATTGTGTGGGACTATTACCCGGCATTGTGATAAAATGCCATCTCAAGCCCTACCAAGCGCAAACCAACCAATAGGTTTTGTATGCAAAGATTCGCACCACTTTTCCTGGGCATGCTTAGTCCTTCTAAGCAGTTTACCCGTACCCATGTGCGATCGGTTTCAGCTCTGCATTGAAGCACCGTGTAGCACAATCTATTTCTCCAAGCCTCGCACAATCCATGTAGGTAATCAAATGACCAGGCACAATACATTTTTGAACCGAATATAAGAAAAAATCTTTAATTTCAATTCAGAAGAAATATTTGTAGACACATTAAAGAAAGCTTTATCTCACATGACAGTTCCTGTAGATGTAACATTAACGCTACTTAAACGGGTTTAAACAATTTGAAACAGAAATGTAAAAACTCCACTATGAATCATGACTCTTTCACATTTACAACAGACCGAGTATATTCCATATCTGACAATGTTTTCAGACCAATGTCAGGCACCTTATCTGAGAGTAAATCTCTGCGAAAGCAAACATGAATCATGTATTCGGAAGTTAACCACCAGTTTATATTCATTCTGTGAACAAATCAATTAAAATGTTGTTTGGACTTCTCTTAGTCAAAGAATGTTCAGATTTTTGAATGGATTTCAATGCTCCGCGTGGACCTACCCGCAGCATTCAATAAATGCGTCAGCACACGACAAAACTTGCGATAACACCTGTTCGACAAGCGACCACTCTGATCAGACTGCGCTGTCCGCGCAGTCTGATCAGAGTGATCGCTTGTCGCTTGAGACCTCAATAAATTATGGACATTTCAAAGAGCAACAAGCGGAGACCAGCCAGGCTCAACAAAGTTTTCACTGTTTTGTTTGTTTGTTTGATTTGAGGTTTAACGTCCCCGTTAACACTCAGTCTGTAAAGGTCATTTTGGAGACGTTGCTTCCAAGTTTGTGGGACTTTTACCCGACATTGAGAAAGTGTTCACTGTTTTTGTCGGTGTTGTTGTAGGTTTTTGTCATGTCCTGCGTTCACAATCTCTCCTTTGAGTAAAAAATAACAAAAAGATGGCCACTATGTCTATCCTCATGAACGCCATTTAGCTGTATAACGCAGTGTAATTTAGAATGATATCCCCTGCACGGAATGACGTGAAGATTTTTTAGTGTTTGAACGTAGCCCTTTTTTTCTGGTGAAAATTGGTATAGTTGCTCTTGTTTGTGCTTCACATACCGATTGTTTGCATTGCGATAACACGCCCATTCAAACCTATTGAAAGTTTTACCACCAAAAAATAAAAATATAAAACTTGATTTAAAATGATATTTATCATATTTCTTTTGAAAACATAGATTGCGGGAATTCCTTAGAACCGCCTCAGAACGCGTTCCCACGAAATATGATTTTCAGCAGAAACAAGGAAAATAATGTTTACTCGCTAAACCCCAGCTTTTCTATATAAACGTGGGTTTTAAGGGGGTCAGAATTACATAGGCATGTTTTTGTGATGGTCAACATCTACGGGTTTGGGGAAAGCTACGGCAAACTTAATTGACTTGTAAATCCTGTTTTCAAGTGTGATACAGAACAGTCGTCCGCACACGAAGTCAATATTTCCAGCAGGCACACGTCGCCATGGCAACGTCAAATCCACGTCGGTGCAACGTCACGACGTTGCACCGACGTAGATGTGACGTTGCATAAACGGCATGATGTTGCACCGAAGTTGACGTGGTGGACGTCACAATTACGTCGTATGCCTGTTGGGTTGCAATGTAAACATGGCGCATTTGCTTTTCATTATCTTAAAGGCATTTATTCTGTAACAGTAGGACACACCGTGTGTTCATAATAATTTATTGTTTTATTGCCCCCCTGTGGTATTCTGTCTGTAGCAGATCAAATGCGATCCTTAATAGGGTGATTAGTAGCTCTTGTTGAATCCCCTGCATGAGGCACTTACGGGGAAAATCATTAACGTACACTCTAGTCAAACTTTAGTAAAGTATTGATTTTCCCCAAGGTGGCCCCTTACCTGTTGAAGACCGATGGGATCTCTTCAGTCAACACTGAGGGCTACATAATATTATGTTATGAAATGATAGTCCTCAATAATCAAGAATAAATGCCTTTAACATCTAAGTTCAATGAATTCCATGTTTCCTTTTTAATCCATTCTATACAGAGAAAAGTGGGGGTTTACGCAGGCATACAATGGTTTCCTTATTTGTATTCTGAAACATTGTTTTTATTTGTTTAAATAAGCTTTAACGTCCCCGTCAACACTGTTTAAGTCATTTTTGAGACGTTACTTTCAATTGTGTGGGACTATTAACCGCCATTGTGATAAAATGTCATCTCAAGCCCTACCTCCCAAACAAACAAATAGGGTTTATATACAGAGACTCGCACCACTTTTCCTGTGCATGCTAAGACCTTCTAAGCAGTTTACTGGTACTCATTTGCTCTGCGTAGAAGCACCATGTACCACAATCTATTTTTCCAAGCCTAGCACAATCCATGTAGGTAATCAAATGACCAGGCACAATCCATTTTTGAATCGATTATAAGAAAACACCCTAAATTTTCATTCAAAATAAATATTTGTTTTAGACACATTAAAGAAAGCTTTATCTCACGTGACAGTTCATGGACATGTAACATTAACGCTACTTAAACGGGTTTAAACCGTTTAACAGAAATGTTAAAACTCCACTATGAATTATAACTCATTCACATATTTACACCGGACCGAGTATATTCCACATATGGCTATGTTTTCAGGCCAATATCAGGTACCTTATCTGAGAGTAAATCTCTGCGAAAGCAAACATGAATCATGTATTCGGAAGTTAACCTCCATTTTATATTCATTCTGTGAACAAATCAATTAAAAGGTTGTTTGGACTTCTCTTAGTCAAAGAATGTTCAGATGTTTGAATGGATTTCAATGATCCGCGTAGATCTACCCGCAGCATTCAATAAATGTGTCAGCACACGACAAAACTTAAAATTACCCCTGTTCCACAAGCAAAGACTTTGATCAGACTACGCTGTCAGCGCCCTCTGATCTGAGTGATCGCTGGTCGCATGAGTCCTCAATAGATTCTGGACATTTCACAGAGCAACAAGCGGAGACCAGCCAGGCTGAACTAAGTTTTTACTGTTTTTATCGGGGTTGTTGTAGGTTTTTGTCATGTCCTGTGTTCACAATCTATGTTTTGGAGTAAAAATTAACAAAAAGATGGCCACTATGTCTATCCTCATGAACGCCATTTAGCTGTATAACGCAGTGTAATTTAGAATGGTATCCCCTGCGCGGAATGACGTGAAGATTTTTTAGAGTTTGAACGTAGCCCTTTTTTCTGGTGAAAATTGGTATAGTTTCTCTTGTTTGTGCTTCACATACCGATTGTTTGCATTGCGATAACACGCCCATGCAAACCTATTGAAAGTTTTACCACCAAAAATTAAAAACATAAAATTTGATTTAATATGATATTTTTCACATTTCTTTTGAAAACATAGATTGCGGGAAGTCGTTAGAACCGCCTCAGAACGCGTTCCCACGAAATATGTTTTTCAGCAGAAACAAGAAAAATAATGTTTACTCGCTAAACCCCAGCTTTTCTATATAAACGTGGGTTTTAAGGGGGTCAAATTTATATGGGCGTGTTTTTGTGATGGCCGACAACATCTACGGGTTTGGAGAAAGCTAAGGCAAACTTAATAGAATTGTAAATCCTATTTTCAAGTACGATTCACAAAAGTCGTCCGCATACGAAGTCAATATTGCGATGTTAACATGGCGTATTTGCTTTTCCTTATTTTAACATCTAAGTTCAATGAAGTTCCATGTGGCCTTTTAGATCCAGTCTATATATAGAGAGAAAAGTGTGGGTTTACGCAGGCATACAGTGGTTTCCTTATTTGTATTCTGAAACATTTTTTATTTGTTTGAAGTAGGTTTAACGTCCCCGTCAATACTGTTTAGGTCATTTTGGAGACGTTACTTCCAATTTTGTGAGACTATTACCCGACATTGTGATGAAATGTCATCCCAAGACCTACCGCGCAAACAAACCAATAGATTTTGTATGCAAAGACTCGCACCACTTTTCTAGACCTTCTAAGCAGTTTACCCGTACTCATGTGCGATCGATTTCAGCTCTGCTTTGAAGCACCATGTAGCACAATCTATTTCTCCAAGCCTCGCACAATCTATGTAGGTAATCAAATGACCAGGCACATTACATTTTTGAACCGAATATAAGAAAACATCCTAAATTTCAATTCAGAAGAAATATTTGTTTTAGACACATTAAAGAAAGCTTTATCTCACATGACAGTTTCTGTAGATGTACCATTAACGCTACTTAAACGGGTTTAAACAATTTAAAACAGAAATGTTAAAACTCCACTATGAATCATAATTCTTTCACATTTACATCAGACCGAGTATATTCCATATCTGGCAATGTTTTCAGGCCAATGTCAGGCACCTTATCTGAGAGTAAATCTCTGCGAAAGCAAACATGAATCATGTATTCGGAAGTTAACCACCAGTTTATATTCATTCTGTGAACAAATCAATTAAAATATTGTTTGGACTTCTCTTAGTCAAAGAATGTTTAGATGTTTGAATGGATTTCAATGCTCCGCGTGGATCTACCCGCAGCATTCAATAAATGTGTCAGCACACGCCAAAACTTAAAGTTACCCCTGTTCCACAAGCAAAGACAATCAGACTACGCTGTAAGCGCCCTCTGATCTGTGTGATCGCTGGTCGCATGAGACCTCAATAGATTCTGGACATTTCACAGAGCAACAAGCGGAGACCAGCCAGGCTCAACTAAGTTTTCACCGTTTTTGTCGGTGTTGTTGTAGGTTTTTGTCATGTCCTGCGTTCACAATCTATGTTTTGGAGTAAAAATTAACAAAAAGATGGCCACTATGTCTATCATCATGAACGCCATTTAGCTGTATAACGCAGTGTAATTTAGATTGATATCCCCTGCTCGGAATGACGTGAAGATTTTCTTTTTATTGTTTGAACGAAGCCCTTTTTTCCGGTGAAATTTGGTATAGTTTCTCTTGTTTGTGCTTCACATACCGATTATTTACATTGCGATAACACGCCCATTCAAACCTATTGAAAGTTTTACCACCAAAAAATAAAAACAAAAAACTTGATTAAAATGTTATTTTCATATTTCTTTTGAAAACATAGATTGCGGGAAGTCGTTAGGACCGCCTCAGAACACGTTCACACGAAATATGATTTTCAGCAGAAACAAGAAAAAAAAAGTTTATTCGCTAAACCCCAGCTTTTCTATATAAACGTGGGTTTTAAGGGGGTCATAATTACATAGGCGTGTTTTTGTGAGGGTCAACATCTACGGGTTTGGGGAAAACTACGGCAGACTTTATAGACTTGTAAATCCTGTTTTCAAGTGTGATTCAGAACAGTCGTCCGCACACGAAGTCAATATTCCCAGCAGGCACACGTCGCTATGGCAACGTCAAATCTACGTCGAGGCAACGTCACGACGTTGCATCGACGTAGATGTGACGTTGTATAAACGGCATGATGTTGTACCGACGTTGACGTGGTTGACGTCACAATTACGTAATATGCCTGTTGGGTTGCTATGTAAACATGGCGCATTTGCTTTTCATTATCTTAACATCTAAGTTCAATGAATTCCATGTGGTCTTTTTGATCCATTCTATACACAGAGAGAAAAGTGTGGGTTTACGCAGGCATACAATGGTTTCCTTATTTGTATTCTGAAACATTTTTTAATTGTTTGAATTATGTTTAACGTTCCCGTCAATACTGTTATATGTCATTTTGGAGACGTTACTTCCAATTTTGTGAGACTATTACCCGACATTGTGATGAAATGTCATCCCATGCCCTACCGCGCAAACAAACCAATAGGTTTTGTATGCAAAGACTCGCACAACTTTCCTGGGCATGCTTAGACCTTCTAAGCAGTTTACCCGTACTCATGTGCGATCGGTTTCAGCTCTGCATTGAAGCACCATGTAGCACAATCTATTTCTCCAAGCCTCGCACAATCCATGTAGGTAATCAAATGACCAGGCACAATACATTTTTGAACCGAATATAAGAAAACATCCTAAATTTCAATTCAGAAGAAATATTTGTTTTAGACACATTAAAGAAAGCTTTATCTCACATGACAGTTCCTGTGGATGTAACATTAACGCTACTTAAACGGGTTTAAACAATTTAAAACAGAAATGTTAAAACTCCATTATGAATCATAACTCTTTCACATTTACACCAGACCGAGTATATTCCATATCTGGCAATGTTTTCAGGCCAATATCAGGCACCTTATCTGAGAGTAAATCTCTGCGAAAGCAAACATGAATCATGTATTCGGAAGTTAACCACCAGTTTATATTCATTCTGTGAACAAATCAATTAAAATATTGTTTGGACTTCTCTTAGTCAAAGAATGTTTAGATGTTTGAATGGATTTCAATGCCCTGCATGGATCTTCCCGCAGCATTCAATAAATGTGTCAGCACACGACAAAACTTAAAATTACCCCTGTTCGACAAGCAACGACTCAGATCAGACTACGCTGTCAGCGCCCTCTGATCTGAGTGATCGCTGGTCGCATGAGACCTCAATAGATTCTGGACATTTCACAGAGCAACAAGCGGAGATCAGCCAGGCTCAACTAAGTTCACTGGTTTTGTCGATGTTTTTGTAGGTTTTGTCATGTCCTGGCTTGTTCATTTTAAATATTTAATATTTTCACGATGAAAAGTGTTTGGGTCAATATGAAAAACTGTCACGCAACAATACTTATTGACATTTGCTTTTAACGTCGAGTTAAATAGATTGCTTGAAAAGAATTAATTGCTTTCAGAAAGCATATCTATTGTCTTATCATTGTATTAGGTGTCAATGTCTGCTCATTTCGCCTCAAGTAAGTGGCATACCAACAAACATATCTTCTTACGGCAAAGAAACGGATCAGTCTGTGCATCCGATTTTTATGCCGCGGAATTTTTGGTCTGTCAATAACTTTAACATTGGACATAACTTTTGAATGGTAACTGATAGGATTTTCATATTTCACATGTGTATACCTTGGCACAAAACTTTTCCAGCGGTTTGACCTCATGACCTCTGCATTGACATTTGACTTACTTTTTGAGACCTATAACATTGTCCATAACTTTCTATTGGTAAGTGGTATGGCTTTCATATTTCACATATTATGCATTTCTTTTCACAAGACCTTTCCGGTGATACCATAATGCTTGACCTTATGACCTTGACCTTGGCGTTTGAACTATTTTTTGAAAACATTTTACATTGGCTATAACTTTCAATTGGTTAGTGATAGGACTTTGATATTTCACATGTGCAGATTTGAAATGATTTCAATGCTCGGCATGGATCTACCCACAGAAGTTAATAAATGAATCGCACGCACGACAAAACTTACAATTACACCTGTTCGACAAGCGAAGACGCAGATCAGACTCCGCGCAGTCGGATCTGGGTGGTCGCTGGTCCAATGAGACTCCAATAGATTCTGGACTATTCAAAGAGCAACAGAGCAGAGACTAGCAAGGCTGGGTACATTGTTTTGTTTGTTTGGTTTGAGTTTAACGTCCCCGTCAACACTGTACAGGTCATTTTGGAGACGTTGCTTCCAATTTTTTGGGACTTTTACCCGACATTAAGATGTAATGACATCTCAAGCCCTGTCGCCCAAAGAAACCAAAAGGGTTTATAAACTTGGACTCGCATTGCTTTGCCTTGGCAGGTTTAGATTCTCTAAGCGGTTTACCAGTACTCATGTGCGGTCGGTTTCAGCTCTGCGTGGAAGCATCATGCAGCCCATCTATTTCAACAAGCCCCAATGGGCGGGGGCAATCAAGGTTGGATGCAAGAGCTAAACTGAGACATTGCATGCCTTATTGTAGATTTTGTCATGTACTAGCTTGTTCATTCTAAATATTTAATATTTTCTCTGTCACGCAATAATAATTATTGACAGTTGCTTTTTAGTTCGAGTTAAATAGATTGCATGAAAAGAATTAATTGTTTTCACACAGCATGTATTTTATCTTTAGGTACAAACATAGGGAACAATCCTCGTAGTTTCACAAAAATATCCGATATCGATTTGCGACAGTCGCCGCAGACTTACCTGTAAACATCACCATCAAAATTATATAGAAATTAATAGGAAAGCCGTATTAAATTGATTAAATTACAATTTTAGAAGAATGTGACAAAAAATTATAAGTTATTTTCAAAAAGTTCTGTTATTAATGAGGAATTAGATATAAAATTTGTAAAAATAAATTAACGACTTAGTTCTTCCATTTTACTTTGAAGAGTGAAAGTCGTATTCCTATTCATCTTATATATCTTTTGGCAAAATGCTCCTGAACCTACATTCCAATGCTAATTTAAAACTTATTTCTTTCTCATTGATTTTTTTATAAGTTATGACTAGGAAGAAAATTTCTCAACGTTTGCAATGATATATACAATTTTATACTCAATTAAAAACATAGTTCTTCCATTTTGATTTGAAAATAAGGAAATCAGCTTTTCGGCACCTGCATTTTCTCTCGTGAAAATGGCTAAGTCCACGAGCGCCAGCAGGACAAGCTAGTCATGGGTAGAAATTTACTTTAGCGCAGTCTCATGTTTATTTATTTATTTATTTATTTATTTATTTAATTATTTGAAGATTTATCAATTAATTAACTAATTGATTTCATCTGTAGAAAGAACTCGGGATCTGCATGATAATATGTGACGAAAAGCTGTAAAACTTAGGAAAGAAAGAAATGAATGAATGAATGAATGCGTGATTTTCCTTAATTCTTGGTAATGCATGGTATCATGTCTTAAAAATAAAATAAGATCGAATGACTGACTGTGAGACAGACATGCGCACAGACGAACGGAAAGAAGAAAGGACGGATGAAAGAAGGCTAAGTTATATATCAAGGCTGAATATAATTCGTAGAAAAACTACAATTGTCTACCATTATGTAGAATTTAAATTAAAAGGCATTGAGAAAAAATTATAATTAGATGTTTGGCATGATAATTAGGAGCGTGATAGCTCAGTGGTTAGAACTCTTGCCTCTGATGCTAGAGGCCCCCGGTTCGATCCCCGGAAGCGTGGGTTATTTCGGTGTCCGAACACGCTCCATTTGCATCATTTGCAGGGATGAATGCCAAAAAAGTGCACCGTCCTTCGGGTCGGGACGTTAACTGGAGGCCCCCCTGTGCCATCTCTTGTGCAGGTTAACCCATTCAGTACCAGAAACCCCTAAAGGGGTACCTTGGCAAACAGTGCAGGCCCAGATCAGACGTCACAGAATGCTGCGTCTGATCAGAGCCTACACTGTTTGCAAAAAGTTAAGCCATTTCCCGAATCAATTTTGAAGAAAACACAACCTGACACCCCTAAATTTCGAAATGGACTCCTGCCATATATTAGGTGGGAGATTCCATTTGGTACAAAAGGGGTTAACGACCCCTACCGTAATTACATGATTACTGTGTAGGTTTTCAATCCTGCAAACCTGGTATGTATGTAATGTACACCTGCGAGTGATGGTCAAATGTGACCGATCGCAGTTTTGGTAAAGAAAAAGAAAGAAAGACCGTTTTATTGCAATCATTTTTAGTAGGCCTTCGCAGAGCCGAACTTTGTTTGCCGCTTTGCCCGGCGGGCGGACTTATCACATGAAGAACATCATTAATTGACATATTGGCTCATTAACAATTTGTTTACCCAAAGCTGCAGACATGAATTCAAAAACTTTAACATGCTGAATACACACCTATACAAATACATTGTAAATTTTACCGCCGAAAAAAGGAAAAATTTAAGATGAAAAATTGTGATATTTTTCTAATTTTCAAAATATAAATTGTGCGTACATGAGTACCCACAATCTATATTTTAGAGCAGAATTAAGAAAAATAAGGTTAACCCATATAAATCCGAGTTTTACTATAAAAAGTGTTTTTAAAAAGCGGTAAAACGTTTTTTTTCTCATTTCTTCTCTAAACTAGAACAGATTATGGGTATTCGTTACAACCAGTTCTAACGAGTACACACAGTCTTTATTTTGAGCAGAAATAAGAAAATAACCAAATTTATCATCCTAAACGTTTCTTTTTTTTTCGGTGTAATCTGCAAAAGAAATTTCAGACTTTTGGGAGAAGGAAAAGGCGGAAAATCAAAACTGAAAAAAAAAAGAAAGGAAAGGCTGAAAATCAAAACTGAAAAAAAAGCAGAATAACAAATGAAATAAATACTGCCCACCACAAATATCAGCAATTACTAAGAAAATGAGAAATCTAAGGATATGACAATTTCAGAAATAAAAGAAAAAAAATAAGACTCTTGGGATTGTAACAAAATTAAGAACACGCGAAAAATTGATTTCACTTGACACCTTGAAAGAGAACCAATCCCGCAATAAACAGAGTTTATGGTCAGGCGACCGAATATCTTAACCCATCAATGGCAAAGGAATTCATCCAGGTATAAAGTTTATAGTGGTCCATTTCCAATGTTTGGAGTGTTAAAACTATTTCTTTTCTTTGTCAAAAGTTTCACAAAAATATGTAGAATAAGCAACCAGTATAGACCTTGATCAGACACCAATTTATGTGGTGCATTATATCGTTAACACTGCTTGCGAATGCCTCCCAAAAGGGATGCTTGGCATTTATGGGTCAAAACTTGTTAGTTAAATAGCTTACAGCAAATAAGACAGTAGACGACTCAGTCATAAAATATCACTAATAGGGATAACATACCTTTGTTAGATTATAGACCATTTTTTAGGATTTGCCTGATGGTAATTTGGGACGTTTTCCTAGTTCTTTTCAAAAAGTATATTGTGGGCACTCGTAATCCACCAAAAACGATTTTTTTTCAGATAAAAGTCGTGATCAAAATATACATTGTGGGTAAGCGTTAGAACTGCCTCGGCAAGGCAGTTCCAACGAGTACCCACAATCTGTTTTGAAGCAGAAATAAGAAAAATAGTGTATACCCTGTAAACCCCAGTTTTACTATATTATTGTGGTCAAAATTATATAGGCATGATTGCTTGATGTGTGCCCATTTTAACCCTGATCCTGCAGAACACGACAGCCCCAACATTTACAAACAGTGCATGTCCCGATTAATCTGATCAGGATCTACAGTTTACTAGTACACATATTCGATCGGTTTTAGCTCTGCAAGCACGCTCTGTCTGGACAGGCTTAGACCCTCTAAGCGGTTTACCGGTACCCGTGTGCGGTTGGTTTCAGCTCTGCATGGAAGACTCATGCAGCCCATCTATTTCTTCAAGTCATGATGGGCGGGGCCCTATTGTGCTGTGATTCTTCTCTAAAATGATAAAGGAATACGTGCAGACACAGACTAGACAATATAGCAGTCCGATCAAAGTCTACACGAATGATGAAAATACTAGGTGGTTGAATCGGCCGCTGATGATTGTTTGAATATTGAGATATAGTTTATCAACGACCTTTGAGAGTTCAAAGTTTAAGCGAGACGAGTCGATTCCATTTTTTAGGGGAAGCAGGTTTCGGATACTTTTTTCTCTCGTGATTTTAAAGATATAAATCAATGTTTTGATATAGCTACCTAGAATACATGGCCGAGTGGTTATTGTGATGTGCTGCGAGTCACATTAAAAATCTTTTAGACGAGGGGTTCGAGTCCAGTGGCACATTTTTTTTTTTTTTTTATATATTTGATTTTTCATTTTTATTTTATCTTTTTTATGTTTAAAGTTAATTTCTTTATTTTTTTATATTTACATCATTTATATTTTGTTTCCTTTGTTTTATTTTCAACAATTATATTTTGTGTTGGATGCCGGCCTCGGTAGTTCAGTCGGATGCGCGTGTGACTGGTGGTCAATAGGACGCGGGCTCGATACCTGCCGGGGTCAGCAACATTATTTCCCATGGAGATTGATCATGAAACCTTTTCTATGGCCATTCCCTCCTTTCTGCTGATTCAAGAAGGGCAGTTGTTAGTTTCTGGGGAAAGAATGTGCATTGTACTGGTTAACCGCTTACGTATAAGCTTGCCAAGGATAAGTGTGGACTAGTAAACTGACCGGCTCATACATGACCTAAATAGTGTTGCCTGGCCGTAAAAGCCCAATTCAAATTTCAGATTCATTTCAACAGCGCATTTGCCTTCACTGACGGCTATGAACGTACGTTCAATCATAGTAACATTTTTGATAATACTTCTTGAATACGAGCTGCAACGTTTCGCTTGTGCTCGTTCCATCTTTTCAATAAAACGAATATACATCTAATGTGATGGCCCCGCCCATCGGGGCTTGGAGAAATAGATCGAGCTGCACGATGCTTCCAAGCGGATCTGAAACTGACGACACATGAGCAATGGTAAACCGCTTAGTAAGTCCGAACCTGCCCAGGCAAAGTGGTGAGGGTTGGACCGTCCATACTTATTAAACCCGTTTAATTTATTGAGTGGCAGAGCTTGAGATGTCGTTTCATCTCAATGTCAGGTAAAAAATCCACAAAACTGGAAGCAACTTTTCCACACTTGACGGGTACAATAAACCTCAAATCACTCAAACAAACATCTCATGTGCTCCAATTTTATAGGTTCGAAAAAAATGTTAAAGACAAGTTGGCTTCTTTAAAAAGAATCCAAAGGAAAGGTCTGCTGCTTTCTAGTCAGCAGAATGAAAAGAGCATTATCACAATAATAATAATAATAATAATAATAATAATAATAATAATAATAATAATAATAATAATAAATGTGCGTAATGTTTGTCGTTTGCAAACATGACCAACCCGTAACAATTCGCTTTAGAACCTTAAAAATCAATAATGATCAAATACTACTGTCATTTGGTGAATCGCTTTTATTTTTCAATAGCAGTCATACTTAAAACTAAGATGAGAAATTCTAAAGTTGTGTAATGCGCATTTCCTGTCTATAAACTTCATTTTAACTGAGACAGCAATACAAATCAGTGATAGAATTGGCAACTACACCAATAGCTGCCATACTTCTTGCCAGCGAAAGGAAAAAAAACTAGAGAAAGTGACCAAGGGGTCATGGATGCCATCGGCAGATGCAGCCATGTATTGCAGAGCACAATTTTTAAGTTTATGACCTTGATCTCGATTTCTTAATAGTAAGTTTATGACCTTGATCTGCTGGCAGCAGTATCTTTTCTGCACCCATAGAAATGTCTACATATCAAACCTAATCATAGGTTTGAAGTATGCAATGAAACTCACAACTATACAAAAACTTTAACATTACTATCTCAATCAAAGTTCAAAGTGTGCGATCTTGGCAGCAGAAGTCAAATCAGTGTTACTGTACTTTGTCAGCTGTCAAGTAATACCACATATCAACTTCCAATAACATAAAAGATAGAGATCAAATGTTTTACATAAAAAAAGTAGAAGAAGTAAAACAAAGATCAGGAATCGATACATTTAACTTATTCCATCCATCAAAGACACAAAAGGGAAAGAAACACAAACATGAAGCGACCATAAACATGTAACATGAATATCCTGCAAAGTCCTGTCACTGTCACATTTACCTTCTGTGTCAGCTGCAGCAGCATTAACATGACTGTAAATATACATTATCTGCTGTAAATTATAATATATCATATAAAACTTCAATGCAGTCAACACGATGACTGGCAAAGGTTTACAATGACCATTCAAATTATGCGACCTTGACCTTCTGTCAGCAGCAGCAGCCACATAACTGGAACTATACCCTATACTTGTCTATTTATAAGTAATACCAGTTAGACTTTATAAGTTCACACTGCAAAGTTAAAGGAAGATAAAATAAATCTGGAAATTACCAATATGGCTATATCCTCATTACTGGCGCTAGCCAAACCCGGGCACTTGACCCAGGAGTGTTACTGACCCCTGTTTAAAGGATTGCTAAAGAAACACGATACACCAAAATAAAATGTATTGGACAGTGATTAGCAAGATATTAGAATTAAAGCAAGACTTTGAAGTTAGGTGTTGACAGACGTCCACGCGTTCTCACGAAACAGTCAATATTTGACTTTTCGTAGATAGGACAGATTGTAATGTGTCACTTTTTTGTGTGACAGCCACTTAAAAAGCTATTTGTTCTCATGAAATGAGTGTTATAGTGATAGAATGTATGACGAAAAAAAACTGCAAATGACTGTTTCGCAATAATTCTATAGAAACCAGTTAACTATCATTTCGTGGGCTCAGACAGACAGAAGGACAAACAGACGGAAGAAAAAACGACGCCGGACGAAAACTACATACCACTCAGCATTCTTCTCATGCCGGGGGAAATTATCACAATATTCCTAGCGGTTTGAAAGTTATATGCCCATCACCAGCTGGTGAAAAATTTGCCTCGGCGAGGCTATTTATATAAAAAAATATTGCATTATACAAATTGGTTAGGTCTTGCCAATATATATCTTCCTGCAACAAGTATTGAAATATACCTTGCAAATAATATATCTAAAATCAGTTTGTTATTATTTTACCCCGGAAAGGTTTTCAATATCAAGAAATTTGGCATTAAAAAATATAATTGATTCAATCTTGTCAATATATATCTACCTGCAAAAACTTATCAAAACACTCCTTGCGGTTTGAAAGTTACAACGTCTTTGTCAGTTAGTGAATTATTTGCATCGGCGAGGCTAATTATAAAGAAATCAGGCATTAGACAAACTCATTTGTTTGGTCTTGTCAATCTATCTGCATGCCAAAACGTAACAAAATAATCCTAGTTGTCTGAAAGTCGGCTAGTAACACCTTTGCCTTGGCTAGACTTCTTGTGAAGAAATCAGGCATTAGACGGTCTTGTCAATATACATCTGCTTTTCAAAACTTATCAAAATGAAAGTTATATACCTGCAATCAGTTTGTGATTATTTGACCTTCGCAAGGCCATTTATATAAAGAAATCAGGCATTAAACTATATTGTTGACTAGATCTTATCAATATATATCTCTGTTTGCCGAAAAATTGCATAAAATATCTCTAACGGTTTGAAATTTATACGCCCGTGCCAGTTAGGGAAAAATTGCTTCGATGAGGCTATTTATAAAGAAATCAAGCATTAAACAATCTCATTGGCAAGGTCTTGTCAATATTTATCTGCATTCAGTTTCTGAAAATGTTGCCTCGGTCAGGCCAGAAATGTGGCATTAGACTGCTGGTGGTGCTGCTTGGCGTAGTCTTGGAGCTGCCTTGGTTCTGGCTCGGGACTGGACTGCGCAGATCCTAACGACAAGCGACAGTGACATTCTGGTGCTGAAGGCCTGTGGTCACCTCAGGAATCCCATGAAGTCGGCATGACTTCAAAAAAGCCATAAGTGGCTCTGGAAGTACCCTTTCATAAACCCAGAGCTGAACAGAGAATAATGAAGATGATGACACGGCTACGTTTGTTCGTTCGTTCCTTCAAGTTAAGGCATTTTACGTCTGCCAGGGTCGAACGGACAGAACTCCATATCTCCACAACGTAAGTTATGTGCTTCTGGGCTGTGAATCGCGGCAGTCTGTCCAACAAGAGTTAATCGCGTTGGACTGCCTGTGCCCTACCGAGTAAAGTGAAGCACTGCCAGTTTTAGAAATTTTGAATGCCAATCTAAATTGAGCCAAAAATGTAGAGTAATCAGTGACAAATCGGCTTTAGATCGCGATTTCTCTACTGTGCTCAAGAGCAGAAAGTAGGGCAACGGTGCTCTCTATTGGGGCCGCGCGATTTTGGCCATCGGACATAGGCTGCAAATAAAGCATGCCTATGCAAGTTTCCATACAGAAACGCGCGGCTAGTGGTCCAGGAAGAAGACAGGTCGCAAGTCTTATTCCCAACCAGCAGGCAGGATGAGTGCGTAATAATCCAGACGCTGGTACAAGCCCTCCGCATCTCCTACCGGCTTGGCCATGCATAAATGCTGCTTGTAGAACCGCCAAGCTCTTGGGACGAACTCATCGACCCCCGCATCCGATGACCTCGACTCGTACAGAATGCCGTTCTCCAAATGTTGGAAAGCGTAGCACGCTGTAGCGTACGGGTAGGTTCGACCCGTAGGCTTCCTGCTAAGCAGGTAGAGGTCGTGGTCACCGTAGTGGCGGACAGCTTGACAGTCGTAGTGGTCTTGTACCCGAAAATGCTGGTCGATCGTTACGAAGTCCATGTCTGGTGCGAGCGGTTGGTAGGCTGGCTTAGGCGGCGAAGTCTTGCGTTGTTGCTTCTTTGGTGGCTCCGGCGGGGTATGTTGAGAAGACTCTGGCTCTGGCGAGGACGGCGCTGGTGCAGGCGAAGGTTGCTGCAGTGTCGGTGCGGGCACAGGTTCGGCGCTTGCTGTCGGAGGTGGCCTGGTGATTGTCGGAGATAACAGAATCTCGATGGTCACCGTCTTTGGTGCTGTTTCTTGTAGTGGTCTCTCCGTCGCAGAAGGCTGCTGTTTCTTCACTGTCTTCTTGAGTCTGGCTGGAACAGGAGTGCTAAGATCGCAGCGACTTGAAACGTGTCATTGAAACACTGGTGCTAAATTCCTGTGGTCCCTTCAGGCTCCCATGATGTCGGCGTGATTTCAAAAAGCCAGCTCTGTAGGCAGTAATCTTTCATCAGGTCTAAGAAAGTTGTTTTATTTAAAGACTGTCTGTAAATCTAAAGACTGTTTCTAAATTTAAAAACTTTTTAGTCTTAGGATTTAAAGACTAACACAAGGAAAATCATGAAAATGATGAAATACGAAAAAATCGCATTCTCATACGGAGCCTCAGTCTTCATCTCATTAAAAGAAATGTGTTGCTATTTTCTGTAAATATTGTTTTAATGCTAGAAAATAATTAAGAAATAAAACAACTCAGTTCCTTCCCTTAGACCACAAATGCGGTGAAACTCCACAGAAAGGGACTCCGAGGAAATATATGACAAGGGCCGAACATAATATGAGTTTCGAACTAACGGCATTTCGTTTTCGGACATTTTGCTGTTGTAGGCAGTCTGAAGCTTTCATCAATTTTAGTTGTCAGAAAAACTGTCTGTCGAATCGAGTGGTCAGGTCAGTATGTTGGCACAATGAGGTAAATATTATACACTTTTATTCCTTAGCTCATTTTACATATGAATCTTACTCCAAACCTGTCTTTAAGCCAATGGAGAGAGAATAGACTATGTGGAGAGTAGAACTGAACTGGGTTTTTAAGATAGCACACAGGTGCTTCCCCAGAATGTGGAGAAAAATTTTCACGTAACATAAAAGCTAAGTCAATTTAAACTCATAACGGTGTTATAATCTATACGACTTCAACTACGTAGTATGACCCATCTTCTTTCTTATGAATGTTTTCTTTGCTCTTAAAGGAACTCATTTTTGATTTTGATTTGCCTTCACTGCAGCTGGTGTTGTGCCGTGTTGCGGCCGTAAAACGTCTCCCCGTACATCAACCATAGTGCAGTTTATATTTTACTTTTGGTCCTTTGAATATTCTGAGAAATCAGAAATAAATTATTGGTTTAGACATATTCTAGACAGGTTTTTAATAATTTGGTCCCCATTTTGATTTATATCAGTCTTTGAATCGACTGCCTATTCGAAATTCGCAAAATTGCAGTATGTTTCCTCTGGCTTTCTTTGCCGGATCATTACAGGGTCACTGATGAGGCTTCATTAGCCGAAACTACGTAGTATGACCCATCTTCTTTCTTATGAATGTTTTTATTGCTCTTAAAGGAACTCATTTTTGATTTTTATTCATACTCCACGTTTCACAACAAATGATTCCTTACGCTGCAATATCAAAAAAAATTTTGAAAGAAATTATGTGAGATAAATGCGAAGGCAATGATCAGGAAAATCGTGTTTATTAGCATTATGTCACAGAGTCATAAAGGGAGGTAATAATTTAAAAAAAATGCAGGAAAGTGCTTTCTAAAAAAACACTACTACACAAATCTAGTAGAAAATTTTACCATAAAAATACGAAAAGAATCCACAACCTATAACTTTGAGTAGAAATACTGGTAATGTCAGGCCCAAGCTCGGACCAAATCTGGCCCCACAATAAATACATGTAGAAGTGGCTGCTCCCTCCTGAGAAAATAAGGAGAAGTTTGCTGAGTTCAGGGAGAAAGGAGTGCGGTTGGCTAACTATCCCTTGCGCTTACAGCAAAGACTGACCAGAATGCACTGAAGCGCAGGCTGATTATTCTTTGTATGCGTTTTAGAGCGTTTAACTACGTGTTTTTGCTAGATATTCGCTCCGTATATAGCGGCCCCCGCCTTTTGGGGCTTGAAGAAATAGATGGGCTGCATGATGCTTCCTCGCGGAGCTAAAACCGACCCACACACGAGTACTGCTAAACCGCTCAGAGGATCTAAGCCTGCCCAGGCAAAGCGGTGCGAGTCGGCCCGTCCATGCTTGTAAACCCTGTTGGTTTCAGTGGGCGGCGGGGCTTGAGATGTCATTTCATCTCAATGTCGGGTAAAAGTCCCACAAAATTGGAAGCAACGTCTCCAAAATGACCTTTACAGTGTTGACGGGGACGTTAAACCTCAAATCAATCAAACAAACAAAAATACGCTCCGTATATTGCCATGCCATGTATGTTTTTGAAATTTCAAAGCAAACGCAGCTGTAGCCATATATAACCGTATGTACTACGATTATTGCCGTTTTGCTACGTTTAAAACATGCAGTAAAACCTAGCCCTCAATAAGTGACGGTGAAACTGTGACCTATGTTGCCATGTAGTAGATTTTCCCTATGTTTTACTACGTTTATTGTCGTTCTGCTACGTTTTTAATGTGCCAAAACCTAGCTCTCAATACGTGATAGCGTAACCGCGGCCTTACTCGTACGTGCAACACACTATACCATGCCTAGGCGTCCTCATTAACTTAGATACGAGCATTTAACAACAACTTTAGTCTGCCTGAGCAATCAAATTTATTTCCGCGCAGAGTACTTGTTACTATTAATTTCGAGTAGTGGTTTTCAGTTATTTGATATCAGTATGTTACATGTAACTGCAATGAAGTTGGGATTACAGATATTACATTAGTTTTCTTATTTTTGTTATAAAGCGTAGGTCGTGTTACTCGTTTGAACGACACTAACAAGGAACAATATATATGTATATTGGATCCGTGCCACCCATAAGAAAGATTAGTTATTCCCAGCGGGCACATGACGTCCAGGCAACGTCGTACCAACGTCAATGCAACGCCATGTCAGTAAAACTGTTTATACGGACACATAAACTGTAGTGACTTTCAGCCCCAGCAATGGATTCGCTTAGGCTGATAAAATGCCATTTTCTCGTTGGAGAAGAAACAGCTGATTACTTTCCTTTCCGTTGCATTCTTATTGTGTATCAAATATTCGGTTTGCTCTTCATGTTGGTGCCATTTGTAACATGTTTTCTGTGATGTTGCCCTTTCTGGCCATCTTCAGTAGTAATTCGCTTTTTGTCAGTTCAAATATATTGCAAATCAGCGTTACGCATACGAAAAGGACGTTGCCAGACGGTTCAACAATTTGCGGAAGCTGGAATAAGGATACATGCACTTGCTGGCGTAGGGCAAGTTTTTTTTTGTTAAACGTCATACTTGTAAATGGAATAACTTTCATTTACGGTCATTTCGCCAAATAGACACACTATATAGAAAAATAAAGTATCCCTGCAAATTTTTGACTGGTTCACATTATTTCTTCACGTCGACTATGATTGCAATTAGCAAATTGTAGCGAGAAGTCTGCACTGGAGCGAAAATGCTTCAAATTTCACATAAACACTGTGGAAAGGTCCTCAGGGACCTTTCCAAAAAGTAAAAAAAAAAAAAAAAAAAAAACATCTGTCCAAGATTCGAACCCCAGCTCTCCAAGATGGAAGCCCTGTTACTAAACTGTCTCGACCAGCCGTCAATCTGTTTACACGATGCGCCAGATTAAGAATATGACGGTAACTATCGCCCAGTGTAAAAAAAATATCCACTACAGGCGACTCACCTAAAACACGGACGAGTGCAGTCACGTCTCACTGCGTTTTGAAAGACTATAATAATAATTATCATATAATAATCAATAATTGGTGTTCCTGCATGGAAACCTGCATAGGCATGCTCCATTTGCAGCCTTAGTCAAATGGCCATTATCAAGCGGCAAAAAGAAAGAGCACTATTGAATCACTTATCGCTCTTGAGCATAGTATAGAAATCATGATTTGCAGTCGTATTGGCACTGATTTCTATACATTTTCAGCTCATTTTTCGAACAGCCTTTTAAATTTCAAAAACAGGCAGTGCTTCATTTTCTACAGTGGGGCACCGGCAGTCCAACTCCATTTGCTTTTGTTGGACAAACTGCCACGATTTGCAGCCCAGAAGCACTTAACCTATGTCTTGTTGTGGAGCTATGGAGTTCTGTCCGCTTGACCATGGCAGACATAAAAAGCCTTAACCTTAACGAACGAACGATAATCAATAATTGCTCTTCTTAACTTCTGACCTGAGCTTATGACACTTTTTCATGTTGGACTCATTTGAGCATGAAATTAATAGTGTTTATAAATGCTAAAGTTTTGTATGGGCTGAAGTTGTCTATCCTCCCATTACGAATACTGTTTTTCAACTTTTCTGATAAAAGATTGATATTTTTCACACATCTACTTAAAACATAGATAGTGGGAACTCGTTAGAACTGCTTCATTGAGGCAGTTCCAATGAGTACTATACCCATAATCTCTGTGTGTGTGTGTGTGTGTGTGTGTGTGTGTGTGTGTGTGTGTGTGTGTGGCGGGGGTGCGCAGAATAAGAAAAATAATGTATACGTTGTAAACCCAAGTTTTACTATCTAAAAGTGGGGTTTAATGGGGTCAAAATTACAAAGGGGTGTTTTCGTCAGTAATGCTAAATAATGTTGAAATGTTGAAATTGTTGGTATCTTTACATTCAGTAGCGGGATAAATTACATGCCCAGTTGAGTAATGCAAAAATATGTTTCAATATCACGACCCACGATTTGAGTAAATGCATGTATTTTGCGCCCTGATATGAATTTTGTCACTAAATTAAACCGAAGGCAAGGCATCCCTGAACATTAACGAACAAATAATCAGTTGGTGATTATAGGATTATATCCTACGCTGGACAGGTAGGAGATAGAGAGAATCCGCATCAACTAAGATGCAACGTCATGATTATGCATCGCTGTTGATGCGACGTTCTCAAAACATCAGGTGCATAATTTGATCAAATATACTCCGTTTCTACTAAATATTACATTTCATCATATGACGTCGCGTCTGAGATGTAATAAATTCAATAATCCACTGGTGGATTAAATATGCAAATTTGTTAGATACGTCCCTTAACGTTACACGGCCCGTTTACTATTGGATGAATATAGACGTTTTTGTAAAACAGTCGTGAATAAAATTCGTTTTAAATGTCATATGACAAATAGAATTTTTGCATTCGTATTCATGCATTATTAAATTTCATTAAACTCGTTGAGGAAAAGGGATAAATGCTCGCAAAACCTCGCATTTTATCCCTTTCCCTCAACTCGTTTAATAAATTCAATAATACATGGACACTCATGTAAGATCCTTTATATAAAACATCGTATCATAATAATACACATCACGACCGTGACTACCATCACAACCACCACTACCACAACCAACAACAACAACAACGTTAGCATCATCATCATCATCATCAGCAGCAGCAGCAGCAGCAGCACCAGCAGCAGCGCAAATCATGAAATGACACCAGCAATAAAATTATCCGTGTTATTATCTTAACCCTTGTCCAGCTGAATATTATAATCTGCCACACCCACTACCGATTATCAACCAATCAAATTACTTGATGCAAATTATTGCAACAAGTTCACAATCCGCATGACAAATAATGTAGATCCTGATCAGATGGCTTCTTCAGAAGCCATCTGATCTGGATCTACATTGTTTGAAAGAAAAGAAATATCTGGGCTCAGCAAAGACATATCCGGGCTCAGCAAGACGAGGGTTAACCTATAAGGGGTGACTTACCTCAATGTCAACTATTTCTTTTGTCCACTTATTCCGGATGATCGGTTCATTTGATTTCATAAGTGGCACCCCCACATCTTGACTAGCAGCCACGGATTTCTTATACTTCTTTAAGGCCTTCCTATGAGCCCTAAAGCTCATATCAAACTGTTTGTGGTACATCTGATGCATGTCGAAAACTTTACGCAGATAATCGACACAGAGTGTGCTTACTTTATTTGTTTTTTTTTTTTTATGTCAATTTTCGATTGTCTGTTTGTATTGTATGGCATATCAAGCAATTATCAAGAAAATCATTTTGTATTTTGAGTTTGCAGTATCTAAAAATTTCAATATCTATAACTGTTATGATCGTAGTTTGAAGGTCTGCTATAAGCCAACATGTATCATTTTACTATATTTAGATTGTCATTATCTGAATGCTATTAGACATCACGAACAAAACGCCTATATAATTCTGACCCCCCCTAGAACCCTACTTTAATATACTAAAATGAAAGTGAAGGCAATTATCAGGAATCGATATAATTACCTAACCCCTCCCATCAGAGACACCAGAGGAAAGGAACGCGAACATTAACCCTTCTCTTGTTGAATTTTCATTTTAGCCACACCCATCTCTGACTTTGAACCAATCAGATTACTTGATGTAATTTATTCCTATAAATTCATAAACTGAATATCAAACATTGTAGATCCTGATCAGATGGCTTCTTCAGAAGCCATCTGATCTGGATCTACAATGTTTGCAAAGATAGGGGTTGTCGTGAACAGCAAGATAAAAGTTAAGTAACTAAATCCTAATGAAAACATTACTAGCGGATAACCGAAAGGCCACTTACTTTCCAACAAATAGTAAAAATTGGACTTACAGGGGTTACCCTTATGGTTTCTTATTTCTGCTCTAAATATAGATTGTTGGTACTCGTTAGAGCCGCCTCAATGAGACGGTTCTAACATGTATGCACAATGCCTATTTTGAGCAGAAATAAGAAAAATATCGCATTATTTTCACCTTAAAATTTTCGTATTTTCAGCGGTAAAATTAACAATGTATTTGTATAGGTGCATCTTCGTAATGACTAGTACAACTTAAGGACCACGCTGATTTTGTATTAAAACATAAACACGGAGTTAGAACAGCTACTTTTGTACCAAATATAGGTTGTTGGTGTTTGCTAAACAATGTGGTTCGAAAAGCATCCACTAATTGTTTTTTTCCAGCAAAAACGTGTTCGTAAGAAACGTGTCATTTTCAGAACATGAAAACATATAATTCGATACATATAGGTGTGTCTTTCTAACGCGATATTCAACTATGTATGGGCAGTCACCTTGCGTTTTCTTCCATATGTCTAACGCTTGATGTTTCTCAAGGTTCTATAAATCTGGACACAATTGTAAGTCTATCTGGGTCCCGTCAAGCGATTTTGGTACTTATCGCCTATGCGAGCAGCGAAGGTTCAGGCGAGCCTGCGCATCCGCGCAGTCTCGCCAGAACCTTCGCTGCTCGCTCATAAAAGCAGTGAATCAAGAGGAACCTTCAGACAGAAAGCCATATCCCTTGCCCATCTGGATGGCTGGGCATGCGCAATTAAAATTTGTCATGGCGGAATGCTCGAAGACAGAAATTCGCTTGGCGGGGCTCATCTAATGGAGTTTTCTAATTCTCCGTTTGACGTTACTTATTCCAGGTTAAAATATTTGTACAGTCGTACGGGAACAAAACTCACGTAGAATAACTTAAGAAGTTATAATACCATTATGTCATGAAGAATTCTGATTAATGTGATATGTTTCGATAATGCACATGCAATATACAAGTTTATCATATGACGCCGCGTCTGAGAGTGTAATAACGCCATGTTATATTTTCGATAATCCACTAGTGTATTAAATATGCAAATAAGCTAGATACGTCCCATAACGTTTCATACATGACGTCCTTAACGACGTCGCGTTTACTAGAGGCGGAATATTGACATTTTTGTAAACAGTCGTGAATAAAATGCGTTTTAAATGTCATATGATAAATAGAATCTTGCATTCGTGCTCATGTATTATTGAATTTATTAAACTCTCGCAAAGCCTCGCATTTTATCCATTTTCCTCAACTCGTTTAGTAAATTCAGTAATACATGAACACTCATGTAAGATCCTCTAGATAACGGTTTTGTTTATTGAGGTTTTACGTCCCCGTCAACACTATTAAGGTCATTCTGGAGACTTGTTTTTGATTTTGTGTGAATTTTACCCGACATTGAGATGAAATGACATCTCAAGCCCTGCCGCCAATAGAAACCGCTAGGGTTTAAGGAGCGGTCCAACTCGCATCACCTTTCCACGGCAGGCTTAGACCTAAGCTGTTTACCATTACTCAAGTTCGGTCGGTTTTAGCTCTGCTCGGAAGCACCGTGCAGCCCAATCTGTATCTCCAGGCCCCGATGGGCGCGGGCGCATCAAGTATAATGGTATCGTTCACATCGGTAGAAGCAGCATACATCATATGAAAGTTTCCTTATTTCTGATCTAAACATATATTGTGGACGCTCATTAGAACCGCCTCATTGAGGTGGTTCTAACGAGCACCCAGAATCTATGTTTTCTATCAAGTATTCACAATGTATGTTTTGGAGTAAAAACAAAGAAACGGATGCCCATTATGTATACCCTTCTGAACTTCTTTTCGCTGTTAAACGCAGTGCAATTTACAACGGTTTCCCTTGCACGGATTTGTTCACGTCAAGAGTGGTCTCTCGTGAAGAATGTTTTCTTTCTTCTTTATACGAAGCGTTTTTTCTTCGTGAAAATGTCTTTTTTTCTTTACCTTATTTACGCTTCAAATACAGATTGCTGGTCCTCTTTATTGCGGTCACCATCTTCGGTTTTGAAAAAAGCTACGCATTACACAAACACGCCTATACAAATACATTACCACCATTATCGCCGAAAAAATGAAAATTTAAAGATTAAAAATTGTGACATTTTTCTTATTTCTGCTCAAAATATAGATTGTGAGCCCTCGTTAGAACCGCCTCATCGAGGCGGTTATAATGAGTACCCACAATCTATATTTTAGAGCAGAAATAAGAAAAATAAGATATACCCCCGGAAACCCTAGTTTTACTATATAAAAGTGGGGTTCAAGGGGGTCAAATTTATATAGGTGTGTTTTCGTGATGATAACCATGTTCAGACTTGCAAATCCCATTTCCAAGTGCGATTCACAACAGTAGCCCGTAGCCCCACCTTAACATGTAAGTTCAGAGGAAGTATAGAGAAAAGTGTGGTTTACGCAGGTATACAATGTTTGCCTCATTTGTATTCTGAAACATATTTTGTTTGATTTGTTCGAATTATGTTTAACATCCCAGTCAACACTATTGAGGTCGCCTCCAGTTTTGTGGGACTTTTACCCGGCATTGTGATGAACTCTACCGCCCAAACAAACAAATCTGGTTCATATGCAGTGGCCTGCACCACTTTGTCTGGGCATGCTTTGACCTTCTAAGCGGTTTACCAGTACTCATGAGCGATCGGTTTCAGCTCTGCGTAGAAGCACCATGTAGCCCAGCCCCTCACAATTCATGTAGGTACCCCAGGGACTGCGAACAATCCACTTTTGAACATACCTTCTAAATTTTCATTCATAACAAATATTTGTTTAGACACATTAAAGAAAGCTTAAGCGTACATGGCAGTTCATGTACATGTAACATTAACGTTACTTAAACGAGTTTAAACAGTTTAAAAGAAATGTTAAAACTCCTCTATGAATTATAACTCATTCACATAATTACACCGGACCGAGAATATTCCACATATGGCTATGTTTTCAGGCCAATATCAGGCACCTTATCTGAGAGTAAATCTCTGCGAAAGCAAACATGAATCATGTATACGGAAGTTAACCACCAGTTTATACGAGTATTCATTCTGTGAACAAATCAATTAAAATATTGTTTGGACTTCTGTTAGTCAAAGAATGTTCAGATGTTTGAATGGATTTCAATGCTCCGCGTGGATCTTCCCGCAGCATTCAATAAATGTGTCAGCACACGACAAATCTTAAAATCACCCCTGTTCCACAAGCAAAGACTCAGATCAGACTACGCTGTCAGCGCCCTCTGATCTGAGAGATCGCTGGTCGCATGAGGCCTCAATAGATTCTGGACATTTCACAGAGCAACAAGCGCAGACCAGCCAGGCTCAACTAAGTGTTCACTGTTTTTGTGGTGTTGTTGTAGGTTTTTGTCATGTCCTGCGTTCACAATCTATGTTTTGGAGTTAAAATTAACAAACAGATGGCCACAATGTCTATCCTCATGAACGCCATTTAGCTGTATAACGCAGTGTAATTAAGAATGATATCCCCTGCACGGAATGACGTTTTTTAAGTTTGAACGTAGCCCTTTTTTCTGGTAAAAATCGGTATAGTTTCTCCTGTTTGTGCTTCACATACCGCTCGCTTGCATTGCGATAACACGCCCATTCAAACTTATTGAAAGTTTTACCACCAAAAATAAAATGATAATTATCATATTTCTTTTGAAAACATAGATTGCGGGAATTCGTTAGAACCGCCTCAGAACGCGTTCCCACGAAATACATGTATGATTTTCAGCAGAAACAAGAAAAATAATGTTTATTCGCTAAACCCTAGTTTTTTTTCTGTATAAACGTGGGGTTTAAGGGGGGTGGGGTCAAATTTATATGGGCGTGTTTTTGTGATGGCGAATAACATCTACGGGTTTGGGGAAAGCTAAGGCAAACTTTATTGACTTGTAAATTCTATTTTCAAGTACGATTCAGAACAGTCGTCCGCACACGAAGTCAATATTCCCAGCAGGCACACGCCGCTATGGCAACGTCAAATCCACGTCGATGCAACGTCACGACGTTGCACCGACGTAGATGTTACGTTGCATAAACGTCATGATGTTGCACCGACGTTGACGTGGTCGACGTCACAATTACGTAATATGCCTGTTGGGTTGCTATGTAAACATGGCGCATTTGCTTTTCATTATCTTAACATCTAAGTTCAATGAATTCCATGTGGCCGTTTTGATCCATTCTATATATAGAGAAAAGTGTGGGTTTACGCAGGCATGCAATGGTTTCCTTATTTGTATTATGAAACATATTTTTATTGGTTTGAATTAGGTTTAATGTCCCCGTCAATACTGTTTATGTCATTTTGGAGACGTTACTTCCAATTTTGTGAGACTATTACCCGACATTGTGATGAAATGTCATCCCAAGCCCTACCGCGCAAACAAACCAATAGGTTTTGTATGCAAAGACTCGCACCACTTTTCCTGGGCATGCTTAGACCTTCTAAGCAGTTTACCCGTACTCATGTGCGATCGGTTTCAGCTCTGCATTGAAGCACTATGTAGCACAATCTTTGTCTCCAAGCCTCGCACAATCCATGTAGGTAATCAAATGACCAGGCACAATACATTTTTGAACCGAATATAAGAAAACATCCTAAATTTCAATTCAGAAGAAATATTTGTTTTAGACACATTAAAGAAAGCTTTATCTCATATGACAGTTCATGTAGATGTAACATAAACGCTACTTAAACGGGTTTAAACAATTTAAAACAGAAATGTTAACTCCACTATGAATCATAACTCTTTCACATTTACACCAGACCGAATATATTCCATATCTGGCAATGTTTTTAGACCAATGTCAGGCACCTTATCTGAGAGTAAATCTCTGCGAAAGCAAACATGAATCATGTATTCGGAAGTTAACCACCAGTTTATATTCATTCTGTGAACAAATCAATTAAAATATTGTTTGGACTTCTCTTAGTCAAAGAATGTTTAGATGTTTGAATGGATTTCAATGCTCCGCGTGGATCTACCCGCAGCATTCAATAAATGTGGCAGCACACGACAAAACTTAAAATTACCCCTGTTCCACAAGAAAAGACTCAGATCAGACTACGCTGTCAGCGCCCTCTGATCTGAGTGATCGCTGGTCGCATGAGACCTCCGTAGATTCTGGACATTTCAAAGAGCAACAAGCGGAGACAAGCCAGGCTCAACTAAGTTTTCACCGTTTTTGTCGGTGTTGATGTAGGTTTTTGTCATGCCCTGCGTTCACAATCTATGTTTTGGAGTTAAAATTAACAAAAAGATGGCCACTATGTCTATCCTCATGAACGCCATTTAGCTGTATAACGCAGTGTAATTTAGAATGATATCCCCTGCACGGAATGACGTGAAGATTTTTTAGAGTTTGAACGTAGCCCTTTTTTCTGGTGAAAATTGGTATAGTTTCTCTTGTTTGTGCTTCACATACCGATCGCTTGCATAGCGATAACACGCCCATTCAAACCTATTGAAAGTTTTACCACCAAAAAATAAAAACAGAAAACTTGATTTAAAATGATATTTTTCATATTTCTTTTGAAAACATGGATGGCGGGAATTCGTTAGAAATGCCTCAGAACGCGTTTACACGAAATATGATTTTCAGCAGAAACAAGAAAAATAATGTTTATTCGCTAAACCCAGTTTTTCTGTATAAACGTGGGTTTTAAGGGGGTCAGAATTACATAGGCGTGTTTTTGTGAGGGTCAACATCTACGGGTTTGGGGAAAGCTAGGGCAAACTTTATTGACTTGTAAATCCTGTTTTCAAGTGTGATTCAGAACGGTCGTCCGCACACGAAGTCAACATTCCCAGCAGGCACACTTCGCTATGGCAACATCAAATCCACGTCGATGCAACGTCACGACGTTGCACCGACGTAGATGTGACGTTGCATAAACGGCATGATGTTGCACCGACGTTGATGTGGTGGACGTCACAATTACGTCGTATGCCTGCCGAGTTGCTATGTAAACATGGCGCATTCGCTTTTGATTATCTTAACATCTAAGTTCTATGAATTCCATGTGGCCTTTTTGATCCATTCCATATATATAGAGAAAAGTGGGGGTTTACGCAGGCATGCAATGGTTTCCTTATTTGTATTCTGAAACATTTTTTATTTGTTTGAATTAGGTTTAACGTCCCCGTCAATACTGTTTATGTCATTTTGGAGACATTACTTCCAACTTTGTGAGACTATTACCCGACATTGTGATGAAATGTCATCCCAAGCCCTACCGCGCAAACAAACCAATAGGTTTTGTATGCAAAGACTCGCCCCACTTTTCCTGGGCATGCTTAGACCTTCTTAGCAGTTTACCCGTACTCATGTGCGATCGGTTTCAGCTCTGCATTGAAGCACCATGTAGCACAATCTATTTCTCCAAGCCTTGCACAATCCATGTAGGTAATCAAATGACCAGGCACAATACATTTTTGAAACGAATATAAGAAAACATCCTAAACTTCAGTTCAGAAGAAATATTTGTTTTTGACACATTAAAGAAAGCTTTATCTCACATGACAGTTCCTGTAGATGTAACATTAACGCTACTTAAACGGGTTTAAACAATTTAAAACAGAAATGTTGAAACTCCACTATGAATCATAACTCTTTCACATTTACACCAGACCGAGTATATTCCATATCTGGCAATGTTTTCAGACCAATGTCAGGCACCTTATCTGAGAGTAAATCTCTGCGAAAGCAAACATGAATCATGTATTCGGAAGTTAACCACCAGTTTATATTCATTCTGTGAACAAATCAATTAAAATATTGTTTGGACTTCTCTTAGTCAAAGAATGTTTAGATGTTTGAATGGATTTCAATGCCCCGCATGGATCTTCCCGCAGCATTCAATAAATGTGTCAGCACACGACAAAACTTAAAATTACCCCTGTTCCACAAGCAACGACTCGGATCAGACTACGCTGTCAGCGCCCTCTGATCTGAGTGATCGCTGGTCGTATGAGACCTCAATAGATTCTGGACATTTCACAGAGCAACAAGCGGAGATCAGCCAGGCTCAACTAAGTGTTCACTGGTTTTGTCGATGTTTTTGTAGGTTTTTGTCAAGTCCTGGCTTGTTCATTTTAAATATTTAATATTTTCACGATGAAAAGTGTTTGGGTCAATATGAAAAACTGTCACGCAACAATACTTATTGACATTTGCTTTTAACGTCGAGTTAAATAGATTGCTTGAAAAGAATTAATTGCTTTCAGAAAGCATATCTATTGTCTTATCATTGTAATAGGTGTCAATGTCTGCTCATTTCGCCTCAAGTAAGTGACATACCAACAAACATATCTTCTTACGGCAAAGAAACTGATCAGTCTGTGCATCCGATTTTTATGCCGCGGATTTGTTGGCCTGTCAATAACTTTAACATTGGATATAACTTTTGAATGGTAACTGATAGGACTTTCATATTTCACATGTGTACACATTGGCACAAAACATTTCCAGCGGTTTGACCTCATCACCTCTGCAATGACATTTGACTTACTTTTTAAGACCTATAACATTGTCCATAACTTTTTATTTGTAAGTGATATGGCTTTCATATTTCACATACGCATTTCTTTTCACGGGACCTTTCCGGTGATACCATAAATTTTGACCTTATGACTTTGACCTTGACGTTGGAACTACTTTTTGAAACTTTTTACATTGGGTTAACTTTCGAATGGTAAGTGATAGGACTTTTATATTTCACATGTGCATGTGTGAATGGATTTCAATGCTCCTCATGGATCTACCCACAGAATGTAAAAACTGAATCGCACACAACAGAACTTACAATTGCACCTGTTCGACAAGCGAAGACGCACATCAGACTGCGCGGTCTGAGTGATCGCTGGTCCCATGAGACTCCAATAGACTCTAGACTATTCAAAGAGCAACAGAGCAGAGACTAGCAAAATAGAAGTGAAGGCAATGATTAGAAATCGATACAATCAACCCACAGCTCCCATCAGAGACACCAAAGAGAAAGACACACAAACATGAAACAATAGACCCCAATGGAAACACCAACAGCGGAAAGCCAAAGGACAGTTACTTTCCCACAAAATGGCCAATAGGCTATCCAAAATAAAATAACATAAGCGACACAAACACCCGTAGACAAACCATAACAAAAATAAACCGCGACAGAAGAACCGCCTTGGAACGGTCAGAGGAAACGAATTCCACTGGGGGACTTAAATCGATTTTACGTGGCCACAATCCTCGCCCTTACTTCCGTCGCGATTAAGACAAATAATTTGTTCAGTTCGCACAAAGGCCTCCTAACTCATCAGTGCAACATCGCCGCTAACACAAATAATCAAACAACCACAGAGGTGAAAAACAACGGTGAGGACTCGACTGCAAGGCTTGATGCAAGCGCTGAACTGAGACATGGCTGTTTTGCATGTCTTATTGTAGATTTTGTCATGTTCTGGCTTGTTCATTTAAAATATTTAATACTTTCTCTGTCACGCAATAATACTTATTGACAGTTGCTTTCTAGATCGAGTTAAATAGACTGCATGAAAAGAATTAATTGCTTTCACACAGCATGTACATGTATTTTATCTTAAGTTACAAAACTTCTGATGGCAAAGGAACTGATCAGTCTGTGCATCCGATTTTTATGCCCCGGTATTTTGGTCTGTCAAAATCTTTAACACTGGGCATAACTTTCGATAGTAACTGATAGGGCTTTCATTTTTCACATATGTATACCTTGTACCATAATTTATAACTTTGAACTTGACAGTTGACTTACTTTTTAAAACCTACAGCATCGTCCATAACTTTCGATTGGCAAGCGATTTCACATAAGCATTTCTTGTTACAAGACCTTTTCGGTTATACCATAGTTTTTGCCTTATGACCTTGACGTTTGATTGCCCCCGCCAATTTGGGCTTGAAGAAATAGGTGAGCTGCATGACGCTTCCACGCAGAGCTGAAACCGACGGCACACGAGTACTGGTAAACCGCTTAGAGAATCAGTGCGAGTCGGACCGCCATGTTTATAAACCCTTTTGGTTTCATTGGGCGACCGGGCTTGAGATGCCATTTCATCTCAATGTCGGGTAAAAGACCCACAAATTTGGAAGCAACGTCTCCAAAATGACCTATACAGTGTTGACGGGGACGTTAAACCTCAAATCAAACAAACAAAACAAAGCCTTGACTTTTGAACTACTTTTTGAAAAATTTTACATTGGCCATACATGTAACTTTCGATTGGTTAGTGATAGGCATTTTATAATTCGCATGCGCATGTTTGAATGGATTTCAATGCTCAGTATGGATCCATCAGCAGCAGTCTATGACCAAAAAACACGCCTACAAATACATTGTTAATTTTACCACCGAAAAATGAAGAATTTCAGATGAAACATTGTGATATTTTTCTTATTTCTGCTCAAAACATAGATTGTGGATACCCGTTAGAACCGCCTCGATGAGGCGGTTCTAACGAGTATCCACAATCTATGTTTCAGAGCACAGATAAGAAAAATAAGGTTTATCCCTATAAACCCCAGTTTTACTATATAAAAGTTGGGTTCAAGGGGGTCAGAATTATATAATTAATAAATTAGTCGCACACGACAAAACTTACAATAACACCTATTCGACAAGCGAAGACGCAGATCAGACTGCGCGGTCCGCGCAGTATTGTCAGAGTGGTAGCTTGTCCGATGGGTTTGTTTGTTTGAATTGTGGTTTAACGTCCCCGTCAACACTTTTTAGCCCGCCTCGGTAGCCCTGTAGGATGCGCGTCTGAATGGTGATCAGGAGGACGCGGGTTCGATACCTGCCGTGGTCGGCAACATTCTTGCCTGGAGATTGATCATGAAATAGTTTCTACGGTCAGACTCTCCCTTCCGCTGATTCAAGAAGGGCAGCTGTCAGTTTCTAGCGAAAGAATGTGCACTGTACTGGTTAACCGCTTACGTATAAGCCTGCCCTGGAAAGTGTGAATAAGTAAACTGACCGGCCCAAAAATGACCTAAATAGTGTTGACTAGGCCTTAAAACTCCAAAACAAACGCATCAACACTATTTGGGTCATTTTGGATACCTTGCTTTCAATTTGTGGGACTTTTACCCGACATTGGGATGAAATGACACCTCAAGCCCTGCCGCCAAATGAAACCAAAAGGCTTATATGCATTGGACGGTCACCACTTTGCCTTGGCAGGCTTAACCCTTCTAAATGGTTTACCAGCAGCCATGTGGGACTAGTTTCAGCTTTGCGTGGAAGCACCATGCAGCCCATCTATTTCTCCAAGCCTCGATGGGCGGGGGCGATGGGACTCCAATAGATTCTGGACTATTGAATGAGCAACAAGCAGATACTAGCAAGGCTGGACGCAAGCGCTGAACTGAGACATCGCTGTTTTGTATGTCTTATTGTAGTTTTGTCATCTGACTTGTTCATTTTAAATATTTAATATTTTCTCTATGAAAAGTGTTTCGGTCAATATGAAAAACTGTCACGCAACAATACTTATTGAGACTTTCTTTTCGCATTCAGTTGAGTTATTGATTGATTTTAGGTTTAGCGTCCCCGTCAACGCTGTACAGGTCATTTTGGAGACGTTGTTTCCAATTTTGTGGGACTTTTACCCGACATTGAGATGAAATAAAATCTCAAGCCCTGTCGCCAATTGAAACCAATAGGGTTTATAAGCATGGACGGTCCGACTCGCAACGCTTTGCCTGGGCAAGCTTAGATCCTCTATGCGGTTTACCAGTACTCGTGTGCGGTCGGTTTCAGCTCTGCGAGGAAGCATCATGCAGTCCATCTATTTCTTCAAGCCCCGATGGGCGGGCCGTTCGCATTCAGTTAAATAGATTGTCCGGTTCGAATTAATTGCTTTCCCAAAGCATATCTTTTGACCTATCATTGTAATAGGACGGGCCTCCGTGGCCTAGTGGATAAGAGCGCGGTCTCTTACTCATTAAGTTTCTCGCCACTGAGGGTTCGAGCCTGGCTCGGGGCATATGTGAGACGCTAAGTTCTGCCACGGATGGTCAGGAGGTTTTTATCCGGGCACTCCGGTTTTCACCCACCTTTGATTAACGATCGGCTCGATATGAGTGAAATAATCTTGAAAGGGCCGTAAAACCAAAATAAAATAAATCATTGTAATTGGTGTCATTGTCTGCCCATTTCGCATCAGGTAAGTGGCGATCTTCTGACGGCGAAGATACTGATCAGTCTGTGCATCCGATCATAACGAAAACATGCCTATACAAATACTGTCCGTCGAGGAATAGTTGACAGTGACGCCACGACTTGTTAATGTTCTGAACAATGGACTTGTTTTTGTTCTGAACAATGGAAAGCTTATTGGGCTAAAGGTAAAATAGCTCAAATAGTCAGCTACGTCACTGCCATCTATTTGTTGGCGAACTATACATTGTAAACTATACCGTCGAAAAACTAAATAAAATGAGAAATTGTGATATCTTTCTTATTTCTACTCAAAATACAAATTGAGGGTACTCGTCAGCATCAAGAAAACACGCCTATATAATTTTGACCCCCTTGAACCCCACTATTATATAGTAAAACTGGGGTTTCCGGGGGTACACCTTATATTTCTTATTTCTGCTCTAAAATATAGATTGTGGGTACTCATTAGAACCGCCTCGATGAGGCGGTTCTAATCAGTACCCACAATTTATATTTTGAGCAGAAATAAGAACAATATCACAATTTTTCATCATAAAATTTTCATTTTTACGGCGATAAAAGTGGCAATGTATTTGAATAGGCGTGTTTGCGTAATGAGAAACGCCTCATCGATGCGGTTCTAACGAGTATCCACAACCGACCCACAATCTATATTTTTAGCAGAAATAAGAAAAATAAGGCTTACTCCTGTAAACCCCAGTTTTACTATATAAAAGTGGGGTTCAAGTGGGTCAGAATTATACAGGCGTGTTTTTGGTGATGTTTACTACGTCATTGTTTAAGCTGGGTACCGTATGGTTGCCCAATAATCCCCAGCTTCTTCATGCGGATATGGAAGTTTTTTTTTTAGCTCACCTGAGCCTTTAGGTTCATAGGTGAGCTTATAGTATAGCCATGGTCGGTCGTCCGTCCGTCCGTCGTCCGTCTGTCCGTCCGTCCACCATTTTCAAAGATCTTCTTCTCCTATACTGCAGGGCCAATCAAAGCCAAATTTCATATGGAGCCTCAGTGGGATGGGGGAACGAAAGTTTGTTCGCGGGGTCTGGATCACATTACCAAGATGGCCGCCATGCCCATATATGGTAAAAAGCCTTCAAAAATCTTCTTCTCCAGAACCATAAGGCCAGTGGCCTTGAAACTTGGCATGTAGCATATGGTACTCGGGCCCATCATGGTTTGTACAAATGGTGACCCCGGGTTGACCTTGACCTATTTTACAGCAATGTCAAATTTGCCGAAGTAGGCTTTTGCATGGGGCAAAGTGAAAATAATGGATTTATAGGAAAACCATTGAAGACAGTGTCACCAAAATTTGTAGATCAGGTAAAGTAACTGAATACATGAAGATCTATGGGTCAGAAAGGTCAAGGTCATTCATTGGCCTTAGACCAAGGTCATTCAGGATCCATATTTCAAACATTTTTTTCTCCAAAACTGCAGAGCCAATTTAAGTGAAATTTAATATGGAGCCTTTGTGAGTTGAACAAATGAAAAAATGCCAATACGGTCTAGATCACATGACCAAGATGGCCGTCACGCCTATATATATGGTAAAAAGCCTTAAAAATTCTTCTTCTCCAGAACCGTAAGGCCAATGGCCTTGAAACTTGGCATGTGGCATATGGTACTCAGGCCCATCATAGTTTGTACAAATGGTGACCCCGAGTTGACCTTGACCTATTTTACAGCAATGTCAAATTTGCCGACTTAGGCTTTTGCATGGGAAAAAGTGAAAATAATGGATTTTTAGGAAACCATTGAAGACAGTGTCACCAAAATTAGTAGATAAGGTAAAGTAGCTGAATACATGAAGATCTATGTGTAAGAAAGGTCAAGGTCATTAATTGACCTTAGACCAAGGTCACGCAGGTTCCATATTTCAAACATTTTTTCTCAGAAACTACTGAGCCAATTGAAGTGAAATTCAATATGGAGCCTTTGGGAGTTGAACAAATGAAAAGCTGCCAACATGGTCTAGATCACATGACCAAGATGACCACCACGCCCATATATGGTAAAGAAACTTCGAAATTCTTCTTCTCAAGAACCGTAAGGCCAATGGCCTTAAAACTTGGCATGTAGCATATGGTACTCGGGCCTATCATAATTTGTTCAAATGGTGACCCTGGGTTGATCTTGACCTATTTTACAGAAATGTCAAATTTGCTGACTTCGGCTTTTGCATAGGAAAAAGTGAAAATAATGGATATTTAGGGAAACCATTGAAGACAGTGTCACCAAAATTTGTAGATTAGGTAAAGTAACTGAATACATGAAGATCTATGGGTAAGAAAGGTCAAGGTCATTCATTGACCTTAGACCAAGGTCACTCCGATTTCATATTTCAAAAAAAAAAAAAAACATTTTTTCTCAGAAACTACCGAGCCAATTTAAGTGAAATTCAATATGGAGCTTTTGTGAGTTGAACAAATGAAAAGTTGCCAGTACGGTCTAGATCACATTACCAAGATGGCCGCCACGCCCATATATGGTAAAAAGCCTTCAAAAATTTTCTTCTCCAGAACCGTAAGGCCAATGGCTTTGACACTTGGCATATATCATATGGTACTCGGCTCGTCATAGTTTTTACAATGTAGATGGTATTAAGTAAAACTATACAAGTGGAAATGAAGGAGTCAAGTGCTCTTTCCCAGCACATTGTCAATCAGACATTCTCTAAATAATATGAAAAGCTAAAAAAATATGACAAATGGAATAAACCATAATGAAAGCATGGCCTTCGAACTGTCAGAAAGGTAGGAATAGGTGGAAAGTTTTATCACATTGTTAGACATCAAAATTTTGTCCCCACAAGTTGTGTACCCCTGGTCTGAGGCTATATACATATATAAAAACATTTAAATGTACACCAGGACCAGGTGTCAGGTGAGCGTTTACAGGACCACTGGTCCTCTGTTTTTTTTTTTTTAGTTTGACGGTCCTTCCAAGAATCATTTCATTTATTGGAATATATCGTTTATCAGAGTTGGACGAAAATTCGAGTACCCAGAGAAAAAATACCTAAACTTCCGTTGCAGAGCTTGGTGTCTCAAATGTGTCCAGAGCAAGGCCAGAACCAAAGCGATGAGGGACCTAATGATTAAGAATCAGCGCTCTTACCCGCTTGGCCACGGAGGCTCTTTAAGAAAAGGCTTTTCCACAACGAAGCGGGTATGCAGATTGGGCTAAGTCTTCGCTGTGAGCACTTACTAGCTGGCATGTTTTTTTCGCTTGAGCATCATACCGATAGTTGCAATATCGGCATTACTGTTGTCGGAGGATATGTAGACAGTGGCGTAAAAGAGTATACCACCACAGGTAAGTTAGACAGGTTGCACAGTTATCATTATCATACCCATCATTGGCTGGCAAGACAATCTGTACCGTTATAATTATCATTACCGAAGTGTCGTTACCTTTTGACAACAGTGGACAATGCTTAACCCATTCAGTGCCAGAAACCCCTAAAGGGGTATCTTGGCAAACAGTGAAGACCCAGATCAGACGCCACAGAACGCTGCGTCTGATCAGAGCCTACACTGTTTGCAAAAATTTAAGCAATTTTCCAAATAAATTTTGAAGAAAACACAACCTCTCACCCCTAAATTTTGAAATGGACTCCTGCTTCATATAAGGAGGAAGATTCCAGTTGGTACAAAAAGGGTTAATAACAAAAACATTCACTGATGTCACTTTCAACTTATCTTCGGACAACAGTACCTGTTTTCTGATTCTTTGGTTTACGTGTTTATAAGTCCCGATACGAGACAAACTGTCGGTGTTTGCGAGCAGGTTCTGCTCAGCAACTCGGACATGCAAGCACCTTGAAATTTAAGATACAATCGACCCTTGTTATAATTAATGTATTAATCATAGCGAGATAAGAGGGGATATCCACATACCATTTTCCTTATTTCTACAGGAAAACACGTTGTGGGTATTCATTAGAAGCGCCACCGGTTGACTTTAGCTATACTCGTATATGTATATATGAAGCGCAGTCGGTTACACCGTTATTCCTGTCTGGCTAGGCGCGGCAGCCATTGCCAGCGTGAGTTCGAATCCTACAACTGCCCAGTTTGTACTTTCTTATTTCTCTACTACACATTTTTTCGGAAGTATTTGCATCAGAAATGATCCGGGGCCGGATGTCTGTTGAAGTTCGATGGATCTTAAATTATAAATATAATATTTGCAAGCTTCGGTATGCATTGAATACAGGCATCCATCATATAAATCCGAGTGTGCCAACTCACAACAGTACCCAGTAACTCTGTCTAATGGATTATGCAGAAAAATGAGATAAACGCTGTTCCAAGAAACTCCTGTTTAGGCGCGTAGTGGAGCAGTCGGTTAGACCGTTATTCTTGTATGGCTAGGCGCGGCAGCGAGCCAGCGTGAGTTCGAATCCTATCACCGCCCAGTTCGTACTTTCTTATTTCTCTTCTATATACCGGAATGTCTAAAGTGAGTGCTTGTTAGATGCCGCCATTACTCAAGGACACTGAAAAGGAACGCCGTGTACAATGTTCCGAGATGTTACTCAGCCGCTACGACGCTGGAGGTGACGATTTTCTGGAGGGGATCATCTCAACAGACGAAACCTGGTTACACCATTACGATCCAGAGACCAAAGCTATGCCATCCAGTAGGAAAAGCCCAGTAGACCAACCCCGTAGAAGGCACGGGTACAGAAAAGTGCGGACAATCACATGTTCATTTTCTTCAGAGATCAGCAAGGATTGATCTTGCCACACAGGGTACCAGATGGCCAGACTAGCCGAGATCTGGCATATGGAAACTAACTTCAGAACTTATTACATCAAGTGGATGAGCAGACACAAAAATGCATAGATATTGCTGGTGACTATGTTGAGAAAGTGCGACGAGCGCTGAACTTAAACAACGCTGGGCGTGTTCAGTATTCAAGTCATACGTCCAGTTTTAAATCTGTAATTGCTTGTAACAAATCTAGCGGCCCTATTCTGAACGTATTCAATCTCCTCCAGAATGACTTTTCCATGTGGGTCCCAGACACAACTACAATATTCCAAGATGGGGCAAATGAGTCCCGTATATGCTGCTTCATATAAATTCGAGTGTGTGTACTCACAACGATGCCTGGTAACTCTGCTGGAGAAATGAGCTAAACACTGTTCCATGAAACTCCTTTTTGAGGAGAGTAGTGGCACAGTCGGTTAGACCGTTATTCCTGTATGGCTAGGCGCGGCAGCCATTGTAATCGTGAGTTCAATTTCTGACACTGACCAATTTGCACTTTCTTATTTCTGTACTACGCATTTACTTTTCGGAAGTACTTGCATTAGAAATGATCAGGGGCTGGATGTCTGTTGAGGTTTATATAATATTTGCAAGCTTCGGTATCCACAGGATCCAAGCATCCGTCATATAAATCCGAGTGTGCCAACCCACAACGGTACCTAGTAACTTTATCTGACGGGTAATGCAGGAAAAATGAGTAAACAATGTTCCATGAAACTCACTTTTAGGCGCGTAGTGGCGCAGTCGGTTAGACCATTATTCTTGTATGGCTAGGCGCGGCAGCGTGCCAGCGTGAGTTCGAATCCTACCACCGCCCAGTTTGTACTTTCTTATTTCTCTACTATATATTGGAATGACTGAAGTGAGTGCTTGTTAGGTGCCGCCATTTCTCAAGAACACTGAACAGGAACGCCGTGTAAAATGTTCCGAGGTGTTACTGGGCCGCTACGACGCTGGAGGTGACGATTTTCTGGAGAAGATCATTACAACAGACGAAACCTGGTTATACCATTTCGAGTCAGAGACCAAAGCTATTTCATCTATTTGGACCCCCCCCCCCCCCAGTACACCACCCCGAAGAAAGTACTGGTACAGAAGAGTGCGGGCAGTTACATGTTCATTTTCTTCATGGATTGGCATGGATTGATCTTGCCACACAGGGTACCAGATGGCCAGACTCACCGAGAACTAGCACATGGAAACTTACACCAAGTGGATGAGCAGACACAAAAATGCATAGATGTTGCTGGTGACTATGTTGGGAAAGTGCGACGAGCGCTGAACTTAAACAACGCTTGGTGAGTTCAGTATTCCAGTCACACTTCCAGCTTCAAAGCTGTAATTGCTCGTAACAAATCTAGCTTCAATCTCCCCATGAAGGACTATTCCAGTGGCTTCCAAAACACAACTACCATATTCCAAATGGGGCTGACGAGTTCCTTATATGCTGCTTCATTAACAGCTTTTGGGCATTGATAAAAAGTTCGCCTCAAGAATCCAAGTATTTTATTAGCTTTAGTTCACATGTTGCTTATATGAGTATTCAATCTCAAGTAATGTGAGGTATTTAATGGAATCTGCATTTTCGAGGACTCTTCCCTCTAAAAGTGTAAGAAGCCTCAATTGTGTCTGTCCTTTTCCTAGTTATCTGCATGATATTGCATTTAACTGGTTGAAATCTCACACCCGATTTTCTAACCCAACACTCTGAAGTTTCAATGAGTCCTCTGCACCTCTAACTTCACGATAGCCAACACAGTCATCTGCGAACAGTCTTATTTCGGAATGAATATCAGTAGAAACGCCATTTTTGTTCAAAGAAAACATCAAAGTACCAGAACAGTCCCTTGTGGGACACCAGACAGAACTGGAACCCACCCTGAAGTTTCCCCATTAACAACAACTCGTTATTTTCTCTAGCAAAGGAAGAAATATATGTCCATGTTAGGGTTTTCCCGCCAATGCCGTAACAAGATAGTTTGCTTTTGTAGTAGTTCATGTGGGGGGAGGGGGGGGGGGGGTCCAAGAATTTTTCAAAAACCAGGATAAATGTATCCACATGTCGTCCTTTGTCGAAGATTTTTACCCAATCATCTATTACTGTGATCAGAGTTTCACAAATATCCTTTTTCCTAAATGTATGCTGTATGTCAGAAAAAAGTTGGTGTTCACCCAAGTCAGACATGATATTTGAGCAAACAATATGGTTAAGCAACTAACATGGCACGCATGTCAACGACACAGAACGATAGTTGCGAGCAAGAGCTCTATCTCCTTTCCTAAAGAGGGGACAAATATTTGCAAGAAGACATTCTTTGGGACTTCACCAGAATCAAGAAATGACTTAAACAAGTGTGAAAACACTAGACCCAATTTCTTTGCCAGTTTTTTTAAAGAACTCTATGATGAACTCATCAGGCTCTAAAGCTTTAGAAGGATTCAAGCCCTTAAGTAACTTTATAACTCCCTCCGATGAAATTACAATCCTATCCGTGAAAAGAGCTAATCTCCCTGTTACTTGTACTCAGTTGTATTGAATGAATCATTCAACTTGACCAATCAATTCTTCTGCCCGTTCAAGATCTGACTCTGCAACACCACTTCCATCCCTTTTAAAGGTGGAATACCTTGCCTGTCTTTTTCTTAATATTGACGTACCTATAAAAATCTATTGGATTTGCCTTTACATCGCCTACAATGTTATTCACATATAAATCTTGATGTTGTTTAATGTCCGTCTTAATTTACCTACTCAAAGTTTCTAATGCCGATCGAAGTTTACTGTCTGTCTTGTTCACATTGGCATGGATTTTATTACTTCTGGGGATCTTCCTTCTTATCTCTGGAGTGATACATCGAATCGAGTAAAATAAAAAAGAAAAGCGATCAGGAATTGATACAATCAGATCCAAAATTTTCCCACAATATCCCACAATATCACTAGGGAAAGAAGTCAAAATATAGAATGACGGCAGTAAACAAAACGGACAACAGACAAACCGAGTCAGCAGCCCTTTCCCAAACAGGTAGTGACTCAGAACTTCCAAAGTAGAAGTAAAACAAAGATCAGGAATTGATACAATTAACTTACTCCACCCATAAAAGACACCAAAGGGAAAGAAATACAAACATTAAGCGACCAGACCATAATGGAAACCTAAACAAAGGAAGGCCATAAGGACAGTTACTTTCCCACAAAATGGCCATATGGCCATCCAAAATTAAAAGACACAAGTGATACACACAGTAAGTAACAAACAACAACATAAATAAATCGCCACAGAAGAGCAAACCAATCTAAAAAGGAGCATCATACACACGGGGTGTGGGTGGTGGGGGAGCATGAGAATCACCAGCACGACAAACATTAAACTGGAAGGACAAACGTAACTAAAAATAAGGAAGAATAAGGAGCATCAACGTAAAAACATATATGACCAGGGAAAGAATCAGAACCACCAACACAAAACATGAAGTTATCACAGAAAAAGCACCGACTCGGAACGGTCAGTAAGAAAAACTGTCCTACTAGTGTTTGAGGGGATATGCTTATCAGTTGAACTTTGAATGAAGGAAGTTATTAGATTGAAGTTCTCCTGAACAGATCGAGCATCTGAGTGGCCATTAAAATATTTTCCCTTGCAATTCTTAACGCATTCTCCCTCATAGTTTCATAATCACCCTTCTGGTATGAAAACACTTTTCTCCTAAATTTTGGGGCTGAACTATGGACATTTAAAGATCTTGCAACAATGTCTTGATCACAAAGTTAGTCTGGAGAATGAATATCTTTAAGCTGACCTGGTAAAGAGGTGATAATCAAGTCTAAAATACTCTGATCACGAGTAGAGAAGTTGACCATTTGTTCCAAGCCATGGTCATCCATTACATCCAATAGTATTTATCCTTCAGACTGACTCAGCATTGTACCTGGTTTGCTGAGTCTCTCATGTCAAAAGATTTCCCTGAAGTTGAAGTCACCTAGGACATGGACCGATATAATGTTGGGACTTTATGCGATCAAGTTGTTCTCGAAACAACTGGAAGTCTTCGACGGTACCCGGTTGACGGTACTAACTTGCCACAAAATTAGAAGTTTTGTTTGTGAACACCTTAACCCAAACTGACTCTGAATCCTATTCTAGTTCCATTATTGGCAAGTTGGGGATGTTTCTATGAATGAGCAGCATCATTCCAACACCGTGAACATTCCTGTCTTTTCTGTATACACTATAGTTTCTGGGAAAAGTTGAGAAGTTGTTATTGAGCTGTCAAACTTTGTTTCCTAAACAGCCACAACCTGTGGATTGAGGTATCGAGGAAAGCCAAGAGTTCAAAGATTTTGCATCTAATGCCATTGATATTGGTACTGAAAATTTTAGACCTTTAACAAAACTGGGCTTAGTTCTGTCAAGAGCCGGAGATCTACCCCGTTTTTCCCCTTGACAGGGCTTCAAATCCGTTTGTCTAATCCAGTCCATATATTCTCTGAAAAAAAAAGAGTCAGAAAAATTGCAAACTTCACATTTTGGACAAATCCACGAGCAGTTTGGGCTCATCAAATCGCCATACTCATCATCTGAGATAACAGAACATTCCGCGTGTATCCGCAATTCACCTCCATCACATTGAAATGTCCTGTGGTAGTAAAGGGCAACCTTACTGCACAAGCCACAGTCAGTTTTGCAGTCTGTGAAATACCAAGTTCCCATTTCTGATTCAAGTCCTGACAATACAGCATTGTCGAGTTCAGATCATGATGAGGGAAAACGTTTTTCACATTCCGCACATTCGACCCATTGCTCTGAAGGCTTACAGTAATTTTTGCAATGACCACACCGAAACCTTGGACCGGGATTAGTTTCTATGTCACCGACCAGGATTATCAAAATTGCCAAGTTTGTGCTACTGTAGGGCTTGAAGTTGCGTATGCCCTCAGAGCTTCTTTTCATGACAGTCTTCCTGGTGACAGCCATGTACTGGGTTACTCTGTCACGATCTTCCTTTATTGTTATCTTGCACCCATGATTCCTGTCATCTTCCCATGATTTATTAACCAGTTTCCAAAAGCCAAATCCAATAACCAAGACTATAAGGAAAATATATAAGAGACGTTCCCCTTGCGGTACTGAGAAATGTTTTTTTCCAGAAGTTATCAATAATTCACCTCTGGGACAAACCTTCTCAAATAATATATATAGGTCAGAACACTCACGGATCTGATAACAAAGTAGAAGTAAAACAAAGATCAGGAATCGATACAATTAACTTACTCCACCCACCAAAGACACCAAAGGGAAAGAAACACAAACATTAAGCGACCAGACCATAATGGAAACCTAAACAAAGGAAGGCCATAAGGACAGTTACTTTACCACAAAATGGCCATATGGCCATCCAAAATTAACAGACACAAGTGATACATACAGTAAGTAACAAACAACAACATAAATAAATCGCCACAGAAGAACCGCCTTGGAACGGTCAGTGGAAAGATTTCCACTGGGGGGTACCCTGTTTACCGGCCCGTCAGCTGTACGGACAGTCCACACTCGCAAAATTGCCGGCAACAACACAATGTTCCTCAGCAGAATGAATGTGTAAAGCTCCCTAAGATAAGATTTCAAGACCAATGCAAAATGTGATCAATTATGATTCCGAGGTTTTCACAGCCAGTGCACTGACAGCTACAAAGGACTATTCAGTACACTTATCAAATTTTATATAGCTCAGCACACTCAAGTATCTGACTACTCATCTGCTCTTTAGAGAAATGAATGTGACAAGCTTCCTAAGTTTCAGTTTGCGTTTACCCCACCCACTTGTGAGGTAATGGCGGGAGAAAATATCAACAAAATTGTTAATCCATAAGAGGAAAACAAAATAAATTGAACGATAAGCTGCAATATTATGTTGCTGGGTTGAGTTTGTCGGCTATGAATCAGACAAGGAACTAGTCGAAAATATAGGAAAACACTTCGCTTTTGGAGAGCGAGTTTTCTCCAATTCCGCCCAGGTCACGATCTTAGCATATCATTTCGGTTTTAATATGATAAATAGAAATAGTTATTAATTGATTATCCTATATTACACAAGGTCAACCAATATTCAAAAATCATAAATCGTGTTTTTTATTGGATCAATTAATAAAATTGTCATTAATCAAGTAATTTCGTATTGGCCTAGTTACAGGTCCTCGGTCAGCTGTATTGGCCTCGGCCTTCGACCTCGTACCAATACAGCAGACCTCGGACCTGTAACTGGGCCAATACGAAATTATTTGATTAATAACATTATAGTATAAATTCTGTGTTCTACTTCGACCGTTTTGTGGTTTACAGCAAAATTCTACGAATTTTCCGAAACACCCTCGTAAAAAAGGTGTTTGAGTGATTTAGAATTATCTAGTCATGTTTTCGTGATATTTTGTCAGACATTGTTGTCAGGACTATTATTTGATCATTACGAAAACACGCCTATACAAATGTATTCGAAAAAATTAACAACGGAAAAATGAAAATATTCTAATAAAAATTCAGATATTTTTCTTATTTTTGCTGAAAACATAGATTGTAGGCACTCGTTAGAACCACCGCATCGAGGCGGTTCTAAAATGTACCCACAACCTATATCTTAGAGCAGGAAAAGGGAAAACAGTGTATACCCTGCAAACCCCAGTTTTACTATATAAAAGAGGGGTTTAAGGGGGTCAAGATTATATAGGCATGTTTTCGTGATGTGAAGGCCCACTACAAAACAGTAAAAGACCTGATTAGCCGCCGCACTACCGCGTCTGGTCTGAATCCCCGGCTGTTGGCTTTAAATTCAGAGCTTTATGTAAAACTGACAATGAATAAAACAAAGCAGACAACACAACTTTCTATGTTAAACAGCTAATGGTGAACAGACATGCAATACTTTATTTAATCATGAATATCAGATGCTGGTGTAAATATTTGCTTTGCGGTTTCAATCCATTATAACGACTTTTTATAAACCCTCTTTGAAATATTAAACTGAAAGCAATACCTGTTTCTCCGTAAATGGTACCACAGCAAATGACTTTATACAGTAGAACTTCGATGGCTCGAACACCGATGGCTCGTTCACCATGGATGTGTCGAACCCATTCTTGAGCCCCTAGCGAAACCCTCTACATAAGACATAGTGGGGGAAAATTAAGGAGAATTTAGTCTTTAATCCTGCAAATGTATGCTGTGTGTAGTCTTTAGAATCGCCTCGATGAGGCGATTCTAATGACTACACACAGCATACATTTTCGTTATAGAACACCGAAAATATATCTAAAAGTATCTCGTTATGCATCCTGACAGTAACCTCAGTGGCTCGAACTACCTCAGTCTCGAACAGATTTTCGAGGTCCCAAAGGTGTTCGAGCCAATGAAGTTCGACTGTAGTTTTTATTATTATTCGAAGGAAATATGGTATGATGATTTATGCGGACTGCCTAGCAGACAGTTCATGAAGCGGCGTCTGATCAATGTCTATCAAGTTGGCTTACTCGTATGATAAACAGAATCTTACACTCGTGGTCATTTCATACTATATTTATGAAACTCGCCGAAAGCTCGTTTCATAAATATCATATGAAATGACCACTCGTGTAAGATCCTCTATATACAAGAAAGCGTCACTGTTATTTAGAGGATAACGTCATGTCATAAAGAACGTATGATCACACGTCTAATAACGCATAGCTACTGGCACGTAACGCCATGACGTCGTCCGTGACTAAGCTGTGTTTTCTACTGAAATTCCCTGTCAAAAAGAAACGGAAAACACTTCTATTACAACAGAAATCGGGTAATCCAGAGGCTGGCTTGTTTATATGATTTCATAATGATTTATTTTTATGCAGCTAGATCTATAATATCGCCAAGTCATGCCAACAGCAAAGAAAGTGTACCTCAGGGAACTAATTAGGAACTGTTGATATATCTTACTGACATTCAAGCGGCCCAAGCAGGCGAAAAGGTGTCTACGAACAAGTATCTATAAGATAAATAGAATCTTACACGAGTGGTTATTTCATATGAAACACTTGAAGGGATTCAGATCTCTGGAGATTGATGTTGATGACAGCAAGATATCTAGCACTTGAATCTTTGTTTCACAATAGGTTTTTAAATAGCCGTCTTGTGGTTGTCACTCAGAGAACAATATGTCAATATGCAAATGAGTCTGGTCATGTGCTCATAGAAGAAAGCTGTCACGCGGTCACATAAAAAAGAAGTTTATTCAATAAGCTGAGGACCTATCTTGTTTATGCAAAAGGTGGAGAAAATCTTTTCAAGCATGGAGGCCCAGCTGATCAGAATCTTCATTTTGTCCTATATGGATTACCCTTGGCCAAAAGTTTGTAAATGCAGACAGTGGGTGCGGCATACTTACAGAGTGGGTACGCATGCTGTGTTGTTTACGTACACGTTCGTAGACACATTTTCGCCTGCTTGGGCCGATTAAATGATATTTTCAGTGGGGCAGTTTTAAAGTGTACCCACAAACTAAGTTTTCAGATAAAATAATGAAAATGAAAAATGTCCTTGTAAATTCCACATTTGAATATATTGAAAGCATTTGTCACATGACGTCGTTGATATGCAGTGCATAAGGTCATGTCTTAAATATCGTATGACCGCACGTGTAATAATTTTTTGGCGGGATTAAGTAACGTGATGACGACGTCCGTGTAAACAATGCATTTTCGTGGGATTACAACTGTCAAATGTAAAGGCGATAAAATCCTATTAAAGGTGGTCATATGATAAACAGAATCTTACACTTGTTTCATAAGTATCATATGAAATGACCACTCGTGTAAGATCCTCTACATACGAGAACATCACGTGAACAAGTCCGTGAAATTAAGACCCCTCTAAACCCCTTTTCATATTGAGAAAACTTGGGTTAACGGAGGTATACCTTATTTTTCTTATTTCTGCTCCAAGACAAAGGTTGTGGGTACTCGTTAGAACCGCCTCGTGGAGGCGGTTCGAACGAGCACCCACAGCCTATGTTTTGAGCAGTTATAAGAAAAATACCACGGATTTTCAACAGAAAAGTAGCCATTTTTGAGATGTGAAAAATACACTATGTTGTACGGGTATGTTATCGAAATGAAGCGTCCTTGTTATTTAGTAGATAACGCCATGTCATAAAAACGTATAATCACACGTCTAATAATGCATAGCGACTGGCACGTACGAGTAACGTTACGATGCCGTCCGTGACAAAGCTGTGTTTTCTTCTGACATTCTTCGGCAATAAAATCCTATTAAATATCAACAGAATCTTACAAGAGTGTTAATTTCATTTGAAACATTCAGATCTCTTCGGAAGGGATTCAGATCTCTGGAGCTTGGTGTTGATGACAACAAGTTATCCAGCACTTGAATCTTTGTTTGACAATAGGTTAGAAATAGCCGTCTTGTGATTGTCACTCAGAGAACAATATGTGAATATGCAAAATGAGGCTGAACACGTGCTCATAGAAGAAAGCTGTCACGCGGTCATATAAGAAAGAAGTTTATTCAATAAGCTGATGACCTAACTTGTGTATGCAAAAGGGGAGAAAACGTTTCCAGGCATGGGGGCCCAGCTGATCAGAGTCTCCATTGTGTCCTATATGGGTTACCCTTGGCCCAGAGTTTGTAAATGCAGACAGTGGATGTGGCAAACTTACAGAGTTGGTACACAGGCTGTGTTGTCAGTGTTCCGTTTAAGTATATGTTCGTAGACACCTTTTAGCCTGCTTGGGCGGATTAAATGTCTGTAAAATATATCAACAGTTCCTAATTAGTTCCCTGAGGTACACTTTCTTTGCTGTTGGCATGACTTGGCGATATTATAGCTCTAGATGCATAAAATATATTCTTATAAAATCATATAAAAAGCCAGCCTCTGGATTATCCGATTTCTGTTGTAAATTGGAGAAACTTATTTTAGGTTCTAAAATGGATCTTAGGGAAAGAACATTCAGAGTGACAAGTATGCAGATATTTCCCGGTATCTTTACGCCGGATGCACTTGCTTTTTCTATGTCCAGTGTGGAAAGTTCCAGATTATGAGATAAATGTTACATTGGTGCCACCTGCTACAGTCCAAAATGCTATAGCCTTGATTATTGTACTTGTCACGTTATAACATGTAAATTATTTAATTAAAAAGCAGATTTGCCATTTGTTCGTCTTCATCACGATAAAAAGTCCGTGAAACGAACGAAGTCCCCTCTTAACCCCACTTTATATTGAGAAAAGTCGGATTTACGGGGGTATACATTATCTGCCTTTTTTTGCTCAAAAACATAGATTGTGGGAGCTCGTTAGAACCGCCTAATCGAGGCGATTCTAACGAGTACCACAATCTATGTTGAAAGCAAAAATAAAAAAGATGATACATTTTACCTTATATTTCTGACACCATGTTGAAAGCAGAAATAAAAAAGATGATACATTTTACCTTTTATTTGATATTTCTAACACCATGTTGGACGCCATTATTTCACATGGATATGTTTTCCTAATATTTCAGCTATGTTTCACCTAAAATTAATGATGTCTTATTGTCTAATTCTGTCTCAGAAAGTAATGTGTATGTTCATTAGAATCACCTTATTAATTCTCATGAGCACATATCACATTTCTATCTTATTCAGAGGATTGATATATACATTTTAGTTATCTCAATTATGCATTCTGACTTGGCGATATGAATTACCGTCATTACTTCGAACTACATATAGACATATCTCGAACGTTTTCATGGTCCCAGAGATAGTCAGACTGTCAACGTTTGAATGTACTTAGAACTTTATTATGAGTGAGGGATGAGGCGCCAAGTTTTGCAACGGAATGATAGTGGTTTTTCTCCTGGTATTCCGGTTTTCGTCCGTCTCTGATTGAAAATGCCAAAAAAAGAAAAACAACTTAAAATGGATGTAAAACCACCACCACCAGCACCAATAACAACAACAACAAAATAAATAAATAAATAAAGAAAGAAAGAAAGAAAGAAAGAAAGGAGTGAGGGGATGTCTAGTCTAGTACCGAAACGCCATCTAAAAAACCATGCACTATTTCTGTAGTCTTCACTACACTGCCTCATAAAAGACAACATTAATGATTTAATTGAATGAACATTTCATAGAGAAGACTCCCTCTACCTTGCATGTAATGTAAGAAATGCCTTTTCACTTCTAGGAGCATAAAAGATATACTTCAAGGTCATGTCAGAACGAGTGTGAAGCTTTCATCTTTCTACTTGACAAAATTTACATAAGAATTGGTACTAAGTTATTTAGACAAAGTGTGGGTATTCCGATGGGTACGAATTATGCACCCCTAGTGGCATACCTGTTCGTTTTGTTATGAATTGATCATTGATTCCATTGTGGAATTCTGAAAATATTTGAGGGTCACCGATGAGGCCTAATTGGCCGAAACTAGCTAGCCTGGCCCAGAAAACATGTACGATTCATATCTTCCAGTTCTGTGGTGTATTTCCTTCTTCCAAAGGATAACCCTTTTATAGAACATATTTAACGTCACTACAGCTGATGTGTGGGAATGTGTGGCGGCCGTAAAAAAACCTCTCCTTGCCCTACATCATAGTGTACTTTATATTTTCTTGTCCTTTGGGATCATTGATTCCATTGTGGAATTTTGAAGATATCTGAGGGTCACTGATGAGGCCTAATTGGCCGAAACTAGCTAGTCTGGCCCGATGTGTGGGAATGTGTGGCGGCCGTAAAAAACTCTCCCTGCCTTACATCATAGTGTAGTTTATATTTTCTTGTCCTTTGGGATCACTGATTCCATTGTGGAATTTTGAAAATATTTGAGGGTCACTGATGAGGCCTAATTGGCTGAAACTAGCTAGTCTGGCCCAGAAAACATGTACACTTTATATTTTACAGTTCTGTGGTGTATTTCTTGCTTCCAAAGGATAACCATTTTTAGAACATATTCATGATAGCCGTTTCAGTTGAAAACCAATCTGAAAGCATCGAAGTCTTTAGGTCGACTTCTAGATATTTAGATGATTTATCAAATATTGATAATACCTATTTCGATGGTTTGATCAGTCAAATTTACCCCCAGAACTTCAGTTAAATAAAAAAAGAATATTCTGATACCGAGGCCCGGTTTTTTGGATTTACATCTCTCTATTGTAAATGGGTTTGTCTCCTGCAATATTAATGATTAACGCAATGATTTTGATTTTTGGATTGTTAATTTCCCTTTCTTGGATGGTGATGTTCCTCGTTCGGCATCCTATGGCGTTTATATTTCGCAATGTATTCGATTTGCCAGAGTGTCCAGTCATGATACTGACTTCAACACTCGTAATAAATTGTTAACAGCTAAACTTCTTAATCAGTGTTATCGGTATCACAAACTACGCAAACCCGATTCAAAATTTCATAGACGTCTTTCCGATTTAATTTCGAAAATCAGTGTTGGAATTAAATCTCTTCTGCAACAAGGTCTATCGGAACCCGAATTTTATGGCGAGTTAGTATCTAAATTCAGAAAAAAAAATATATATAATTGCAATGACTCCAGCACCCAATTTAGTAAAGTCATTCTTCGATATAAAAAGATTTGGTACAACATAATTGTTATTCGACAGACTGCATGCATGGCAGTTGACAAAATGACGGTTGGCAACTTTGCTTCCCTCTTTAATTGCACGCCGGTGGGAGAGGCTCCCGATTCTATACGGTTCCAGCGTAAAGGCTTACGGAAGTTAGAGAGAATTTAATTGTATGTAATGTTGGCTGGTGCATTATCCTCTTTCTCTGACCGGGCCATCGAAGCCTAACTGTTGGTTTTAATTTGCTTCAGCATTTCAGTGATTTCTTGCTGTGGAGTCCTCACCATTGTATCATCTCTGTGGATGTCTGACTTTTGTGTTCTCGGAGATATTGCACTGGTGAGTTAGGAGGCCTTCATTTTGACTGAAAAACTTATTTGTCTAAATCGCGACGGAGGTAAGGGCGAGGATTGCGGCCGCGGAAAATCGATTTAACCTCCACCCATCAGTGGACTATTCCAAGGCGGTTCTTCTGTCGCGGTTTATTTTTGTTATGGCTTGTCTTTGAGTGTGTGTATCGATTATAATATTTTGTTATGAATAGCCGATTGGCCATTTTGTGAGAAAGTTAGTGTCCTTTAGGCTTTCCGCTATAAGTGTTTCAGTAAGAGTCTAATTATTTCATGTTTGTGTTTTTGTCACTTTGTTGTCACTGAAGGAAGCTGCAGGTTAATTGTATCGATTCCAGATCATTGCCTTCATTTCTATTTTTAGCAAATTAAACTTACTGATGGTATTATACATTTTTTAGAAAGAATAGTCACATATACCGGTAATATATTTTATTTTTGATGGTCAGTTTTGGTCAGTTTTGGGAATAAAACTGGCATTTTGAATTTATACTTGTAATGTTTCAATTACAGTGCTACAGTTACAGTGTCGTTGCTAATTGCATTCCCTTTTATTTTGCCTAAACTTGTGTTCCTCGTGCGGCACCCCATGGCGTTTATAGTTCGCAATTAATTCGATTTGCCAGTGTGTCTAGTCATGTAACGAAATAATTTGATTAAACCCCTGCATAAAGGGGGAAATCGAAGTAATCCATCTAATTATCGTGGCATTGCCATGTCCAGTTGTTTAAGCAAACTGTTTTGCAAAACTATGGATGGCAGGTTACAGGCTTATCTAGAGGAGTATGATATTATAAACAGGTGCCAAATAGGTTTTCGGCCTAAATCCCGTACATCTGACCACATCTTTGTTCTCACTTCCATAATCAATAAGTTTCTTTCAAAAAAAGAAGTACCTTTTTGCATGCTTCATTGACCTAAAAAAGGCATTTGATACAGTTTGGAGAGACGGATTGTTTTTAAAATTAAAAATGTACGGAATCAGGGGGAAATGTTTGAATGTTATACCAGACATGTACAGAGAAGTTAATTATAGTATAAAACTTGAGGATGGTTATACAGAGTCCTTCTCCACATCTGTTGGAGTTAAGCAAGGCTGTATTCTAAGCCCAAAACTGTTTAATATATATGTTAATGATCTGCCAAACGTCTTTGATGATTCTTGTGACCAGGTAAACATTGCTGATTACAAGCTCAGTTGCCTTATGTATGCAGACGATATAGTATTACTTTCGTCTTCAGCTAAAGGACTTCAGATATCATTGGACAAATTGCAAACATATTTGTCTAAGTGGAAGTTAGACTTAAATGTCTCCAAAAGTAAAATTATCATTTTTAATAAGTCCGGTCGCAAACTTCGTCAATTTCAATTCTTGTTTAATGGTCAAGTTCTAGAATTAGTCAATGCATATCGATATTTGGGTTATAATTATTAAAGCTTCTGGAATTATAGACATCAAAACTTTATCTCACAAAGGTATGAAATCACTGTTTGCCATGAAACAGAAACTATCATCAAGAGAAATTAATGTACAGGTGGGCATGAAGCTTTTTGAATCTATGATAAGACCGATTATAACATATGGTGCTTAAATTTGGGCTACATCACATATTAAACTAAACAAGATTGATCAGAATGATTTGGAATCCTGTTATGGTAAGAATTGTTATGATTATTTGGCTATTAGACATTACAAATATCTTTTACGTGTACACAAGAACAGTACAAACTTGGCCGTTAGGGGCGAACTCGGGGCTTATCCACTAGATATATATTTAATGGTTAATCTAGTTAAGTACTGGCTTAGATTGCTGCTTTGTGATAAGAATTCATTAGCGTATAAATGTTTAAGTGAGCAGATGCAAAGTGAAGATTCTAATTGGATACTAAGTATTAAAAAAATTTAAACATAAGTGGTTTCCAGCATGTTTGGAACAATAAATGTACTTTCAGTATTGAGAAATTGGCTTCAGCTTTAAAAAGTAAGTTAGAAACAATGTATAGAATTTGGTGGAAATCAAAAGTATCCGAAGGTAGCAAATTAGAATTCTATAACACTGTTAAGCATGAATTCTCATTGGAAAAATATTTACTTTTGCCAATGGATTCTAAAGTAAAGAGTCGATTTACACAGCTACGAATAAGTTCACACAGTTTATGTGTGGAAACTGGGCATTATAATAGACCTAAATTACCCAAAGAAGAACGGTTTTGTTTTTCATGTAAAGGTGTAATTGAAGATGAAACACACTTTTTGTTTCATTGCAAATTATATGATGGGTTGAGGCAAAATTTAAATATGAAGATAATGGAAGTAACGGGTGAATCCTTGCGGCAAGGAAACACTTTTTTAAAACTTTTTGCTACTTTCGATACTGACTTTACACGGTTGTTTATGAAATATGTGTTTGATGCTTTTGAACTTAGAAAAAAAACATATTAATGTAGTCCAGACTAGGTGTCCTTGTATCTGGGTCACATTTTTTATATCATTATATAGGGTTTCTAACTGTGTCACTTATGGATGTGAGGGAGGGTCTCTGACTCCCGTGTATATCTTGGTCAGACTGCTTTCAGGTGCTCCTTACGAGCAGTCTCACTAAGATCTACACAACTTGCAATTCATTATGCATCTTGTACCTGCATGTGAGCAACTTATGAGCTGCAGATAAGCATCTTATACGCTCTACTATGATGGGAGTAATACGTTTGTGTTAGTGAACTTGCTTGTGCGTGCATAATTGTCATGTCTTAACTTGTATTGGATAGGAGACAATAAAAATATCTTATCTTATCTTATCTTATCTTATCAACGTCTATCGGAACCCGATTGTTATGGTGACTAAGGATATAAGTTCAGGAAAATATATAATTGCAATTACTTCAGTACCCAATTTCGTAAAAACATACTTCCATCACGAAAGCACGCCTATTCGAATACATTGTAAATTTTATCTCCCGAAAACAACAATTTTCAGATGAACAAATGTGATATTTTTCTTATTTCTGTTCAAAATATAGATTGTGGGTACTTAATAGAACCGCCTCATTGAGTACCCACAGTCTATATTTTAGAGCATAAATAAGAAAAATAAGGTTTACCTCTGCAAACCCCAATTTTACTATATATCAGTTGGGTTCAAGGGAGTCAAAATTATATGGACATGTTTTCGTGATGGATATAAAAAGACTGGGTACAGCATAATTGCTATTCGATAGACTGCATGCATGGTAGGTAACCCGATCACGGTTGACAACTTAGCTATCCTCCTTAATTGCACGCCGGTTGGTCAGGCCTCAAATTCTATGACGGTCTCAGCGTAAAGGCTTACTGAGAATTAATGAGATTCTAATTTTATGTAATGTTGATTGGTGCTTGATTCTCTGTCTCTGGTTGGACCCATCGGAGTCTAACTGTTAGTTCTCTTTTGCTCCAGCATTTCTGTGGTTTCCTGCTGTCGAGTCCTCGCCGTTGTTTCATCCATGTGGCCGATTGATTTTTGTGTACTCGGAGATGTTGCACTGATGAGTTAGGAGGCCTTCATGCGGACTGAACAAACTATTTGTGTAAATCGCGACGGAATTAAGGGCGAGGATTATGGCCACTTAAAATCGATTTAAGCCCCCCTCCATCCCAAGTGGAATGTGGAATTCGTTTCAATGACCGTTCCAACGTTCCAAGGCGGTTCTTCTGTCATGGTTTATTTTGTTATGGCTTGTCTTTGAGTGTGTGTGATGTTTCCATTGGGGTCTGGTTGTTTCATGTTTGTGTTTCTTTCCCTTTGTGTCTGTTATGGGAACTGTAACTGGGTCAATTGTATCGATTCCTGATCATTGAATTCGCTTCTATTTTACTGTTGAGGAACAATAGCATTTTCAGCATACAATACACATGTATTTAAAAAAACTAACTTCAAGGAAGATTTAATGGAAACTATTGTAAAATCGCAATGCCTTAAATACAGAAATTGAAAAAACAAACAAACACAGAATTCAGTTTCTGTGCAACTTATAAACATTCCCACATTCTAAAGGGGATTGCGATATGTACAAGCAAAGCATTATTTTCATTGTTGATCTCGAAACAAATATAGACTTTGGGTTTTCATTTTAACCGCCTCACTTTTGTGGCTCAAACGAGCACACAAAATTTGTGTATGTTTAACCCATTTAGTACAGCCATTTTCCAAATATATTTTGATAAAAAACAACCTGACACCCCTTAATTTTGGAATGGACTCCTCTTATATATCAGGAGGAAGATTCAATTTGGTACTTACATGGTTAAAGAAGAAAAATACCACAAATAGTCATCAAACTTCAGCTATAACACAAAGTCTAGTATCACATTGGCATCTTGTCACATTACGCAAACACGCCTATACAAATACATTGCCATCTTTATCGCCGAAAAAATGAACATTTTATGATAAAAAAATGTTATATTTTTCTTAATTCTGCTCAAAATATAGATTGTGGGCACTCGTTAGAACCGCCTCATTGAGGCGGTTCTAACGAGTACCCACAATCTATATTTTAGAGCAGTTTTACTATATAAAAGTGGCGTTCAAGGGGGTCAAAATTATATAGGCGTTTTTTCGTGATGTATGTTTGGACACCCGAAGTAAGCTGTTTTCCTTATCAAAATATGAAGTCCGTGCACTGAACACATCAGTGAACCCGACTTTATAAGGAGCAAACTGGGGTTTACTTGGACATTAAATTATGTTTTCTCATTTCTGCTACAAGACATGGGCTGAGGTTAAATGAGGCGGTTCTAACGTGCATTCACAACCTCTGTTAAGAGTAAAAATAAAAAACAGGTAAAGTTTACATCAGACAAAAATAACTGTTTAGGTGTAAGAAGATACTTTATGACACAATGATATGTTTTTTTTAGTTTTACGGCCCTTTCAAGATTATTTCACTTATATCGAGCCATACTTGATCAGAGCTGGGCTAAAACCGGGGTACCCGGAGAAAAACCGCCTGCCATTCCGTTGCAGGACTTGGCGTCTCACATGTGATCCAAGTCAGGCTCGAACAATATCCAAACTTAACATCATGTTCACAAATCGTGGTATGGACAGCTCTATAAACCCAACTTTATATAGATAAAACTGGGGTTTACAGAGCCATGCACTATTTTTTTATTTCTGCTTTAAGACTTAACATGGTTTGTGGGTGCTCATTAGAACCGCCTCAATGAGGCGGTTCTAACGAGCACACACAACCTGTACAAATAAGAAAACTAATATAAATGTTTCATTTAAAAGTCACCAGTTTGAGCATATGAAAGAATACATTTTGTAGCACGGATGATATGTTACTAGTACTAAACGTGTTAATCTCAATAAATAAGGTCGATTACGAGGACTGTTCAAATATAAAAATATAAGCACATAAAAATGATTCCGTGATAGATTTCGATGAAAAAAATTTATTTTGTCCCCTCAAAGTATTCCCCCTTAACAGATATACAAACTTTCAGTCTTCTGATCTAATAATTGAATGCATTTTGGTAGTCTTTTCGAGGTATCCTATGAAGGCACTGGAATATTGCAGAACCGAGGTGTTTGCGCTGTACAAAATTTCGACCAGAAAGGTATTTTTCAGCCGCGGGAACAAAAAAAAAGTCACACGCGGTAAGGTCAGGGGAATACGGGGGTGGGGGGGGGGGGGGGTGAGGGAGTTCAACAACCTTTTCCTGCTTGAGATAGTGAGATAGCCTTGCACAATGAACGCCTTGTGCGATGACGCATTGTCATGTAGCAATCTGACATCGGCCAAACCAGTTGCGGGTCTTCGTTCTTTGAAATATGTCTTCAATTTTCGAAGAACTTTATCCTTGTAAAACTTCGCATTTACAGATTTGCCTTTAGGCACAGCAACCCGAATAGCAGGGCCCTGATTTGAAAAGAATATGGCATACAGTACCTTCTTGACGCCCATGGTCCGCTTTGCAATGCATGGTCTTTTGCAATACTTTGTTGCCCACATTTTGTTCTGAATCTTTCGTTTTGGCTCAAAAAAGTGAACCCATGTCTCGTCACCTGTGACGACATTAGCGAAAGACCGTGCATTTTAATTTGGAAACTTTTTAAGCAGCTTCTTGGCGCACTGAACGCGTGTTTTTTTTCTGCTCATCTGTCAACAGATGGGGAATCCATCTAGCACAGACCTGAGCTGCTCCTAATGAGATGCCAACCATACTAGCTATTTGCCTAATGGTGTATCGTGCATCGGTAGCAACTATTTCTTTCACTCTAGCAACCATCTTGGCAGATGTTTCTCTTTTCGGCCGACGATCATGTGGTGCATCTTCTGTTGAGCCTAGCCCACAGCTGAATTTCTTACACCAACGAAAAACTGTCGGAAAAGACATTTCATTATGCCCATAAACCGAACATATTTCATCAAAAATGCCTTTGCACCGTATACCAAGAATACAACGATTCTTTATATAGGACCGTATTTCAACGGCGTACTCTGACCTTCTTCAAGCCATGTTTTGTATTAGTATACAAGAGTAGACAGTGTTTGTCGAACGATATACATGGCTAAAGTCAACAGATTTTAACAGGTTTGATATCAATGTATAGGTAAAAAGAATTTCTACGCTGTGATATTCATTTCCAGGTGATTTTCGCCTGAGTGCATGAGAAAACGTCATACTTGCATTCATATTTGAACAGTCCTCGTATTATTATTAAAATTGCAACCCATAATGTTTCCTTTCATAGCTCCAATAATGTTTTTTTTTTCTTTTTTTTTTTTCTTTCTCTCATGATAAAATTGCGTGTTGTTTTCTAACTTATGTTTAGGCTGTCCAAACTAATACCCACAATCCATACATGACGATAACACAAGTGTACTCTTTCCTATCTCACACATGGTCACATTTCTGAGGAAAACATTTGTGGCTTTTATTTTTATTTATACTTCATACATAAGTTGTGCGGTCCCGCCCCGCGGGGCGGGCTGCATGATGCTTCCACGCAGATCTGAAACAGACCGCACACAGGTACTGGTGAACTGTTTAGAGGATCTAAACCTGCAGAGGCAAAGCGGTGCGAGTCCGACCGTTCATTCTTATAAACCCTATTGGTTTCATTTGGCGAAAGTGCTTGAGGTGTCATTTCATCTCAATGTCGTTAACAAATCCCACAAAATTGTAAACAACGTCTCCAAAACGACCTATACCCTGTTGACGGGGACGTTAAACCTCAAATCAAACACACAAAGAAAGGTTGTGGGTGCTCGTTGGAGCTGCCTCAATGAGGCGGTTCTGACGAATATACACAACATATGTCTTGGAGCAGAAATAATAAGAATAAGGCATACCCAAAACCCCGTTGAATTTCGCCCCTATAAAATAGTTTAAGGTTCAATTTACTATATAAAGCTTTTTTCTGCGATTACAGAGAACTCATTGTAATACACGGTCTTATTTATGCGACAGAAACTAATGGAAATCGAAAACTTACATCAATATTCACGACTTCTTTGGTATATTTATTCCTTATAATTGTCAGTTGCAGTTCCTTTCTGCCAAACATCCTCGTCCCGCCATCGTCAGAGGTCATGAAAGCTTGTCTGTGGTGCCTTTTCAGAACATTAGTTTTGTTATGATGTGTAAAGTTGACATCGATCTGTTTATTGTGCACCTGGTGCATTTTTGGCTGACCGTAAAGTCTCACTTAGGTATACCTGTCTTCAAAAATGATATTTTGGATGGTAAATCGAAGGTTTTATGTTTCACGACGAGGCGTAAAACCAACAATTAAACTCCTCAAATGACCATAACCTCCATTCTAATGCATTTGTTCTGTTTTGTGAAAGGTGTAATATATGCTCAAAGCGATGAACACGGTGAGCTATGTAAAACCGAGTGCCAGTCAAAGCGACGTTACGTGTTAATATCGGGTTTCATGCAGTATATGCCTGGCTATGACGTCGCAAATTATTGACGATATCCAATCAGACGTCGTGTAAAATTCGCAAGTGCATAAGAATTTTGCATATTGGATTCAAAAGATGGGTTATTTCATATCAATGTTGCGGAACATGACCAGTGATTATTTTTGTTAAACAGACAACCCTCTTTACAGTGACACTCGTTATAACGGCAAAACTCGTTATAACGACAATTTCAATTAAATTGAAATGAATTCTTAGCTAAAGGCTTGACCTCGATTTCGAGCGACGTGGGCTTCCCCCAGGTTGGAAATGCACAAGTCGAGTAAATAGTCATGAACAATTCTTGTAATTTAATACTCAAAGACACAAATGTTATAGACATTTGTTAGGATCGCCTCCGATAAATGTTATAGATATTTGTTAGAATCGCCTCACCGAGGCGATTCTAACAAATGTCTATAACATTGGTTTCTTGGAATAATGATGTGGAAAAGACCTTTTTATAAAATACTCATAACAAGAATTATTTATAACGGCAAATTCATTCTAACGGCACAATAGAAGGGAACAAATACCGTCGTTATAACGCGGGTCCTCTGTGATGTTATATGGCATTTTGTTTCTATTTGTTTGATCCAAACTCAGTAATGGAACTTTGGCATAAACAGTGAAATGTTTTTTGCAAAGTAAGATTAAGGTAATAACCAATATAAAGTGGCGTTAATAAATTACACAGTATTTTCAGCGTAATATCATACATGTGTAGCCAATGGCGCTACATGTGCAGCAATGCACTCGACATTAATTAAATAATACTTGTATGCATGTACATAATATCTTAATCCACAGCTTCCAGTACTTTCCTTTGATGTTGGCAGTACTAATAAATTTTGATAAATGTATTGTTATCATGTACTGATATCATGTACTGAAAAATGTATTCTTATCATGTACTGATATCATGTACTGTGGATTAAAACAAATATATACATTTGTTTTTGAGAAATATTGGTATATATTTGTACTGATTGACATCTGTACAGGATAATTAGACTCGCCCTGGTGGGCTCGTGTTATTATCCTGTACAGGTATCAATCAGTACAAATAATTACCAATGTTTCACAATAACAATGGATATATCTATAATATAGCATTTATTGAATGTGGAACCACCTTTTGTTGATTACCTTTACTAAGCGAACGAAAATGCACTATAGGTTCGTAAGGTCCATAACACACCATTTGAGAATTTGTAAACAATGTATTTTTTAATAGGACACTGAATGTAGAAAATCCAACATGACAAAAATAATATTAAAATCCAAAACATATGTTCCTTTGTTTAACGTTAATACAAGTTGTCGTGTTTGTTGATAACAACTACTCGATCTTTGCCTTCTAAATCTTAAAATGCAGGTCTAACAAAGCAATGGATTCTGTAGCATTATGACATTTTCATATCACTCGAGAAAAAAGAGAAATATTCAAACGCCAAAACAAAAAATGAAAACGAAAACAGCAAAACACAGTCAAGCTAGCATCAAAACACATTTTTGCTCTGCATTTATTACCAATATCTTCATAGATATTACATATATTGTCTCGAATCAGATGTAATAAAGACAGTGTTGGTGACAGTAAGTGCAACAGTGCAAAAAAGTGCTTTAATCCAATATACAGTCGAACTTCAATGACTCGAACACCTTTGGGACCACGAAAATCTGTTCGAGACAGGGGTAGTTCGAGCCATTGCGGGCTACTGCCTGGAGGCCAAACGACATACTTTAGGATATCTTTTCGGTGTTCTATAATGAAAAATGTATGCTGTGTGTACTCATTAGAATCGCCTCATCGAGGCGATTCTAATGAGTACACACAGTATACATTTGCAAGATAAAACACGAAAATATCCTAAATTTTACCCTCCCTATTTCGTATGTAGAGAAATTCCATAGGGACTCAAGAACGGGTTCGACTCAGCCATAGTAAACGAGCCATCGGTGTTCGAGCCATTGAAGTTCTACTGTAAGTAATAATTGTTTGAAGATAACCAATTACAGCCTTCTAAACAAACTGACCCGCCCAGAAAGCAGTCTACCGAATGTTGGTGCATATTCAAGTCGTTTAGCGTTTTTCTGAGATAAAGTTTTCACTTTGGATATTCGAACAATATTTTCAGCAAGAAAGTCGTATAGGAGAAGCCCCGCCACATCATGAAAACACGCCTATATAATTTTGACCCCCTCGAACCCCACTTTTATATAGAAAAACTGGGGTTTACAGGGGTAAAGCTTATTTTTCTTATTTCTGCCCTAAAATATAGAGTGTGGGTACTCGTTAGAACCGCCTCTATGAGGCGGTTCTAACGAGTAACCACAATCTAAATTTTGAGCAGAAATAAGAAAAATATCCCAATTTTTCTTCTTAAAAATTTACATTTTTCGGCGATTAAATTTACAATATATTTGTATAGGCGTGTTTTCGTGATGAACTTCTCAGATGAAAGTTCATCTTTCATGCTTATTTGCTTATGAACCAAGGGCAAGGACTGTGGTCAACTAAAATCGATTAAACCCACCCCGCGTCCCCCTTCAAGTATTTTTACTGACCGTTCCAAGGCGGTTTCCTTTTACGTTCTTTTTAATGTTATTGTTCGCTTTTGCATGAGTATACCGTCAATGTCTTTTTAGTTTTCGTTTGGCAATCTTGTGGGAAAGGATCTACCCTTTTGGCTTGTCGCTTGTGACGTTTTAATTATGGTTAAGTTGTTTTTCTCGTATGCTGGTATTTCTTTCCGTTTGGTGTCGATTCCTGGTCACTGTCTCACTTCTATGCGATATACGTTTTGCTCCAATCAGATTAACGTTTTTAATTTCCCGATTCTCTGTCACTCATAAAACTCTATTGAAACGATACCTATATTTTGATTAATTTCATGCAGCCAATGAAGGGTCCAACTGAAGAGGCGGGAGCAAACAAAATAAACGTCTGTGTAATCAGCAAACTTTTAGAAGCACTGAAGACTGCACATTTATTTAGTATTTTTAAATACTCAATGGCCTCAATGGTTCTAACGAGTATGAGTTCTGGTGATCTCTTGCGGCATGTAGCGAGAGTTAACTCGCTGCGATTCCACAGTATTTGTCTGTAGAAAACGCCTATAGTAGACTCTTGGGACGCAATGTTATTCATATTATTATGCATAAGAATTTATTTTTCTGTTTCCCACTTTCACCCCACTGGGTGACCTAATAGTGCTCGAAAACTGAGTCACAGATTAATTTCATTTTTTTGTAAACATCTTGTTTACAAGGAAAAGTACTTCAGAACCTTCCAGAAAGTTCAGGTTTGCATTATATTTAGAAAATTACATCATCGTATTCCACAGCTCGTAACAGAAATTGGTGGCTCGTCCGGGATACAAACATCTTAAGCATTTTGGGACTGACATTTCATTTGTAGGCAAGTAATTGTCATTTCATATCAAATATAGCTTTTGCAGTTGCTTCAAAAGATTGGTATTTCCCCATAGGCATATAGGGATAGTCATTTCATGTGCATTGTCATTTCAGGTGAAATAGTACTTGTCATTTCATGTGAACGTCATGTTGGGCTTGTCATTTAAAAAAATCATCAAATCAACCTCAGTCTGTATTCCTTATAAAACAAACAAAAAGCAAAGCTGTCGTTTGATTTGAGAAGCTTTTTGGCTCAGCCTACCCAGGAGTTGTTTAATCTGACAAAAAGGACAGATTTGCTAGATATTGCTTCCCATTATGGGGTAACTGCTGTCAAAACAAGCATGAAGAAGCATGAAATTAGGAATATTTTGGTACAGTTTTTGGTTGATGAAGAACTTTTTTATCCATCTGCTTTGTCTCTCATTATGGTTTCACATACTGAATTACAAATGAGACAAATTGAAATAGGAAGGCAAATTGAATTAGAGAAGGTAAGATTAGAAATGGAAGAAAGGGGGAAAGAGAGAGAGAAATGCAAAGACAAATGCTGATCTTTGTTTTACTTCTACTTTACTTACAATCCACAGACAGGTCCAAGAATTCTATCCTAGTAATCCATTTGGCAGATATAGCTATGCATCCAGTACTATGCCCAAACTTTCCGGCGAAAATAAAAGCCAGAATCCTTCCAAACCTACTGGTGATAATAGAAGCCAGAATTCTTTCAAAGAAGAAGTAAAACAAAGATCAGGAATAGATGCAATTAACTTACTCCACCCATCAAAGACACCAAAGGGAAAGAAACACAAACATTAAGCGACCAGGCCATAATGGAAACCTAAACAAAGGAAGGCCATAAGGGCAGTTACTTTCCCACAAAATGGTCATATGGCCATCCAAAATAAAAAGATACAAGTGATACACACAGTAAGTAACAAACAACACCATAAATAAACCGCCACAGAAGAACCGACTTGGAACGGTCAGTGGAAAGATTTCCACTGGGGGGCTTAAATCGATTTTACGTGGCCACAATCCTCGCCCTTACTTCGGTCGCGATTCAGACAAATAATTTGTTCAGTCCGCATGAAGGCCTCCTAACTCATCAGTGCAACATCTCCGTGAGCACAAAAAATCAAAGAACCACAGAGGTGAGACAACGGTGAGGACTCGACAGCAAGAAACCACTGAAATGCTGGAGCAAAAGAAAACCAAAAGTTAGACTCCGATGGGCCCGACCAGAGACAGAGCATCAGGCACCAACCAACATTACCTTGAATTAGATCTCTCTAATTCTCAATAAGCCTTTACGTGGAGCCGTCATAGAATCTGAGGCCTGACCCACCGGCGTGCAATTAAAGAGGGAAGCAAAGTTGCCAACCGTGATTGGGTTAACTACCATGCATGCAGTCTGTCGTATAACATCCATGTTGTACCCATTCTTTTTATATCGAAGAATGATTTTACGAAATCTGGTGCTGAAGTCATTGCGGTCATATATTTTGCTGAATTTATATACTAAGTCACCATAAAATTCGGGTTCCGATAGACCTTGTTGCAGAAGAGATTTAAGTCCAATATTGAATTTTGAAATTAAATCAGAATGGCGTCTATAAAATTTTGAAAAGGCTTTGCGTAGTTTATGGTACCGATAACCCTGATTAAGGAGTTTAGCCGTTAATAATTTATTACGAGTGTTGAAGTCAGTTACAACACTACACACCCCAGCAAACCGAACCAACTGCGAAACACAAACGCCACAGAAAGGCGCACGAGGAACATCACCATCCAAAAAAGGAAAACCTACAATCTCAAAATCAAAGCCATCGCGTTCATCACAAACCCCGCACGAAACAAACCCATCCACAATAGATAGATGCAAATCCAAAAACGGGGCCTCGGTATCAGAAGAATTTGATTTATTCAACTGAAGCTCTAGGGGGTAAATCTGACTGATCAAACCATCGAAATATGTATTATCAATATTTAATAAATCATCTAAATATCTAGAAGTGGAGCTAAAAGCTTCAATAATTTCAGATTGGTTATCAATGGAAAGCGACAACATGAAGTCTCTTTCATAACAATACAAGAACAGATCAGCCACAAGAGGTGCGCAATTCGTACCCATCGGAATACCCACAATTTGTCTAAATAACTTAGTACCGAATCTAATATAAATATTGTCAAGTAGAAAGATGAGGGCATCACACACTTTCTGACATGACCAAAGTGTATAATTAGTATGCTCTTTAGAAGTGAAAAATGCATTTCTGACATTACATGCAAGATAGAGAGAATCTTCTCTGTGAAAAGCCCATTCAATTAAATCATTAAGCTTTTCTTTTATAAGATTATGAGGAAGTGTCGTGTAAAGAATGGAAAAATCGTAAGTAGACAGACTTGAAGCACGAAAATGTCTGGATTTCAACTTATTTAAAACCTCATTCGAATTTTTTATAGACCAAAACAGATTTCTTCCTGGTCTTTCAAAGACTTTATCACAATATTTAATCACATTCGTTTTAATAGCAGTAAGACAGTAAGTTAATAATTTAGAAAGTTCAGTGGTAGTGCAAGAGCTAGAATTTGCAATAAACCGTGCTTTGTAAGGTCTTTTATGAAGTTTTGGTAACCAGTATAGCGTAGGAAGCTTGTCTTGGTCTTCGGTAACACACACAGCAAACTTGGTGGCTGAATGACAAACATGTTTATCTACTATAGCTCTCTCTCTTCAGCTAAAGGCTGAAGTTCATAGGCCTTAGTACCACCAAGCTCCTGCTTAAGCGTGTTAACATAGTTGAGCCGTCACACAACGACGACGCTGTTAGCGGCCTTGTCTGCAGGGGCCAAAACAAACTTCTTATGAAATTCTTGAATACCTAGTTTAAGATAACGTAAAGACGTCTTGGGCTTTTGAGGTAATAAGTTAGTATTTTGAGAATAGAAAGAAATGCGTTTATTCAATGGTTTTAAAATGCTAAGTTTCCAGTCCTTAAGGGCTTTATGCTCAACATACTCTCGCTTACACCATCGATTACCGAATTCATTCAAGGAAGCAGCGATTTCATCTCTACATTTACTGAAATCAATTTTAGAAGGAAACCGATATTTCGGTCCTTTAGAAATTATATTCCTTATCCTAGAATCAGGAATAATTTTCAAATTGCCAGTAATTACATGACCAGCAGCAGGATAGCAATACACTAAGTTTTTACAATCACATGAATCAGGAGTATTAGTATCAATATCAAGATCTGAAACAAGTTTATTGAAATCAAAAATGATAGATCTGACAGGTTTGTTATATTTATAGCAAATTATAGGTGTTTCAGTATTTTGAAAATAAGCAGGAATGGAAGAAAGCACCGATCTCTCACGGAAGATACTGTGCAAATCTATAAAATCCATATCCTTATTAATGAAGGATATTTTGAAGAAATGGCGTTTATGATTAATTTCAGAATCAATGTAAGGATGGAGAGTATGCTGAGTATAGCCTCTAGTTAAGAGAGCCGCATCATATAACTGATGAGAACTGTCGTAGAATTTATTCGCCTCGGTGTCCAGAAGACGTAAAACAGAAACGGGTAATGAACTTAAAAATGAAAGCATAGAGTGGCGTCCATGATTTAATAATATAATTGACAGTCACTTCAGTCTAGTATTGTTTCATTTAAACGCACGTTATTCACGTTTAAAATTACCATTTTTCCTGGTGCCGTGAGATCTAGTTCTGCGTTTCCGACATTCCAGGAACGAGAAAATATCAAAGTCCGGCATTCTGGAAATATTACCCTCATGATAAATGTTGTCATTAAATCCCAGTGGAAAAGGGCTCTGTAAAAATTTAATCCATTTCAGTTCAGCCTCATGTCTTTTGATTATTTTGAATCTAGATGTAGAATTTGCATCGTAATAAAGTTTTTCCACTGGTTGTATAACAATGTTATTTACTTAATGACCGTACGTCGAAAGTGACGGTACAAGAAAGTGTCAGTTTTCTTAGGCTCATCGGAGTCTAACTGTTGGTTTTCTTTTGCTCCAGCATTTCAGTGGTTTCTTGCTGTCGAGTCCTCACCGTTGTCTCACCTCTGTGGTTCTTTGACTTTGTGTTCTCGGAGATGTTGCACTGATGAGTTAGGAGGCCTTCATGCGGACTGAACAAATTATTTGTCTAAATCGCGACGGAAGTAAGGGCGAGGATTGTGGCCACGTAAAATCGATTTAAGCCCCCCCCCCCCCCCACCCGGTGGAAATCTTCCACTGACCGTTCCAAGGCGGCTCTTCTGTGGCGATTTATTTATGTTGTTGTTTGTTGCTTACTGTGTGTATCACTTGTGTCTTTTAATTTTGGATGGCCATATGGCCATTTTGTGGGAAAGTAACTGTCCTTATGGCCTTCCTTTGTTTAGGTTTCCATTATGGTCTGGTCGCTTAATGTTTGTATTTCATTCCCTCTGGTGTCTTTTATGGGTGGAGTAAGTTAATTGTATCAATTCCTGATCTTTGTTTTACTTCTACTTTACTCATTCTACGATAATGCTCGTTCAATCTAATTTTAAGCATGCGGTTAGTTTGACGGACGTACTGCATATTACAGTTTGCAGCACGTCATGTAATTAGATAAATTAAATCTGTAGACTGTCATGTCAAATCAGACATGTTAACTACAGAGAAGCGTCTACCGTTTACAGATGAAGTAACGGTAGACGCAGTGCTTAAATGCAAACAACATCTGCACCTCTTGGCATTGCACTTAGAAATACTAGGCTATTACCTTCTGGTAAAAACAAAAACCAGAACCCTTATCTCAATCTCAAACAGTTTGTAACTATTGTAAAAATACAGGTCTTTTGATCTCTGAATGTTTTAAATTAAAGCGAAGAAAAGATAGAGAAAGACAAGAGGAACTTAAGCCTACAGGCTTGACTTCTATAAGGCCAAAGCCACAGTCGTGTGTAAGGGAGGAAACTCTTTCTGATACCAAATTATCTGAGACTGATTCAGCTATGGAGATTTATGAACCATTCTTATCAGATGGTTTTGTGTCACTAAATGGTGACAGTTATGCCCATCCTACCCCTATCAAAATCTTACGAGATACTGGAGCTTCTCAATCTCTTATTCTAGCAGATACTCTGCCTTTTTCTGAGAAGACTTCTTTGGGCCAAAGTGTCCTTATTCAGGGTGTGGAATGTGGATTTGTGGGAAAGTAACTGTCCATATGGCCTTCCTTTGTTTAGGTTTCCATTATGGTCTGGTCGCTTAATGTTTGTATTTCTTTCCCTTTGGTGTCTTTTATGGATGGAGTAAGTTAATTGTATCAATTCCTGATCTTTGTTTTACTTCTACTTTGTTAATGATCCGCTTTATAACGTTTATTTGTCATCAGACTTGGTATCCGGTTCAGTGGCTGTTGGTATTAGACCTTCTTTACCTTTTAAAGGTATTCTTTTATTGCTAGGCAATGACTTAGCTGGAGATAAGGCTGTGGTAAGTAGAAGTAAAACAAAGATCTGGAATTGATACAATTAACTTACTCCATCCATAAAAGACACCAAAGGGAAAGAAATACAAACATTAAGCGACCAGACCATAATGGAAACCTAAACAAAGGAAGGCCATAAGGACAGTTACTTTCCCACAAAATGGCCATATGGCCATCCAAAACCAAAAGACACAAGTGATACACACAGTAAGTAACAAACAACAACATAAATAAATCGCCACAGAAGAGCCGCCTTGGAACGGTCAGTGGAAGATTTCCACTGGGGGGCTTAAATCGATTTTACTAGGCAACAATCCTCGCCCTTACTTCCGTCGCGATTTAGACAAATAATTTGTTCGGTCCACATGAAGGCCTCCTTACTCATCAGTGCAACATCTCCGTGAGGACCCTGATTACAGGTGTACACGGTGCCAAGGAACTGCACGCCCCTTAGATGGCAGACCACAGAGGGAAGTACAAGTCGGATCCGACAAGCTGGAGGTTGTAGCTTCCTTTTGCTACCTAGGTGATATGCCCTCTGCAGCGGGTGGTTGCAACCTTTCAACTACATCACGTGTGAAAACAGCCTGGAAAAAAATCAAGGAGTTGCTACCCGTTCTCCCTTCCCGCCACCTCTCGTTCAAGACACGTGGCCCTGTGTAGAGCTCTTGTGTGGGGAGCGCAATGCTCCATGCCAGTGAGACATGTCTATTGACAAAGCCAAACCTCCAACGTCTTCAGCGGAATGACAAGGCAATGATCTGACAGATCTGCAATGTCAAGCCACATTACACTGTCACCATCAGGTCCATTGAGTTACCTGAGCGCCTTGGCATTGAGGACCTGGACCTCATCCTGAAAGCGAGAACCCACTTTTGACTTCTTATCCTTGCATAGACCAACCACCTGATCCCATTGAGCAGGAAATAGCTGGTCTGTATCCGTCATGTGCAGTCACAAGGGCTATGGTACGTAAGGCCAAGCAAACATATGGGAAATAGTATTTTTATTTCATTGATACCTTTTTGGGTCATTTTTAATGAGGAGATAACAAGGTCCCTGTCTTCAAGCCTGCCTGATAAGCAGACAGATTTTCATGAGAATAACTCATCTTTCGATCTAGGCCATGCCAAAATGTCCGGGTCTCAACTAGCTATAGAACAGCACAAGGATCCTGCAATTTCGCCTTTGTTTGAAAGGGCTTTAGATGAGCAGGAAGTATGTCAAGTCCCAGTCTGTTTTTATGTCAAAAATGACATTCTTATGACAAAATGGCGTCCACGTGACGTCTCAACAGAAGACGAGTGGAATGTCAACCACCAGATAGTGGTTCCGTGGGTTTACCGTCCCGAAATATTAAACTTGGCACATGAAACTCCTATGGCAGGACATTTAGGTGTAAATAAAACCTATCGAAAGATTCTTAATCATTTTACTGGCCTGGATTAAAGTCAGATGTTTCTCAGTATTGTAGGTCCTGCCATACATGCCAAATGGTAGGAAAACCCAATCAGACTCATTTGCAGCCTATACCTGCTTTTGATGAACCTTTCAGTCGAATAATTATAGACTGCGTGCTTCCTTGCCCAGAACTATGTCTGGTTGTGAATATCTTTTGACTATTATGTGTGCTTCCACACGTTTTCCTGAAGCCATTCCACTAAGAAATATCAAAACTAAGACAATCGTCAAGGCCTGAGTGATTTTTTTCACCTTTGTAGATCCTCCCAGATCTATTCAGTCAGACCAAGGTTCAAATTTCATGCCTGGAATTTGTCAACAAGTAATACAAGAACTAGGCATTGTACACTATAAGGCATCGACCTATCATCCTGAAAGTCAAGGCGCCCTTGAAAGCGTCCATCAAACATTGAAAAACATGATAAGATCTTATTGCTTTGACACAGTGAAGGATTTGGATGAAGGCATCCATCTGCTTTTATTTGCTGTTAGAGAATCTGTGCAAGAATCTCTTGGCTTCAGTCCATTTGAATTAGTATTTGGACACACTGTTCGTGGTCCTTTGAAACGTCTAAAAAAGAAATTTCTCTCTAATGATGACACTTCCTTGAATTTACTTCAGTATGTGTCCGATTTCAAAACTAGACTTCCAAAGGATAACCCTTTTATAGAACATATTTATATTTCGCAATTAATTCGAATTGCTAGAGTGTGTAGTCATGTAACTGACTTCAACACTCGTAATAAATTATTAACGACTAAACTCCTTAATCAGGGTTATCGGTACCATAAACTACGCAAAGCCTTTTCAAAATTTTATAGACGCCATTCTGATTTAATTACAAAATTCAATATTGGACTTAAATCTCTTCTGCAACAAGGTATATCAGAACCTGAATTTTATGGTGACTTAGTATATAAATTCAGAAAAATATATAACCGCAATGACTTCAGCACCCAGTTTCGTAAAATCATTCTTCGATATAAAAAGATTGGGTACAACATGGATATTATACGACAGACTGCATGCATGATAGTTAACCCAATCACGGTTGGCAACTTTGCTTCCCTCTTTAATTGCACGCCGGTGGGTCAGGCCTTAGATTCTATGACGGCTCCAACGTAAAGGCTTATTGAGAATTAGAGAGATAATGATGGTTGGTGCCTGATGCTCTGTCTCTGGTCGGGCTCATCGGAGTCTAACTGTTGGTTTTCTTTTGCTCCAGCATTTCAGTGGTTTCTTGCTGTCGAGTCCTCACCGTTGTCTCACCTCTGTGGTTCTTTGATTTTTGTGTTCACGGAGATGTTGCACTGATGAGTTAGGAGGCCTTCATGCGGACTGAACAAATTATTTGTCTAAATCGCGACGGAAGTAAGGGCGAGGATTGTGGCCACGTAAAATCGATTTAAGCCCCCCCAGTGGAAATCTTCCACTGACCGTTCCAAGGCGGCTCTTCTGTGGCGATTTATTTATGTTGTTTGTTACTTACTGTGTGTATCACTTGTGTCTTTTAATTTTGGATGGCCATATGGCCATTTTGTGGGAAAGTAACTGTCCATATGGCCTTCCTTTGTTTAGGTTTCCATTATGGTCTTGTCGCTTAATGTTTGTATTTCTTTCCCTTTGGTGTCTTTTATGGATGGAGTAAGTTAATTGTATCAATTCCTGATCTTTGTTTTACTTCTACTTTTCAAAAGCTTGTGAGGCTGCTCGGAACAATCTTTAGTCAGCCCAAAGAAAAATGAAACAGCTATATGACATAGGGACAAAAGTAAGGAATTTTAAACCAGGTGATAATGTACTAGCTCTTTTGCCTATTTCTGGAAAATCTTTGCAAGCCAGGTATTATGGTCTATACACTACAGACAAAACGATCAGTGACGTAAATTTCATAATAAACACTCCTGGGAGGCGCAAGCTAAAGCAGCTGTGTCATATTAACATGCTTAAGGAATACATTGATAAAGACAATGCATCTTTAACATCAGTCAATCTAGTTCCACTTAATTCATGTGACAACGACTGTGAGAATATTAAATCAGTGAAATCTGATCCCACATCATCAACACTTCAGAATTCTGACATTCTGAGGAATTTCTAAATTGTCACATCTAGAGCAAAATCAGCGGAATGAACTGAAACAACTGATTTTTGAAAATGAACACTTATTTCCTGACATTCCAACACGAACAGACAAATATTTCACGATGTGGACATAAATGGTTCTTAACCTGTAAAGCAACATCCATACAGGATGAATGCTATGAAACAAAAATATCTTAAAGAAGAAGTTCAGTATTTATTGGACAATGACTTTATTGAACCAAGCCAAAGTGAATGGAGTTCTCCCTGTATTCTAGTACCAAAACCTGATGGAACATATCCTATGTGTACAGATTTTAGGAAACTTAATTCCTTAAGTAAAACAGATAGCTTTCCTACTCCAAGAATGGATGGCTACATTGATAACATCGGGGATGCCAAATACATAAATTCGACCTTCTGAAAGGATTTTGGAAAATTCCCCTCACAGATAGATCAAAGGGGGTTTTGGCATTCACAACACCAGGCGGATTATTTAACTATAATGTCATGCAATTTGGAACGAAAAACTCTCCGGCAACCTTTCAGCGCTTAATAAGCATGGTAATTGCTGAGCTGGAAGGCTGCAGTGCTTATATCGATGACGCTATCATATACAATGACCAGTGGAATCAACATCTTGGGACTATTATTGATGCTTAAGTTGAGGTTATCTCAAATTTTCCCGTACCCACGTGCCAAAGACAGCTGATGCGATTTTTTGGTATGGCTGGTTATTACATGTTACGTTCATTGCGATTTGAATAACATACGGTCACTAGCAATGTTAAATGAACCCCTTTGGCGAACCGTGGCCTTATTATGTTGATACCATCACGAAAACACGCCTATATAATTTTGATCCCCCTTGATCTCCACTTTTATGCAGTAAAACTGGGGTTTACACGGTAATCATTATTTTTCTTATTTGTGCTATAAAATATGGACTATGGGTACTCGTTAGAACCACCTCGATGAGGCGCTTCTAACGTATACCCATAATATATGTTTTGAGCTGGAATAAGAAATATATCACAAGTTTTAATCTGATATTTTTCGCGTTTTCGGCGGTATAATTTACAGTGTATTTTGTATAGGCGTGTTTTCGTAATACAGCCAATAAATACAACATTAGCAAATTCGATAAATCATCAGCCTGCTTTATTCCTGTTGTAACCAGGCAATTGTCTCTATATTACAGAGCAGTTTTGTCGCCATGGCAAATATTTTATGACTTATTAGACATCTGGTACATTCAGCGATACATATGGGAAGGTAGATATGAATTAGTTGTCGTTTGCTGGGGAAAATTACCGGTTTGGGATGGATCCGTCTGGTTTGTAGAACTGATGAATTGTCTGCAGACGGAAGTATTACCGGTTCGGGGACAACCAATGCATTATGTTAGCAGAAAAAATGTAGGCTATAATTTGTTACATAAAACTGGCAAACTTGAATGGGGACTGTGGAAATTTATTTAATATAGAGGTTATACGAGCTAGTTCAGGTGGAAAAATGGAAAATTGTTTAGGGATAGCTTTTCGATATCTGTACAGTAAAACTATTCTATGCTTATCGATTGAATCGTATTGAAAAGACGCTTTTAACCCAAAGAATGCGGGAAACCCTAAACGGGTACATTGGCAAACAGTGCAGGCCCAGCTCAGACGCCGCGTCTGATCACGGCCTGCACTATTTGCTAACAGAATTTTCCGTCAAGAAAATGAATAAAAAGGAAAAAACAAAATATGCCTCACACCCCTTCTAAGACAAATGGACACGGGCGAGGATTGTGGCCATCTAAAATCGATTTAAGCCCCCTCCCCCACCTAATGGAATTCGTTTCATAGACCGTTCCAAGGCCGTTCTTCTGTTGCGGTTTATTTTTGTTATAGCTGTCTTTGTGTTTGTGTATCGCTTATATTATTTTGTTTTTGGATAGCCAATTAGCCATTTTGTGGGATAGTAACTGTCCTTTTGGCTTTCCGCTATTGATGTTTCCATTATGGTCTAGTTGTTTCATGTTTGTGTTTCTTTCCCTTTGGTGTCTGTGATGGGAGCTGTGGGTTAATTGTATTGATTCATGATCATTGCTTTCACTTCTTTTTTGTCCAACATATGGCAATTGAATAGTCCACTAGCATACAATGGGTTAATGAGTACAATTTAGAAACAGTTTTGATATTTGTAACAATAAGAAATACCTTCCTATATTACCCCGATTATTCTAAATTTTGGCCTACGGCAAGAATTAAACAGGGGCTGAATACCGTAATGATCCTAAGTAGTGGAACATATATATACCTAAGCAAACAGTGCAGACCCAGACCAGACTGATCCTGAAGGATCAGTCTGCTCAGGGTCTACACTGTTTGACAATCCGGTTGCGCCTTTTGGACCATTTGGAGGATGGTAAAACAAATTTGTTAAATTTAAGGAGAAAGTGTCAAGGTGACCGAATGTTTCGGATTTTCACGGTAAGGGCCTGCATTTTCCATGACAACTTAGTAAAGTAGAAGAAAAACAAAGATCAGGAATCGATACAATTAACTTACTCCACCCATCAAAGACACCAAAGGGAAAGAAACACAAACAATAAGCGACCAGACCATAACGGAAACCTAAACAAAGGAAGGCCATAAGGACAGTTACTTCCCCACAAAATGGCCATATGGCCAGCCAAAATAAAAAGACACAAGTGAGTGATACACACAGTAAGTAACAAACAACAACATAAATAAAAGAATTCCACGGGGGGGGGGGGGGGGGGGGCTTAAATCGATTTTACTTGGCCACTATCCTCGCCCTTCCGTCGAGATTTAGACAAATAATTTGTGCCGGGTAAAAGTCCCACAAAATTGGAAGCAACGTCTCCAAAATGACCTTTACAGTGTTGACGGGGACGTTAAACCTCAAATCAAACAAACAAACGAAACAAATAATTTGTTCAGTCTGCATGACCTTCAGTTCAGTAACCCTTGTTTGAGTCATTTGTACTTCAATGATTTAAAAGCATTCAACATCACGACAGCACACCTTTGCGACAAAATGTTTTGTTTGTTTTTTTCACATCTCCAAAATGGCTACTTTTATGGTGAAAAGTTTTGATTTGTTTTCTTATTTTTACTGCAAACAAAGGTTGTGGGTGCTCGTTAGAACCGCCCCACTGGGGTGGTTCTAACGAGTACCCCCAACTTTTGTCTTGGATCAAAAATAAGAAACATAGTGTATACCCCTGTTTATCACAGCTTGATCTATACATTGGATTTTAGAGGGGTGTTCATTTCATAGTCTTGTTCCGGTGACACATAGTTACGTAATAAACTTAGTTGGCACTAAAAGTTCAATAAACTCTGAAAACGTTGTATCAACGATGAATCGTTGTTTCAACCTTGTTCCAGTGTTGTAGAAATAATGTGTGCCCGCAGGGAAGAGTTCTGTGTTCGGTTGCTGTTGGAATCGTTCGAACTTTCTGTTACAAGCTGTACTAGCAGTGCCATATGCAAATGAAAGCGTTAGAAAAACAAATCATTTCGAAGTTTAATAAGATGTCTTGAAGGTTGCGTGATGTGTTGCATAGCTTCAACAGGTACACTTCTGTTATTATATAATATGGAATTAATAAAGGGAACGACAAATCATAACCTATGTTTGGGGCATTATCAGAAAAATATAACAAATGGTCACCTGTAAAAAAGCTGCTTTCGAAATGAAAGCACGTTTTGTCGCAATGCTAACAAGCGTCCCACAATATATGTTCATTATACTTACGTGTCGGTGTTCTATAATTACGTTTATCATGTTACTATCACCAGACGGTTTTTTTTCTTTCGATATTTTCTAGTATATTGTTTTCCGATTTTTCCGGTAAGAATAACATTTTAGCCATTTTTTCTTTATCAGGACCGTATCTTTATCAGGTCAATGTGGGCGCCCCCGCCCATAGGGGCTTGAAGAAATATATGGGCTGCACGATGCTTCCACGCAGAGTTGATACTGACCGCACATTAGTACTGGTAATCTGCTTGGAAGGTCTAAGCTTGCCCAGGAAAACTGCTGCGAGTCGGCCCGTCCACGCATATAAACCCTATTGGTTTTATTGGGCGGCAGGGATTGAGATGTCGTTTCATCTCAATGTCGGGTAAAGGTCCCACGAAATTGGAAGCAACGTCTCCAAAATGACCTAAATAGTGTTGACGGGGACGTTAAACCTCAAATCAAACAAACAAATCAGGTCAATGTGTTACAATGCAATGTATATAAGTGATAACTGATAATATTCAGTTTATTTTCTTCTACCGGATAATGATATATCGAAAATGTAAAAGAAAACTAACCTCTATATCCACAACTTCTTTCGTATATTTATTCCTTATAACAGTCATCTGCGTCGGTTTGGGATTATATGGTCTGTTCCTAGCATCAGACGCATTCGGGCCCTCGGTCTTTTGATACTTTTCCAAAGCTTTAATGGGTGTTTTAAAGCTATGGTCAAAATGTTTGTGGTGTACCTGGTGCATTTTACGTTTTCTTAGCAATCCGAGTTACTACAGGTCCACAGGAAACATCTTTTGAAGCAATATACAGCTGAACTTCAATTGCTCAAACTACTTTGGCACCATGAAAATGTGTTCGATATAGGCTTGGTTCGAGCACCGAGGTCAAGCAACAGGACAGGAGAAATAATAGGAATATCTTTTCAACTCTCTGCAAAGTTACGGTCAGTGATCCCGAGGGACGGATTTTTCTATACGCCCCTCACACCTTTGTAGGTTTCTTTTTCTTGCATACCTTCCATTTTTGACCGTGGAGTTTTAATACTGCAGTCACTTCGGTTGCCGACGTCTGCCATATTGTAATGACACCAGCGTGATGTTTAGTGATGTCACGTAACGTGCCGTGATGTCAACTTTAACGACGGCACATATGAGGTCGTATTCAACCAGTGCCTTTATCAAATACGCGAGAATATTAGATATTTGGTAAGAACACCAGGGTTTGAACAGAATTTCTCTTCCAAGATAAAACTATAGATTTCCTTATCTGGTGTGCATGAAATAAATTTCTCCAGTTATGGAACTTTGTCCTTCGGACTCACGAAGGGCTCGAAGCCGTGAAACACGGGTAAGCGGTGTTCGAGCAATCGAAGTTTTACCGTATAATCTCTCTAATTTGGTGGAATCCTGTTTATGTCTAGAGCTCCCACTCAGAGAACACTATAGGTAGTACCTTTAATTGCACACTATGTCATGGAATAATATAATCACCTCCTCTGTGAGACAAACGGTAACAACAAAAAATGAAGCAAACACGGCCTTTGCTAGTTATTCCAACAAACTATGGTAAATTTTAATCTGGCGCTAACTGGCACCAAACACTGACAAAGGTTATCCGTACTTCTGTTGAGTCGTTTTGATTCAGAACTGAATTTTTAGCATGTAACGTAGGTACCTTTATTGCAATTCAGTTGCATAAATCCTTTGACTTGTTGCATAACCTACGTGAAAATGCTTTGGCCAAGGCGAAACTTAACAGACTCAGACAGTCACACTTACAGTCATGCATTTAACGTCGTGAAAGAAGTATATACAATAAAATACCGCTATTAAGACCACCAAAAATAAAGACTTAGTCTGCTTTAAACGGTGCAGTTATTCTTTCTTCGAATTTCCTACACACAATGTCCTCTGGTCAGCGACCAGCTTTGGCACTGTTCAAAAGTGGTCTTAAAGACTGGTCTTTTGAAAAGTCCCAAAGGTGGTCTTAATAAAGGAATTTTACTATATTTTCCATTCAGTCTGCGATTCAAACCACTAACGCAGATCATGCTTGTTACTTAATGACATACACCCTGTGAGCTTGAGGTTTATATCTACCTCATAAAGTCGTTGCAGACATTAATCCAGACGTACTTTACTCACAGTGCTTTTGACATTCCTGATAGACAATTATAAATGAAATATTCAAATCAAATTTTCATAATGACTGCCTTACAACTTAAGACCTACAACAAAACGAAGCGTTATAACGTCTATATTTTCCCTCTCACAATTTTAGCACAGTTTGCAGAATTTATTCCCAGTGGTAATCCGCAATATTGCGTAAATGGTAATTGTTTATCGAAATTAAAAGACGCATTAGGCTGCTGGGCTTGTGAGTACCAATTATTCGGAAGTAATCAATAACCGTTACATTTTTGTCGAGTATATACTGTACAAATACCATAGGAAGAACGATATCACCGATTTATACTTGAAACCGGGATGTGGCAAGTGAATATTATCACTGATTAATAATTACTGATTGGCTGATTGATTGATTTGTGTCGTCTCCCAGAGAAAGGGAGGAAAGGGATAGAATAGATAGCAGAGACGTTGAAAGTGAGGGACAGAGGTAAAAGGGAAAATGAACGGAAATGTAGAAACAGAAAGAACAAACCCCCCCCCCTCTACCTTTACCTGCTACTTGACCAACTGTAAGCCAAAATCAATATCGGACGCCCCAGTGACGCAAGTTTTCCGTCACCAACCACCCCCGAGTATTATCATTGAGAACAATAAGCAGTTGTCTTTTGTTATGTTTATGCTTTATTCACACACATGCCTCCGTTGCCCAGTGGGTAAGGACATTATATATCTCACTGCTGTGGTTCGAGCCTCGTTCGGGTCACAGGTGAGACGCCAATTCACCTTATTTGCATTATCTGCTGGTTCCTAGTCTGAAGTTTATCAGTGTTGGAAAAACAGGTAACCATACCCTGCTGACCTTGAAAGGTCAGGGCAGTCTGGTTACCTGTTTTTCCAATATTGACAATGTGAAAGCTGGGAGCCAGCAATTAATGCAAATATGGTGAATATCTGCAACGTAAGATAATGTGTTCTTTCTCGTGCACTCCGCTTGTCGCCCATCTCTGATGAACGATTGGCCGGAAATAATAAAATAATCTTGAAAGGACCGTAAAACCAAATCTTTTGACTCGTTGGACAATTTACGTGAAACTGCTTTGGCCAGAGTGAAACTTTGCAATCTTATAGTACTGCAATTTAATGACGGACCCTTCTTCCACCGCGGTTTAAGCAAATTAATTGGCAGAGGACTCCTAGCTCACAGATGTAATGTACTTGGCGTAAATAGTTATGAGAAATCCATCGCGAAAACATGCCACTATAATTTTGACCCCCTTGAACCCCACTTTTATATAATAAAACTGGGGTTTCCGGGGGTATACCTTATTTTTCTTATTTCTGCTCTAAAATAGAGATTGTGGATACTCGTTAGAACCGCCTTGATGAGTTTTAATGTGGTTTCGTTTTCCTTTTTCATCGAATAAAATGTTTACAAAAATATACAAAAGTTTTTTCCCCTCTACCGACCCATACCCGTTTTCAGTGTGTTAGTAGAAAAACAGCCATCACCGAAATATGCCTTGAACCACTTTTATACGGTAAAACTAGGGTTTACAGGGGTAAGTCTTTTTCTTATTTCTGCTCTAAAATATAGAGTGTGAGGACTTGTTAGAACCACCCAAAATCTTTTTTTGAGCAGAAATAATCCCAATTTTTCATCTTAAAATATTTTTTCTCCAGCGGTTATATTAACAATGCATTTGTATAGGCGCGGTTTCTTAATAGTTTTAGGCCCAATGGATCACGCTAATAAGACCATGCAATGAATAGCCCTTTAAGCCTCACTTTATCATTACGCAAACACGCCTATACAAAAACATTGCCAGCTTTATCGCCGAAAAAATGAAAATTTTATGATGAAAAATGGTGATATTTTTTTCTTATTTCTGCTCAAAATATAGATTATGGGCACTCGTTAGAAACGCCTCATCCAGGCGGTTCTAACGAGTACCCATAATCAGAGCAGAAATAAGAAAAATAAGGAATACCCCCGGAAACCCCAGTTTTACAATATAAAAGTGGGGTTCAAGGGGGTCAAAATTATATAGGCGTGTTATCGTGATGATAGGAAAATCGGCAAACCTGGCTATACATTTTTCTTATTTCGTCTCTAAGACATTGGTTGTGGGTACTCCTCTAACGAGCAGACACAACCTACGCTTGTAGTAAAATAAGGAAAATGTGCCAAAATGTTACCAGAATAAAAGACTATTTTGGAGAAATGAAAGCCAGCACCATGACGCACTGATGTTTTTTTTTTTGTTTTTTTTTTTTTTTTTTCTTTTAAATTCCAATAGACGTACAGCTTTTTCAGTTGCGGGAGACATTTTCTGCAAAGCTTTACCGGAACCAAATTCAATAAAACTAACACCATCAGAAGAAAGCTAATTAAAACAACATTTAATTGCATATTTATTGTAAAATCGCTTTCTCAGAATTGTAAGGGCAGGGATAGTGGCAACGTAAAATCGATTTAAGTCCCCCAGTGGAATTCGTTTCCGCTGACCGTTCCAAAGCGGTTCTTCTGTCGCGGTTTATTTTTGTTACGGTTTGTCTTTGGGCGTTTGTGTCGCTGATATTATTTTATTTTGGATAGCCTATTGGCCATTTTGTGGGAAAGTAACTGACCTTTTGGCTTTCCGCTATTGATGTTTCCATTAGGATCTGTTGTTTCATGTTTGTGTTTCATTCCCTTTGGTGTATGTGATGGGAGCTGTGGGTTAATTGTATAGATTCCTGATTATTGCCTCCACTTCTATATTAGTTTTGGCACCGGAGTATAAATTGAAATACAGTCGAACTTCAATGGCTCGAACACCTTTGGGACCTCGAAATATGTTCGAGACAGGGGTAGTTCGAGCCACTGAGGCTTACTACCAGGAGACATTACGAGATACTTTTAGACATCTTTTCGATGTTCTATAATGAAAATATATGCTGTGTGTACTCATTAGAATCGCCTCGTGAGGCGATTCTAATGAGTACACACAGCATACATTTGCAAGATAAAAGACTGAAATCTCCTTAATTATCCCCCACTATTTCTTATGTAGAGAATTTCGCTAGGGGCTCAAGAATGGGTTCGACTCAACCAGGGTAAACGAGCCATCGGTGTTCGAGCCATCAAAGTTCGACTGTACTATTAACGCCGTATATTGCAGTTTTGCATGCACAATAACATTATTGCCGATGCAGCAGACAAATTCTCCTGAGTCCAATACATAAACAGACTAGTAGAGTTATTTAATTTGCTTGAGTGATACAGACAAGAATTATTTGCATTTGGTTCCATTATAACTAGCTGCAGGTTAAAACAAGCAGTGTATTTCTCATTATTCCATTTTGGTGATGCTTTTAATCGTTGCTAATTGAAATAAATAAAATAAGGTGTTTCTCTTATTTCGATAAAACAATAACTTACAGTGAAACACAAAAAAATAGATTAGTTTTAGTTAAATGAAATTGCATTACGATAACACACCCGTGCGTGTTAATGCATTTTTCACATGTCCAAAATGGCTACTTTCTGATGACAATCCGTGATATTTTTCTTATTAATACTGCAGACATCGATTGTGGGCGCTCGTTAGAACCGCGTACCCACAGCCTACGTCTTGGAGCAAAAATAAGAAAAATAATATTTACCCCGTAACCCCAGTTTTCTCCGAGTATATAAAGTGGGGTGTAGGGGAGTGTTCATTTCACGGACTTGCCCACGTGATGGAAGCTGTTTTAGACACCACTGTAAGTCAGCGTGCATCGTGACCTCCATAAGCTTAGCGAATTCATGAGTTCATAGACACTGTTACCTGAAACGTTGCCCCGTTTTGATTTGCTAAAGCAATTCTTTCTTTCTTTCTTTCTTTTTTTTTACGCGGGGGGTGGGGTGTGGGTGGGGTGTAAGGGTGGAGATCTATGAACGCTGCTTCTTTTTTCAGTGTGGTTGTTTAGTTATCCCTTGTATTGACGTTTTGGTTTCGCTGTGAAATGTGTATCCTTAAATTTACTCTGATACAGTCGAACTTCATTGGCTCGAAAACGTTTGGGACCTTTCGAAAATCTGTTCGAGACTGAGGTAGTTCGAGCCACTGAGGGTTACTGCCAGGAGGCATAACGAGATACTTTTAGACATCTTTTCGGTGTTCTATAATGAAAATGTATGCAGTGTGTACTCATTAGAATCGCCTCATCGAGGCGATTCTAATGAGTACACACAGCATACATTTGCAAGAAAAACCTAATTATCCCCCACTATTTCTTATGTACAGAATTTCTCTAGGGGCTCAAGAACGGGTTCGACACATCCATGGTAAACGAGCCATCGGTGTTCGAGCCATCGAAGTTTTACTGTAGTTTACTCTGCTTTCGCATTGAAACATAGCATTTGTAGAAAAAGTGGTCATATGTTCTGTATACATTCTGAAGAGGCAACATGTGTTTACGACTGCATTGTAATCTCATCGTAAAACATATTTATACGTTTACATTTCCAGTGTAAAGTCTAATATAGACCTATAGAAAACAGTTTAGTTCATACTTCCATGAACGCATCGAGTCATATGACTTTCAGTGACGTCAAGTTACGTCAGTCTAAACCATGGTTCTGTACGGGCGTTGCTGACGTCAACCAAGTCTGCTCTTTGTATAAAAACAGCGTGTAAATGTTTTTCAGCTTTAAAAGTTTGCCCTATGACTTAGGCATTTTTTCGTTTTTTTTTTTTTTTTTTTTTTTTTTTTGTGTGTGTATGGGGGGGGGGGGTGTTTTGTGAGGGGGCAATGTTTTATATAAAAATAAAATTTTGAAATTTTGAATTCGTTAAATTATGAACGACAGCGGGTCGCTAGCAAAGTTTACATGAACCCCAAATTACATGAACCCATTTTGGGTTCATTTACTTTGCACGCGACCCACTGCGTTCATACTTTCATGAACAGCAGAAAAATAAAATTCATTTCTTAAAAATCTCCAAACAGATTCCATACATAGTCGGCGTATTCTATATTAAAACATTTTACACGCGTGCAGTGCAACAAATCTCACCTAAAATATCGTATAAAAGTGAAATCATTCAAAATAAAGTAAAGCAAAGCATTTTATGTTCTGAGATGCATGATAAATGATAATATGTATCTTTCAGCGAATATCTTTAATTTTGTTATCATTACGCTAACACGCCTATACAAATACATTGCCACTTTTATCGTCGAAAAAAAAAATGAAAATTTTATGATGAAAAATTGTGATATTTTTCTTATTTCTGCTCAAAAAATAGATTATGGGTACTTGTTAGAACCGCCTCGATGAGGCGGTTCTAACGAGTACCCACAATCCATATTTTAGAGCAGAAATAAGAAAAATAAGGTATACCCCCGGAAACCCCAGTTTTACTACATAAAAGTGGGGTTCAAGGGGGTCAAAATTATATAGGCGTGTTTTCGTGATGAACTCGTTATCAGACGCAATTAACAATGGTAAAACGGTCTACAGTAAAACTTCAAAATCTCGAACACGGAAGGCTCGTTTACCTTGGGTAATTAGAAGTTCCCTTCCCTAATAAGGGGTCCCTAGAGTGTGTGTGTGTGTGTGGGTGAATTCGTGTTTAACGTCGCTTTCAACAATTTTTCAGTCATATCACGACGGTGTCTGGTTGCGACAGGGAGCTCAATGCTCACGTTTATAGTGCTGCCTCACTGAAGTATCATGTCCCAGACACATCACATGATACCACACCCAGTCACATTATCCTGACACTGGATCGACCAGTCCTAGCTCTACCCCGTAAATCTGAGTGCCAAGCGAGGAGCAGCTAGTACCATTTTTAACGACTTTGGTATGTCGCGGCCCGGGATCGAACCCGAGACCTCCCGTTCCCCGGAGCGGACACTCTACCAACTGAGCTATCGGGGCCGGTCAGGGGGGAGGGGATCCCTAGAGAATTCTTGCTAAGCATATACTATACTGTTATTAATAAAGTAATTTCGTATTGGCCCAGTTACAGATCCGAGGTCTCCTGTACTGGCCAGAGGCCGAAGCCCGAGGCAAATAAAGCTGGCCAAGGACCGGTAACTGGGACAATAGGAAGTCACTTGATTAATGACAATTTTATCTACTGACACCATTTAAAACATGATTATTTATTTTTACCCCAGGGTTAATAAGGATGACCTCCAAACAATACAGGATAGTCAATTAATAAGAAATATTATTAATTGACTATCCTGTATTGATCGGAGGTCATCCGTATTAACACCAGGTCAACCAATATTAATTGAGGTCAAGTGAGGTCAAAAAATCAATAATAATGTTTTTTTAATTGTGTCAATAAATAAAATTGTCATAAATCAAGTAATTATCCATTGACCCAGTTACTGTACAGGTCCTCGGTCAGCTGTATTGGCCCTCGGACTTCGGCCTCGGCCCAATGCAGCAGACCTCGGACCTCTACCTGGGCCAATACGAAATAACTTGATTAATAACATTAAAGTATAAATTCTTGTCAAATACAGTAAAGTATAATATTGATTATTATCTGTTTTATCTTGACAATGTACTACCTGCACGAAAGTCCTCTTAACTGGATTGCTGCAGTATAAATAGATAGATAGATGTATGTTGTGTGTACATATTTGAATCGCCTCAGAGAGGCAATGACACAACATATCATTATTTTATAGACCGAAAAACATCCCTTAATTATTCTTGTTGACCTGGCGCTTTAAGGGGAATGGGAACACCATTTGGGATAAGCAACGCCTGCAAAAGTAGATTGTCTTCTATGTCAATAGGGGTCAACTCTTTAAGGAAAGAATTTGATCTTGAGGAGCTAATTCTTTCCTTTAAGTCATCACGAAAACATGCCTATATGAATTTGGCCCCCTTCAACCCCACTTTTATATAGTAAAACTGGGATTTGCAGGGGTATACATTATATTTCTTATTTTTCTTATTTCTGCTCAAAACATAGATTGTGGATACTCGTTAGAACCGCCTCGACAGGCGGTTCTAACGAGTATCCACAATCTATGTTTTGAGCAGAAATAAGAAAAATACTGAAATTTTTCATCTGAAAATTTTCATTTTTTGGTGGTAAAATTTACACTGTATTTGTATAGGCGTGTTTTTGTAATGTGTAGATCCTTTCTTCAGTGGGACAGGGCTTACAGAAAAGCGAAGAGGAAGTCCCGAAAGTTATCTCCTTTTGCAAAATGGTCGAAGAATCTGCCAAGTGTTCCCATTCCCCTTAATTGTCAACCTTCATGATCTTCATTCTACAAACCGGCCCCGATAGCTCAATTGGTAGAGTGTCCGCTCCGGGGAACGGGAGGTCACGGGTTCGATCCCGGGCCGCGACATGCCAAAGTCGTTAATAATGGTACTAGCTGCTCCTCGCTTGGCACTCAGATTTACGGGGAAGAGCTAGGACTGGTCGACCCAGTGTCTGGATAATGTGACTGGGTGTGGTACATGTATCATGTAATGTGTCTGGGACATGATACTTCAGTGAGGCAGCACTATAAAAGTGAGCATTGAGCTCCCTGTCGCAACCAGACACCGTCGTGATATGACTGAAAAATTGTTGAAAGCGACGTTAAACCCGAATACACACACACACACACACACACACACACACACACACACACACACACACACATTCCATTCTACAAATGTTACGTGACGTATGCTTGGAAAACGTTTTAAACCAGACACCATGGTGAAGTGTGTTTTGTTTTCATAGAAGGACGTTCGATTTTAGATAGATACCAAGACGTACTGCCTTTTGGGTCAAAATCTGCATTTTATACCTTACAAATTAACACGTGCACCAGAATAGCTGCATTAAATTTGACAAAATACGGGGATATAACGTAAAATAGATATTTCTGACCGTAAAACTGCCTATTAACTACCCCTGCCTAATCCACAAAATGACAATTTCGGCTGCCGTTATCCACTTAATGTCTGCCAATCAAAAGCGACTACGTGAGTTCGTTGGATTTCAGTATAGCGCATTTTATCGTATACTGGTTAGTTGCACTAGCAGGTTGCCTCGGTAGCTCAGTCGGATGCGCGTCTGACTGGTGATCAGGGGAACTCGGGTCCGATTACTGCCGGGGACGGCAACCTTCTTTCTTGGAGATTGATCAAGAAATCTATTCTACGGTCATTCTCTCCCTTCAGCTGATTCAAGAAGGGCAGTTGTCAGTTTCTGGCGAAAGAATTTGCACTGTACTGGTTATAAGAGCTTACGTATAAGCCTGCCCAGGAAAAGTGTTGATAGCTAAACTGACCGGCTCCAAAATGACCTAAATAGTGCTGACTGGGCCATTAAACTTCAAAACAAACGGACAACAAAAACCATAGATGAAAACTCAACCAAAATTTTGCGCATCAAAGTTGGACAAAAAATTCAATTTCTGGCACGAGTCACCAATACTTCAGCTTCTGTCTGTATGATCAATGATGATATTATAAACTGTTTGTTAATAGCCTTGTTTTATTGATTGTAGACGTTTATTGGTCAAACAAATGATAATTATTATTTGAGCCCCGCCAAGCGAATTTGTGTCTTCGAGCATTCCGTCATGACAAATTTCAACTGCGCATGCCCAGCCATTCAGAGGGGCCAGGGATATGACTTTCTGTCTGAAGGTTCCTCTTGATTCACTGCTCGCATAGGCGATAAGTACCAAACTCGCTTGACGGGGCCCAAATGATAATTGTTATTTAATTGGCATCAGCCAGCCATCAATTCTAAACCAACCTCGATTTAACCCTATTTAAAGTTATGTTTTGTGTTTCAGGTTCTTTCGTCCGTGAAACCGAAACCATTGTAAATGTTCTGTAGAAGCGTAATTATTTGGCAGCAATGACTACAACCCAAAACTGAAAACTGTGCACTATAAACGCCACTTTATATAGAAAAATATGGCTGAGAAGTGTTTACATTTATTCACTTTTTTATAGTTATTCTCCCAGCTCGCCTATGTGCCATCAAGCACGCAAAAGCAATACATATAATTTTATGTATATACTGTACGAGGGTAGAAGCCTCCGTGGTGCAGTGGTTACGCTACTCGCCTTGTAAACCAGGGATCGCAGGATCGATCCCGGGCTTCTCCAGACTTTCGGATGAGTCTTTAAACCGAGGTCCCGTCTCCGTATGACCTTAGCTGTTGGTGGGACGTAAAACTAAAACTCACTCACTCACTGTACGAGGGTAGGCTGAAAAGTCCTGAGCCTGACCAAGATCCAATGGTTTGTCCATGCTGAAAGTGTCTTATTTTTCAACATAGTCTCCCTTCCTGTCCACACACTTCCTCCAGCGATGCTGGAGTCCTTGGATACCAGTGGTATAGAAGGTCTCATCTTGATCCCTGAAAAACTCCTCCACAGCAGCTATCACCCCCTCGTACCGATAGTGCTGCCCGGCCAAGTGCTTTTTCATGTTTGGAAACAGGAAATAATCTGATGGAGCTAGATAAGGTGAATACGGAGGGGGTTCGAAAAGTGTGAAGCCACAGTCATGCACAGCAGCCATTGCGACAACCGATTTATGAGCAGGCGCATTGTCCTGATAGAACAAGACCCTTTTTGTCCATTTTCCGGGTCGTTTAGCCTTAATTGCTTTTCGCTATTGTTTTAGCAGATCTGCATAATACTCACCATTAATTGTTCTGCCCTTTTGAAGGTAATCTATGAATATTATACCCTTGGCATCCCAGAACACTGATGCCATCACCTTCCCTGCAGAGGAGAAGACCTTTGCCTTCTTTGGAGGGGGTGAGCCAGGATGCTTCCATTGCATGGATTGTCGTTTGGTCTCTGGCTCAAAGTGATGAACCCAACACTCATCCTTAGTGACAAAACGGTCAAGAAAACCATCTTGGTCTGCTTCAAAAATAGCCAAGTTGGCTTGTGACAGGTTCAGTCTGGTCAACTTTTGGTCAGGCGTCAAAAGCCGTGGCACCCATCTGGCGGAAACCTTCGACATTCCTAATTCACTGTGTAGAATGTTCTCTACTCGTTCATGGGAGATGCCAACAGTGTTAGCTAACCGATTCACAGTTAAACGCCTGTCATCCATCATGGCCCTGTGCACTTGGCTAATGGTTTCCTCAGTTGTTGCCGTTGTGGGTCGTCCACACCGGTCATCATCTTCAAGGCTGTCCTTGCCAATCTTAAAATTTGCTGCCCACCTTTTTACGGTTGCATACGAAGGAGCATCATCCTCTTATGTAGCAACCATATCGGCATGAATGTCCTTAGGAGATAACCCCTTTTTATGGAGGTACTTGATCACACCACGATGCCGGATTTTGTCCATTTTCTCAAAACCGTGCTAGTATAAATTTTCAAAGTCTAGAATTTCTACGTTGTTGCAGGTAAATTTGAATTCATTTGAGTCAAATCAAGTAATAAAGGTTTGGACTTAACGAATACAAAATTTCATGGCTGTTCGATGCCTGCTTCTTGGTCAAGCTCAGAACTTTTCAGCCTACCCTCGTAGTTTCAAAATGAGTTGTCTGCTACTGTAAGAGGAGTTTTATACACAAACGATACCACTTTAGTTTGAAAAAATACTAACTTCAAAACGCAAAAACAGTAATACAAATCTTCATAAATATACCAAATGGCTTTGCATTTCTTAAGACCATGGGTTTACAGGGGGGTAAACTATATTTTTCTTATTTCCGCTCTAAAATATAAATTGTGGGTACTCGTTAGAACCGCCTCGATGAGGCGGTTTTCACGAGTACCAACAATCTATGTTTTAAGCAGAAAAATATCACAATTTTTCACCTTCAAAATCAACGATATCTGAAGTCAGCGCAAGAAGAAAAGATTAACTTTTTTGTACCAAATGGAATCTTCCTCCTTATATATAGCTCGAGTCAATATTTAGGAGTGTCAGGTTGTGTTTTCTTCAAAATTTATTTGGAAAATGGCTAAATCTTTTGCAAACAGTGGAGGCCCTGATCAGACGCCGCGATCTGCGGCGTCTGATCTTGGCCAGTACTGTTTGCCAGGCTACCCGTTTTGGGGTTTCTGGTACTGGTTTCTGGTAAGGGGCATTCTAATGCACTTGCGTATGAAACTTGACGTCCGATTGGATAACGTCAAAAATTTGCGACGGTATATTCTGCGGTATACTGCCGGAAACTCGACGCCATCATGTAACGTCATTGCATTGGCTGGCATTCGGTTTTAACGGCCCCCGCCTATAGGGGCTTGAAGACATATATGGGCTGCAGTATGCTTTTACGCAGAGCTGAAATCGACCGCACCCGAGTCACTGGTAAACCGCTTAGAGGATCTAAGCCTGCCCAGGCAAAGCGACGCGTGTCGGCCCGTCCATGCTTATAAACCCTACTGGTTTCATTGGGCGACAGGGCTTGAGATGTCATTTCATCTCAAAGTCGCGTAAAAGTCCCATAGAATTGGAAGTAACGTCTCCAAAATTACCTTTACATTGTTAACGGTGACGTTAAACCTCAAATCAAACAAACATTTGGTTTTACGCAGCTCACAGCGCCTGTCACTTTTTGTGGAAAATTCTAAACAAAACAACCGACAAAGTGCATTAGATTAGAATGGGAATAACTGTATTGAAAATTGTCATTTGGGTAGGTAAATCTATTTGGGAAGGTAAAACGTCGGTTTTACGGTCGCAAATTCCGTTTTGCGGCTCCGCTAGCGCGTCGCCGTATAACAGTATTTCCGACTGTAAAACCGGCGATTTACCTCACGAAATGACAATTTTGATAACAGGTATTACCTTATTCCGATACCCAGAAAAACAAAGCATTTCGTGCACCAACACCATAATGCAGTAAAGATATAAGAAACTGCCAAGAAACGACCGCCTCAGGACGTAACCAGATCAAAACAATATTGTATAAAACAAAGGGCTGATGGGCCACTGAGATAATAAATAAAAAAAGCAAAAAGCCCGTAAAGGGTAATATGGGAACATTTTCGTGAAGTCTCAGCCTCATACAGCATATGGTTTCTGAGGAGATGATTGTTTTTTTAGTATTTGTTTTCTATGTATATGTCGTAGACCAGATTGGAATCTAGGCAGATCCGGAATCAGCCTAGGCAGATCCGGAGTCTGTCTAGTCCAGATTAGAATTCTAATTTCGTCTAGGCCAGATAAGAATTCTAATTTGGTCCAGGCAGATCCAGAATTTGTCTAGACCAAACTAGAATTCCAGTTTGGCTAGGCGGATTCTGGATCTGCCTAGACCAAACTAGAATCTATTTGATAAGTTTTATATTTTGACTGGATATTAATAATTATATGTGATAACTGTTTTATTAATGAATTCAGTAATTTTTGATGGTAGTTATTAATTGCAAAATGTGAAGGCAATGATCAGGAATCGATACAATTAACCCACAGCTCCCATCGGAGACACCAAAGGACAGCTACTTTCCCACAAAATGGCTATCCAAAACAAAATAATATAAGCGACACACACACTCAAAGACAAACCATAACAAAAAATAAACCGTGACAGAAGAAACACCTTGGAACGGGTCAATGAAACGAGGGGGGGGCTTAAATCCATTTTATGTGGCCACAATCCTCGCCCTTATTTCCGTCGCGAATTAGACAAATGATTTTACGTATGCATGAAGGCCTCCTAACTCATCAGTGCAACAAACAGCAAACAACCACAGAGATGAAACAACGGTGAGGACTCAAGTCTTATTTGTGTGTAAAAATACACAGACACACCAAAAAAAATTGTTTTTTTTTTATTATCTTTCAAAAAAAATAAAATAAATAAATAAAATGGCTTATTTCAATAGTTGAAATCAGCACACTGCATTCATCTTCTGTATGATTTGTATTTGGGACCAATTGCCTGTCTAGCAAAGATACAAGGGTATGAAGGACAATAAAAACAAATACGAGTAATAAGAACAAAAGGGTTTTAACTGATGTAGTAAAATGAAAACACAATAGATTTTGTGATGAATATAGACTATAGAGACATACTTATTCATTCAGACTTCTATGATTTTTAGGTATTTTTTAATATTTTCTTACCTTGGTATTATTTGTAGAAAACAAAAAGGAAATAGTAAAAACTATAAAAATATATAAATAAACATATCCTTTTTAATATTTTTGTTCCATTTTTAGGGATTCCAGTTTGGTCTAGGCAGATCCAGAATCTGCCTAGCCAGATTGGAATTCTTATCTAGCCAAGACAGATTCTGGATCTGCCCGGACCAAATAAGAATTCTAATTTGGTCTAGACCAAATCAGAATTCTAATCTGGCCTAGACAGATTCCGGATCTGCCTAGATTCCAATCTGGCCTACGACATATATATTTTTAATTTGCATTTTGGTTTCCATGGCAACCCATAAAAATGAGCAGCAAGCCTTAAATCATACTGCAAGTAGAAGCCTGCTTAAGAAATATTTATATTAAAGTTATGTCAAAATATCAAGAAAGGCGTGGCAGTAAATGTCATTTTTCAATTTCCCCTGTTACAAGACTTAGGGAACTCGAAGCTCCCATAGCAACCAAACTAAAGACTGAGCCGATTTACATTAAAGAAAACCTGCAAAGGGTTTTATGTTGAATATTTTCAAAAGGTATTACCTCAAAGGGCATATGGTGTCTGAGTTTTAAAGTTGTTTGCATTTGGTTTCAATGGCAACTAATAAAAATGAGCAGCAGGCCTGAAATCATATTGCAGATAGAATATTGCTTATTGAACATTGCTATGATGTCATTGTTTAATTTTTCCCATTGTAAGTCTTTACAAATTCTAAGTTGCCATAGCAACGAAACTAAAGAGCCAAATTTAATTAAAAAATCCATTTCGGTTTCCATGGCAACCAATAAAATGAGCAGTAAGTCTAAACTCATATGGCAGATAGAAGAATACAATGGAACATCTCTATGGAAGTTTTGTCAAAATATCTTCAAAGTAGAAGTAAAACAAAGATCAGGAATCGGTACAATTAACTTACTCCACCTATCAAAGACACCAAAGGGAAAGAAACACAAACATGAAGCGACCAGACCATAATGGAAACCTAAACAAAGTATGGCCATAATGACAGTTACATTCCCACAAAATGGCCAAATGGCCATCCAAAATAAAAAGACACAAGTGATACACACAGTAAGTAGTAACAAACAACAATATAAATAAACCGCCAAAGGCTTTGCAGAAAATGCCATTTTTCAATTTTCCCCAGTATAAGTATATGGAAACTTTAAGTTGTCTAAGAAACCAAACGAATGAGGCGATTCCCATAAAACATAAAAACATAAACTTTCAATCCTCCAGCCAAAGACCGCTGCAGACGAATTTTGGGCCCAATCGGCCAAGTGGCTTCAGAGGAGATGTCTTTCGAAAGTGTTGACGACAGCCGAGGACATCAGATGACGATGACGAACAACTGCCTATCCTATAAACTCCCCCGTCTCTGGGTGAGATAACTACTGGGGACTTCAACTCCAGAGATTGCCAGTACGCAAATCCAATGCTCACCCGCTTGGTTGAAATACTAGCTCAACAGTTAGTCATGGCAGCAGCATTCCTTGTGAAGTGACTAAGTATGAATTAAGGCGGTCATAAACCAGTGTACACAACTGAAGAACAATCTGACGTTAAAGCAGAAGAAAACCGCCAGTAACTCTTCTCTTGCTGAATATTCAGATTAGCCACACCCATTTCTGACTTTGAACCAATCAGATTACTGGATGTAATCTATTCCTACAAATTCATAAATTGAATGTCAAAGAGTGTAGATCCTGATCAGATGGCTTCTTCAGAAGCCATCTGATCTGGATCTACACTGTTTCCAAGATAGGGGTTGTCGTGAACAGCATGATAAGAGTTAAGATCACAAAGGTCCGATCTCAGCACATAAATCAATTAATTACGAAAACAGGCCTATACAAATACATCGTAGCCTTTATCTCAGAAAAAATGAAAATCTTAAGATGAAAAATTGTGATTATTTTCTTATTTCTGGTCAAAATATAGGTTGAGGGTACTCATTAGAACCGCCACATCGAGGCGGTTCTCTCGAGTACCCACAATCTATATTTTAGAGCAGTAATAGGAAATAAGGGTACCCCTGTAAACCCCAGTTTTACTACATAAAAGTCGGGGTTCAAGGGGGTCAAAATAATATGGGCATGTGTTCGTGATGGGGCGCTGTCCCCCTTTGAGGTTTTAGGGTGGAGCCGTCATAATACAGACGAGAAACTTGTATATCGCCCCGTTCTTTCAAATTTAACAACGGAACAGAATAACTCCTTTTGAAAGTTAAAGACACTTTGGGCCTATCCAGTATCGAGTCGGACTAGATCTATTCATACGCTTGACAGTCAAAATTGCTTTCTAAACAGTTACATTCGTGCGGCATCAGATAGAGAACGGACAGTCAAGATTATCTTGTGAATGTGACGCGTGATTGGCATATCTAAATGCGAACTAGTTACAAATGACAGATCTTGAAAACGATCATAAACGACTGACTGAACCATGTTTAAGAGGTAATCGCAGTGTAGACTCATATGATTCTGGCTATCCTGTAAAGTCAGAACATATCCTTCACTGTTTATATAATAATGGACATGCTTAAATGCAAAACCAGGAGCAGTGTGATCTGAGTGTTTGGGTACATGTTCAAAAGTACATGTCAGTTTTCACGAACCAATTATCTGATTATTATAAAGCACTGTTGTCTAGCATACTGGAAAAATAATTCGTGCCAGGTGTCATCCGATGGACAAATAAATCCTTAGATTTTTGGTGCTGTGGCTTAGCGTGTACTTAGAAGAGAAAGAAATAATACATAAGCGAGGAATTAGAAAATAATGTTTACTGGCCTTTTAGCCGACTTTTGTCAGACTTAATCAATGATCAGAACTGTGATAAATAATCATGCAAAGACAAACTGACAGCTCACTTATTTTTACGCTTAATTTGGACAAAAACTGAAAAGATACATCTGGCTGTTAACAAGAAACATAACGTTTTTGACTTCCTGTTTGCTTTAGCATTTTACTCGTGAAATGAATACCCCCTTCACCCCTCTTTGTTTTGTTTGTTTGTGTGTATTGGAGTTTAACGGCCCAGTCAACACTATTTCGATCATTTTAGCCGGTCAGTTTACCTACCTATCCACACTTTTCCTTGGCAGGCTAAGTGCACATTCTTTCGCCAGAAACTGACAACTACACCTCTTGAATCAGCGGAAGGTGGGGAATGACCGTAGAAAAGATTTCATGATCAATCTCCACGAAAGAATGTTGCCGAAGATACATCTGGCTGTTAACAAGGAACGACAACCAAATGCTCAGCGGAAGGTGGGGTATGACCGTAGAAAAGATTTCATGATCAATCTCCACGGAAGAATGTTGCCGAAGATACATCTGGCTGTTAACAAGGAACGACAACCAAATGCTCAGCGGAAGGTGGGGTATGACCGTAGAAAAGATTTCATGATCAATCTCCACGAAAGAATGTTGCCGAAGATACATCTGGCTGTTAATAAGGAACGACAACCAAATGCTCAGCGGAAGGTGGGGTATGACCGTAGAAAAGATTTCATGATCAATCTCCACGAAAGAATGTTGCCGAAGATACATCTGGCTGTTAATAAGGAACGACAACCAAATGCTCAGCGGAAGGTGGGGAATGACCGTAGAAAAGATTTCATGATCAATCTCCACGAAAGAATGTTGCCAAAGATACATCTGACTGTTAATAAGGAACGACAACCAAATGCTCAGCGGAAGGTGGGGTATGACCGTAGAAAAGATTTCATGATCAATCTCCACGAAAGAATGTTGCCGAAGATACATCTGGCTGTTAATAAGGAACGACAACCAAATGCTCAGCGGAAGGTGGGGTATGACCGTAGATAAGATTTCATGATCAATCTCCACGAAAGAATGTTGCCGAAGATACATCTGGCTGTTAATAAGGAATGACAACCAAATGCTCAGCGGAAGGTGGGGTATGACCGTAGAAAAGATTTCAAAAATCAATCTCCACGAAAGAATGTCGCCGACCCCGGCAGGTATCTAACCCGTGTCCTTCTGATCACCAGTCGGACGCGCATCCGACTGAGCTACCGAGGCCAGCAAACCCCTCTTTGTATAAAGAAAACTGGGTTTACATTATTTTTCTTATTTATACTCCAAGACATAGATTGTGGGTACTCGTTAGAACCGCCTCTATGAGGCGGCTCTTACGAGCATCTACAACCTGTGTTCACAGTGTAAATAAGAGAAAAATATTACACTTTTTTATAGGAAATGTAGCCATTTTTGAGAAATAAAAGAACGCACTCTGTAACACGGACGTATTATCGTAATGCGTGAAAACTCAGCCCTGCCGAAAATGGGTCTACATTTAGAGGAAAGAATTTGCTTCCTCCGGAGTAGAGCGCCCCCGCCCATCGGTGCCTGGAGAAATAGATTGGGTGCACGGTGCTTCCGCGCAGAGCTGAAACCAACCGAACCTGAGTACTGGTAAACAGCTTAGGTCTAAGCCTGCCCAGGAAAAGTGATGCGAGTAGGACCGCTCCTTAAACCCTAACGTTTTTTATGGACGGTAGGGCTTGAGATGTCATTTCATCTCAATGTCGGGTACAAGTCCCATAAAATTGGAAGCAACGTCTACAAAATGACCTTTACAGTGTTGACGGGGACATAAAACCTCAACACAAACTTTCAGTTAAGCTTAGTTCCGTACTGACACGGGAGACAAAAATATTTTTGCATGAGTTGCTTCCCTGTAGGCATAGCCAGTGTTCTTAATTTTGGGATGAATACGCCACCTGGGGAGCCATTGTTATTTTGAAAAAAAAAAAAAGATAATTGCAAGTCCGGAAAGAAATCAATTTTGTAAAACAAAAATAAATCGTCTGGTTCTGGTTACGGTCGTGATTGGCACACACCTGACATTCGATCAGTAGACCCCGGGTTCAAGCCCGACTGTGTCTGCTACATTATTTCGTAGAGACTTGTCATCAACTATTTCCTGCGTTTTTTTTCCTTTAAATGTACTCTTCAATTGTGTACTGTACTGGTTGAATATGTATGTACCCAGGAAAAGTGTTGTTTGAAGAGGGACCGTCTCTATATGGCATTAAAAGTGATGACTTGGCCGTTTAATCAAGATCAACTAACCAACCCATTATGAAAACACACAAAAAATTGAAAATTTTAAAATGAAAAATTGTGATATTTTTCTTATTTCTGCTCAAAATATAGATTGTGGGTACTCGTTAGAACCGCCTCATTGAGGCGGTTCTAACGGGTAGCCACAGTCTATATTTTAGAGCAGAAATAAGAAATTATTTTTCTTATTTCTGCTCAAAATATAGATTGTGGGTACCCGTTAGAACCGCCTCATTGAGGCGGCTCTAACGAGTAGCCACAGTCTATATTTTAGAGCAGAAATAAGAAAAGAAAGGTTTACCCCTGCAAACCCCAGTTTTACTATATAAAATTGGGGCTCGAGGGGGTCAAAATTATATAGGCATGTTTTCCTGCTGCGCTCTCCTACTCACATAAAGCATCCTTTTGGTCGCGGAAAAATCAAACAAAGTGTCTTAATTTCAATTAAACATGTTTACCACTTAGATCCAAGGTGAACACCACCTTTATGTTAAAGATAAAAAAAATCCATCTCAATATAGAAGTGAAGGCACAGCTCCCATCAGAGATACCAAAGGGAAAGAAACATAAACATGAAACAACTAGAGCCTAATGGAACGCCCCCGCCCATAGGGGCTTGAAGAAATATATGGGCTGCACGATGCTTCCACGCAGAGCTGAATACGGCCCGCACACTAGTACTGGTAAACCGCTTAGAGGATCTAAGCCTGTCCAGGAACCGCGGTGCGAGGCGGACCGTCCATGCTAATAAACCCTATTGGTTTCATTGGGCGACAGGGCTTGAGATGTTATTTCATCTCAATGTCGGGTAAAAGTCCCACAAAATTGGAAGCAACGTCTCCAAAATGACCTTTACAGTGTTGACGGGGACGTTAAACCTCAAATCAAACAAACAAATAATGGAAACATCGATAGCGGAATGCCAAAACGGACAGTAACTTTCCAACAAAATGGCCATTGTAAGCGATACCCACACTCAAAGACATATCATAACAAAAATAAACTGCGACAAAATAACCGCCTAAGAACGGTCAGGGGACGAATTCCACTGTAATACTCGTTTTCATGCTCCTCATTATCTGCTATTATGAAAGCCTCATTTTAACCCTTTCTGTGCCAAATGGAATCTTCCTCCTTATAATTAACAGGAGTCCATTTCAAAATTTAGGGGTGCCAGGTTGTGTTTTTCTTCAAAAGTTATAAGAAGCATCTGTGGTGTAGTGGTTATGCTACTCGCCTGATAAACCAGCGATTGCAGGATTGACACCGGGCGTCTCCAGACTTTCGGATGAGTATTTAAACCGAGGTCCCGTCTCCGTATAACCGTAGCTGCTGGAAGGACGTAAAACTGAAACACCCTCACTCTTCAAAATTTATATGGAAAATGGCTGTACGTTTTGCAAACAATGTAGGCCCTGATCAGACGTCGCAGGATGCGGCGTCTGATCTGGGCCTGCACTGGTTGCTAGGTTACCCGTTTTGGGGTTTCCGGTACAAAATTGGTTAAAGTTTATTTTTTAACTTTTGCAGAAGTCACGAGTGTCGATCTCGACCAGGCTGCATACCTACAAGGCCCGACGAAGAAATGGTATTAAAAATACCTTAAATACACGTGTTTTCAAGGTAGAGTGGGCTTCAAATTTGGATTTTTTCTTATAGAAAAAAACAACAACATTTAGATAGAAACATAAAAGACTGTGGTTACGGATTCTCTGAAAGTTCATTTCAGAACTCGTCTGTATCGCACAAATTAGGTTTTGCCTCGAATGCTTTCATGTTTTTTCCTTCTCCCAAGACGAAACATTTATCTGATCAAATATGTAATTCGTTTTAATTAACATTATTAATTAATATGACTATCCTGTATTGTTCGGAGATGATCCGTATTAAAACTGAGGTCAAAATGAATACAGTCAAACTTCAATGGCTCGAACACCTTTCGGACAATGAAAATCTGTTCGAGACAGGGGTAGTTCGAGCCACTGAGTGTTACTTCAAGGAGGCATAACGGGGTTAATTTTGGGACACCTTTTCGGTGTTCCATAATAAAAATGTATGCTGTGTGTACTCATTAGAATCGCCTCGAGGAGGCGATTCTAATGACCACACACAGCATACATTTGCAAGATAAAAGTCGAAAATGCCCTTAATTATCCCACACTACTTCTAATGTTGAGGAATTCCCTAGGGACTCAAAAATGGGTTCGACTCAGCCATGGCAAACGAGCCATCGGTGTTCGAGCCATCGAAGTTTTACTGTAATCATGTTTTTAATGGTGTAAATTAATGAAATTGTCATTAATCAAGTTAATTACATTAAAATATTAAGCACATTATCAGATTCCTTTTTTGGTGTTATTGCAATACCTCATCTGTTTAAAAGCCTGCAAAAATAGTTTGCACTGTTAGAAGTTCCTTTTGCCAGTAAAATGTCATTCGCATGGCCACGAAGACCACGATCATCGAAAAAAACAGATGGTCTTGGAGCACATGCGCTAAAAACGAAAATTCAGATCAGACTGGACACACAAACTTAGTCAGAAAGAAGCTTTTTGTCAGTGGTCATTAATAAAGCGTACATTGAAAACTCTCATTACGAAAACAGGCCTATACAAATACATTGTAAATTTTACCGCCGAAAAAAAAACACGAAAATTTTGCGATGAAAAATTATGATATTTCTCCTCTTTATTCTCTAAAATATAGAATGTGGGTACTCGTTAGAATCGCCTCATCGAGGCGATTCTAACGAGTACCCACATTCTATATTTTAGAGCAGAAATCAGAAGAATATGTTTTACCTTTGCAAACCTCAGTTTTACTATATAAAAGTGGGGTTCAATAGGGTCAAAATTATATAGGGCCTTTTTTCGTGATGTGACAATGTAAAATGTGCTGTGAAGATAAACCATACTCAAACTGACTGGTTCAATGTAAGATCTGGCTTAAAGCAGGGCTGTATATTGTCCACGTTGCTTTTCAATCTGTATATCAACGACCTTAGTGATGCCCTTTCTAAGTTAACTAAAGGCATATTAGTTGATAGCAAGTACATAAACCATTTATGCTACGCGGACGATCTAGCCCTCCTGGCAGAAAATGAAAATGACTTACAGTTCCTACTTGATACCCTGTCTTTCTGGTGCAATACAAATTGCATGTCAGTAAATTTCAGTAAAACAAAAGTGATACATTTTCGAAACCATTCTGTGGATAAATCTGTTTTTCAGTTTAAATGTGGAGGATCGAACATTGATTATACGGACTCTTACAAATATCTAGGCCTTGTCCTAAATGAATATCTAGACTACAGTGTCACGGCAAAATATGTTGCTCAGTCGGCGACCAGAGCACTTGGTCTACTTATCTCGAAATTTAAGCAAAGTGGAGGAATGCCTTTTGATGTGTATAAGAAACTCTATGACACCACAGTATGGTCGGTGATCAGCTATGGAGTTGCCGTCTGGGGGGTAAAAGAGTACTCTGTAATCAATACGGTCCAAAATAAGGCATGCCGGTTCTTCTTAGGGGTGGGCAAATACACACCCAACACCGCTGTAAACGGGGATATGGGATGGACACCGCCGCATATAAAACAGATGACTTCGGTTCTGTCACACTGGTTCCGCTTAAATCACATGGACAGTGATAGGATTAACAAGCAGGTGTTTTTATGGTCCTACCACACACGACACAAACATAAAAATTGGAGTTCTCATATTGATAAGACACTACAGAAAACGAATATAAATTTGAGTATAGATATATTCTACAATAACGCACACAGACAATATATTATTGAAACACTGAGAAATGAAATGTTTTCTAATTATAAAACAGAATGGAATAATAAAGTTTCAAGTAACGTCAGCATAGCAAAATACACAGGAGGAAACAAATTACGTACATATAAAATGTTTAAACATAGTTATAAAACAGAACCAAATGTTAAATGCCATGTTATGTCAAGGGCACGAAGAAGCGCTTTAGCGAAGTTCAGATGCGGGGTAGCACCCCTTCGAATTGAAACGGGACGGTATGAAATGATACCTTATGAGGAAAGGTATTGTTTTAATTGTACAAACAAAATAGAAAGTGAGGAACATGTACTTCTGGAATGCCCATTATATAAAGATATACGCGTAGAGTTGCTATCAAAAATTGAACTTCAGCATTTTGACACTCTTGATAATCAAGAAAAAGTTTGTCACCTTTTGTCTGATGATAAAATTGCCATTTATAGTGCCAAAGCCTGCCAAAACATTTTAACAAAACGTAGAAATTTTTTGTACAGATAGTTCTTACATGTAAATATGTTTCATTTAGGTTTTTAGCAATGTATAGATACATGTACTTTAAACGTCCTTTTTATTAATATTTTTATGACTAGTCTCTTATAACTCAACCTGAGTGGTTTCATACATTTTAATACGCATTTATTGTTTTAAACAATATGAATATGTTTTATGTATGAAAACGAGACTTAAATAAACTATTTGTCTTGTCTGTCTGTCTGTCTGTGATCAGACTGCGCATATGTGCAGACTGGCCTAACCTTCGCTGTGAGAGCATGCTCAAATACCCCTTTTCGCTTGGATGTGCCCGCCAAACCACAAATGCAATGTTCCGTTTGATCGATCCAAAGCTTGATCTATTGCAGTGAAACTCCGCTATTAAGACCACATAAAATTAAGACTAATTTTATTTTGAAGGGTGCACTTAATCTTTCATTAAGGTTTCTGGCTAGTGTTCTCTGGTCAGGGACCACCTTTGTGACTGTTTAAAAGTGATCTTTAAGACCACTTTTGACCAGGCTCAAGGCTGGTCATAATATAGGAATTTTGCTGTATTCAGTAGTCTGCCGACCTCGGTAGCTCAGTCGGATGCGCTGCTGTTCAGGAGGTCGCGGGTTCGATAACTGCGGGAGTCAGCAACTTTCTTTCGTAGAGATCGATCATGAAATCTTTCATAAGGTCATTCCGCTGATTCAAGAAGGGCAGTTGCCAGTTTCTGGCGAAAGAATGTGCTCTATACTGGTTAGCCGTGTACGTGTAAACCTGCCCAGGACAAGTTTGGATAGGTAAATTGATGGGTTCGATATAGTGTTGACTGGGACGTTTAACTCCAAAACAAACAAATAATTATTCAGTAATCAAAGAACCCCGAAACAAACTTTCTTGTGAGATGGCTTTCAGGTCTGTAGTGCGAAATCCCAAGGGACTAATACTAACAGGCTGGGTGACATTTGTTTTCTATAATAACTATCAGAATTGTCAATTGTTCAGTTTATAGTTTACGAATTGCCGATGTTTCATTAATTATCTTAACATTGTTGAAAGCCAAGGTGATATTTGTTTTTTATAATAACTATCAGAATTGTCAATTGTTTATAGTTTACGAATTACCGATTTTTCATTAATTGCATAGCGGAAAGCTTTTTTTTTTCATTAATGCCGTTATGCTATGGTTTGTTTTTCAGTTTTACGTCCCACCAACAGCTGCGGTCATACGGATGCGGATCATCGGTTTAAAGACGCATCCGAATGTCTGGAGAAACACGGTATGGTCTATTGAACAAACATGTTAATTAAAAATAATAATATAACAATCATCTGTTTTTTTGTTGTTGTTGTTTTTTTTTAGATATAGCACCAAGAGAATTTAAAACGCTTCATCGACAATTCTTGATGATCACATCACGAAAACATGCCTATATAATTTTGACCCCCTTGAACCCAACTTTTATATAGTAAATCTGGGGTTTACAGGGGTAAACCTTATTTTTCTTATTTCTTCTCTAAAATATAGATTGTGGGTAATCGTTAGAACCGCCTCATCGAGGCGGTTCTAACGAGTATCCGCAATCTATATTTTGAACAGAAATAAGGAAATATCACAATTTTTCATCCTTAATTTTTTTTTTTTTTTTTTTTTTTTTTGCTAAAAAAAATACACTTTATTAGTATAGGCGTGTTTTCGTAATGTTAACCCGATAACATTCCATTTGCTTGAACACGAATAATTTTCCTTAGATACAGCTGGTTTCTTCAAAAACTGGATGTCAGACCACCTCGTGCAAGTTTGTTAAGGACGTCATGTGCGTATATGATAATACTTTTATAAAGAATGAAACAATCGGATGATTAACCTTCCAAAGACAACAGAGCTGAAATTAAGTTCTGGTTGCCATGAACCATTTCATGAGTTTCGCATTTTACATGTGAAGAGTATCTGACCAGATACATCTAAATGTAACTCAGATTCTAATTCACTTGTTAATATAATGCGATATCTGATTTTATCAGACGACGTCGCGTCTGAGAGTGTAATAACGCCATGTAATATTTTCGATAATCGACTAGTGGATTAAATATGCAAATTAGCTAGATACGTCCCTTAAGGAGGGTGGGGAGTAATTCTTTTCTCTTTAGATTTTTTTTATTTGCTTATATTTTGTAGTTTGAAATCTCTGCACCCGTTTGCCGGTATAAAAATATAGGCACACCAGGCTTTTTTTCGAGCTTTTTAGCCTTAAAGATGGGTACTGTTTTCGAATTTATCGAATGTTTCAATAATTACCCCAGTCATTGACAAATTGTCGATAACAATTGTTTAAAACAATATTTCCAAGTTTGGTTAAAAAAAACACAATGCAGGATAATGTCATGTTTGCGTACCTATGTGTGAAAGACAAACTCTTTCACAGATTTTTGTCGAAACACCTATTTACAAATGTCCTTTTCTGCATGTTTTGCTGTTTTGAGATGCAATTTTCGCTATATTTGAAAAAAGAATGCATTTTTCGTCTTTAGATTTTTCTTATTTTCATATATATTGTGTAATAATATTAGATACACGAAATAGGCGTGAAATTTGACCATGTCACCAGGCATCTGAGAGAAACATTGCAGAAAAATAACCCCACCCCCCAATAAAAATGGCTAAAAAAGCATTAAGATATTGTTTAAATGACAAGAACAAGGATTATACCTTTATTATTGCACATACTGTTGCTTCCTTAATGTGATATGAATCAAAGTATTTCATTAGAATTGAAACACAATTTCATTTATAAGTTTTATGGTGTGAAAAATGGATTTTTCTGGCCAAAAAATGCATGTTCTGATCTAGCCATATTGTCGTTTTGTTCATGTTTAAAAGATATGAAGCCATTAACATTGTCGCAGACGTTCAAACAATGTCAGATGTATGTTATTAATATACCTGGGAAACATTATTATACATTTTTAGCTTAGTTTCTTTTTTGACAATTTATTACCCCACCCCCTAATGAAATTGGTTGAAATTGATAAAAAAAAAAAAAAAAAAAAACTACAATAAGCTGATGCAAAAGAATGTTTAAATTTCCTTTTTCCCATTTAAGATCCTGCCAACGTTATAGGGAAAGTAGAAACACTTCTAATTATTTTTTTCTATAATTTTGACAAGTTTTTTTTTTTTTTTTTTTTTTTTTTTTTCATGCCATATTGACCGGAAATGCTTTTTAATTATCTATTGCATGTTTATGCAAACTGTGAAAGGGAGGTGAGATAAGTTATCCTTTTACTTTCCGAAAGTGGATAGAAGTGATTGCAATGACCTGGAATCGATACAATTACCCAACACCTCCGATCAGACACACCAAAGGGAAAGAACCACGAACATGAATAACTGGACCGTAATGGAAGCATCACTAGCGGAAAGCCAAAATGGCAGTTGCATTCCCACATAGTGATTTTCGTTGACCTTGAGAAGGCATTTGGTTGAGTGTCTCGGAAAGTCATCTGGGAGGCACAGAGAAAATTTGAAGTGGAGGAGTGGAATTTTCGAATGGTCCAGTGGGTGTATGCTAATTTGCGGAGCCGTATGCGTTTTTGTGTTGGTTCCATTGAAGAATTAGAATTGAAGGTCGGTGTTCCTCAAGGCTCTTTTCTCAGCCTAATGCATTTCATCATTGTGCTTTATGTCTTGTCATGCAAGTTCTGTTTCGGGGGGGGGGGGGGGGGGGGGGGCCTTGTAATCATAGCTGAATCACTCCAGTGTGCTACACCACTTCAAAGGCGTCGCCCAAAACTTCTCATATATATAGTCTCTACAATGCATGATAGCCCCGAACTGGCCTTGAAGAAAAAGATTGTGCTGCATGATACTAACCCAATCACTCATGAGTACGAGTAGACCGCCCTGCCCAGGTAAAGTGGTGCCTTATAAACATATAGATTGGTTTCACTGGCTGTCAGGTTTCATCTCAATGTCGGGTAAAAAGACCCACAAATTGGGAAGTAACCTCTCCAAAATGACCAATAATATGTTGACGTTAAAATGACATCTCAAGCCCTGCCGCTCAACGAAACCAATAGGGTTTATATGCATGGACGGTCCGACTCGGACCCATTTTCCTGGGCAGGTTTAGACCCTCAAGGCGGTTTACTAGTTCTCACGTGCGGTCGGTTTCAGCTCTGCGTGAAAGCATCATGCAGCACGATTGGCTGGAGCCGGTACATTGACAAAATTCTGTTATGATGGTGGATGTGTGGGCATACAAAGGCTCCGTGTTGCACAACCTAAACCATCATCTTTATATTCGAAACAGATCAAAGGGATTTTTTCTTGTACACCCTTTTGCTTATGCTTGATTATTGTTTGTTTGATTTGAGGTTTAACGTCCCCGTCAACGCTGTAAAGGTCATTTTGGACACGTCGCTTCCAATTTTGTGCGACATTTACCCGACCTTAAGATGAAATGACAACTAAAACCCAACTGAACCGATAGAGTTTACTAACATGGACAGGCCGACTCGCACCGCTTTGCCTTGGCAGGCTTAGATCCTCTAAGCAGTTTACCAGTAGGCCTACACCTGCTGAGTGCAAGATCCTAATTATGGGTGCTGGCACAGGCTATTTGTTCACTGAGATGGCTTAACAGTAATTGAACCTGAGACTGCGACTGACAGTTAAAAGAATATTGTGCGCTGCCAGGCTCGTGGAGCGTGATAGCTCAGTGGTTAGTGCACTTGCCTCTGATGCTAGAGGTCCCGGGTTCGATCCCCGGCAGCGGCGATAAAATTTCGGTGTCCGAACACGCTCCACTGGCATCATTTGCAGGGATGAATGTCATTAAGTGCACCGTCCTTCGGATCGGGACGTTAACTGGAGCCCCCCTGTGCAGGGAGAACCATCCCCTGTGCAGGTTAAAGAACCCTACCATAATTACATGATTACTGTGTAGGCTTTCATCCTGCAAAACTAGAGTGTATGTAACATACACCTGCCTAGAATGTCCGCGAGGGCGTATGGCAGTATATATAGAAAGAAAATTACAGTCTGCACTTTTAGTTATCAAATATGGCAGTGTTTTCTTTCCATATATATGACGTCACGCAAACTAAAGTAAACGTCACTATTGATTCATTGTTTTTGTTTGTGTTGACAAAGTATTGCCGTGGAAATTGTGAACTGATAGACTCTTCGAGGCTATATTTTTGACACCAATGGAAAAATAAAGTAAACATTGTGCGTTAAAGAGAGTTCAGATTTGCCATGGACAGCTGATGGGCTGCAATCGGAGGAAACAAACCAGAAGCTGGAAAAATACAGGGTTAGTCTGTTTATCCCTCTATTTTCCTGTGCTTCCAGCCATGCGGACTAGACCGGAAAGTAGTCTATGAAGTCGCAAAATAATTTATAAAAAAATGCACATTGCAATTGTTATTAAATGTTACAAAAACCTCAGTAAACACTTTGAAAACTAAATAGAAACAAAAATCATTTTGAGGTAAAAATTCGAACCTGATTACGGCAGAGTCAATTATGCGCGACCCTCCTTAACTTTACATGTACGACGTCATTAACGACGTCGCGTTTACTAATGGCGGAATATTGATATTTTTGTAAACAATCGTGAATAAAATGCGTTTTAAATGTTATATGATAAACAGAATCATGCATTCTCGTGCTCATGTATTATTAGATTTATTAAAGTCGTTGAGGAAAAGGCATAAAATGCTCGGCAAGCCTCGCATTTTATCCCGTTTCCTCAACTCGTTTAATAAATTCAATAATACATGGGCACTCATTTAAGATCCTCTATGTATAACGTCACAGTTTTACGGCATATCCGGTGGTATACTGGCAGAAATCCTACGTCATTGCGTAACTGCTTGCTTTCCCTGAAGATAAAGCCATTCCCCTTAACTGGAGAATAAATAGGCCACCAGGGAAGGCATTTCAAAGCTCATTGACCGTCATTCACAATTTCAATATGTCAACTTTTACTTAAAGGCATAAGTTACTTTACACTATTTTTGAAGTCATAATTCTCAGAACTCTAATAAAATAGGCACAAACTATATACAGTCGAACTTCAAAGGCTCGAACACCGTTGGGACCATGAAAAGTCTGTTCGAGACAGGGGTAGTTCGAGCCACTGAGGGCCAATGCCAGGAGGCATAACGACATACTTTAGGACACTTTTTCTGTCTTCTATATTGAAAAATGTATGCTGTGTGTACTCATTAGAATCGCCTCATCGAGGCGATTCTAATGAGTACCCACAGCATACATTTGCAAGATAAAAGACGAAAATATCCTAATTTTTACTCTCCTTATTTCTAACGTACAGAATCTCCCTAAGGACTCAAGCACTGGTTTGACCCAGCCATGGTAAACGAGCCATCGGTGTTCGAGCCATCGACGTTCTACTGTACATGTGTGTCATTAGGCCTAAAAGAGTAGCTGTGTTTCCACTAACCCGACCTACCCTGTTTTTTATTACCATTTAGAAAAAAAAAAATATAATAAGATCTCCTTACACACCGACCTTTTTATTCTAGCACTTTTGTTGAAAATTCATAAAACTGTCAAGTGAGTGAGTCAGTTTTACATCTCACCAATAGCTAAGGTCATACGGAGACGGGACCTCGGTTTAAAGACTCATCCGAAAGTCTGGAGAAGCCCAGGATCGATCTACTACATCACGGAGGCTTCTATATAAAATTGTCAAAATAGCAAAATTAATAATCTGTACCCTGTTTTTGCTTCATTGGTGCTTTTAACCACAGTATTTTGAATGTTTTAAGGTAATATAGTTAGAATTTAGTCTTTTTAACTGCTTTTTTTTTCATCAAATTAAAAGTTGACAAAATACAAAGTTTTAGCGACCTACCTACCCATACCCTTAGTTGGCATGTTAGCGGAAACATAGCTATTGTTTTTAGGCCTTATTTGAAACATTTATTCACCTGTCCGATTTCCAAAACGAAATATTCTAGAAAAAAAAAGTATTTTAACGAACGGATTTGTACGGAACCCGGGAAGGGACATGATTTTTTATTTTTATTATGTTGTGCGAACAAGATAATATCTTGAGCGGACAAGATATTATCTTGTTCGGACAACGTATTATCTTGTGCGGACAAGATATCATCTTGTGCGGACAAGATATGAGCTTGTTCGCACAACATAATATCTTGTGCGCACAAGATATGATCTTGTTCGCACAACATATTATCTTGTTTGCACAACATAGATCTTGGGAAGTTTTGTGGACAAGATATTATCTTGTGCGGACAAGATATTATCTTGTGCGGACAAGATAATATCTTGTGCGCACAAGATAATATCTTGTGCGCACAAGATCTATGTTGTGCAGACAAGATATTATCTTGTGCGGACAAGATAATATCTTGTTCGCACAACTTAATATCTTGTGCGGACAAGATAATATTTTGTCTGCACAAGATAATATGTTGTCCGCACAAGATAATATCTTGTGCGGACAAGATATTATGTTGTGCGGACAAGATATTATCATGTCTGCACAAGATAATATCTTGTCCGTACAAGATAACATCTTGTCCGCACAAGATATTATCTTGTCCGCACAAGATAATATCTTGTCCGCGTGCGCACAACTTATAAAATAAAAAAAATCATGTCCCTTCCCGGGTTTCGTAGATTTGGGTACTGAATTTCATTTTCTACAGTCACACTGGAGATCTGAATTGAGCTTCAAGCCAACTTTTCAGAAAACAAAAACGAAGTGGCTATTGACAGTTAACTGGCAATAGCGGTTTTACGTAAAAATTGCCAAAATCCCCCCCCCCCCCCCCCCGCCACCCACACACACCACAAACAAAAACACATTTTATCACACAGGATCATATCCGGTATGCCCAACCTGCTTCCGACCCATCGAAAAGACGTAACGCCGGGTGACAAGCTTTGGACCAGCGCAATTTCCAGCTGTCGATGGTTCACTGGTTGCACTGCTCTTGAAAGCACTCGACTCCCAAGATTATACAACACATGCTAAGTTTGGCTCAAATTAGGACTCACCGACGCTGATGCGCACGCTGCTGTTAATCAACCTCGGAGTTCGGCGAAACCGGAAGTACCCGTAGATAGAAAGCACTGACAGCACTGGTGGTTCAATTGCCTCTGGATGTAGACTTGAAAAATGGTCCGGAATGGGGGCGTAGACCTCGTTCAATCCTTTAAGCGCCTGATCTGGGACATCATTTTTTACCAATTCCAACGCATGATTCCATTCCAGATTCTATAGATAACCCTCTAATGCAACACTCTGACCTCATAGCGATATACAGTCAAACTTCAATGACTCGAACACCTTTGGGACCAAGAAAATCTGTTCGAGACAGGGGTAGTTCGAGCCACTGAGGGTTACTGTCAGGAAGCATAATGAGATACTTTTTGACATCTTTTCGGCGTTCTATAATGAAAATGTATGCTGTGTGTACTCATTAGAATCGCCTCATGGAGGCGATTCTAATAAGTACACACGGCATACATTTGCAAGATAAAAGACTAAAATTTCCTTAATTATCCCCCACTATTTCTTATGTAGAGGATTTCGCTAGGGGCTCAAGAATGGGTTCAACACATCCATGGTACACGAGCCATCGGTGTTCGAGCCAGCGAAGTTCTACTGTATATAAATAACCCTTTGGATTTTATATAAATAAGTGATTACCACGTGGACATCCGCATTTAAGAGCTACTTGTGCTTAGTAATCGACCCAAAAATCACCTAGCCTTACGCTTCTGAACTTGGAGACTGAGCTGTGCCCCGAGGGAGGTTGGTCCCCATATTTGTGCTCTACAGATAGCGCTCTTTGCCACTAGGCCAGGAGACTCCCCGATAGCCTTGGTATTTCGACCATTGAAGGCCACTGATAAAGCCTTATTGGCCGCATCTAGCTACACTGGTAAAGATAAAACTTGTTACGGCCCCCGCCAATTGGGGCTTGAAGAAATAGATCGTCTGCATGATGTTTCCACGCAGAGCTAAAACCGACCGCACACGAGTACTGGTAAACAGCTTAGAGGATCTAAAAAGTAGAAGTAAAACAAAAGTCAGGAATCGACACAATTAACTTGTTCCACCCAACAAAGACACCAAAGGGAAGAAAAAAACACAAACATGAAGAGACCAGACCATAATGGAAACCTAAACAAAGGAAGACCATAAGGACAGTTACTTTCCCACAAAATAGCCAAATGGTCATCTTCTAAAATAAAAAGACACAAGTGATACACACAGTAAGTAACAAACAACAACATAAATAAACCGCCACAGAAGAACCGCCTTGAAACGGTCAGTGGAAAGAAATCCACTGGGGTGGGGGGGGGGGTGCTTAAATCGATTTTACATGGCCATAATATTCGCCCTTACCTCTGTCGCGGTATACACTAATTTTGTTTAGCCCGCATGATGGCTTCCTAACTCATCAATGCAACATCTCCGAGAACATACAAATAAAATAACTACAGAGATGAAACAAGGTTGAGGACTCGACAGCAAACAACAACAGATTTGCTGGAGCAAAAGAAAACCAACAGTTAGACTCCGAAGCCTGCCCAGGCAAACACCGTCCATGCTTATAAACCCTATTGGTTTCGTTGGGCGACAAGGCTTGAGATTTCATTTCATCTCAATGTCGGGTAAAAGTCCTACAAAATTGGACGCAACGTCTCCAAAATTACCTATACAGTGTTGACGGGGACGCTAAACCTCAAATCAAACAAACTTGTACACTCTGTAATTTCATTTGTGTTGTACTTCATGCTTCCAAAGGATTAATTTTTAAAAGAACATTATTCTATGAACTTTAGTTTTCATGGTAATGAAGACTTTCGTTTGGACTTGCTTTCATCTAAATTGTAGAGGCTGGCAGAGGAATAAAAAAATATGGCAGTCACCGGTCTTTTGGGACTCATCATTACTATAACACACCCGTGCAACATAGTGCTTTTTTCAGATCTCCAACAGACAACTTTTCAGATGAAAATCCGTGATTTTTTTCTTATTTATACCACAAACATAGGTTATTGGTGCTTGTTAGAACTGCCTCATTGAGGCGATATTCTAACGAGTACCCACAACCTATGACTTCCTATATAGGAATCTTATATGAATGAGAGAGGGGTGGATGGAAAAATCCGTCCCGAGGGACACTGTCCGGCATCACGAGACTTGCCGAGTGTTGCCGGACAGTGATCCCGAGGGACGGATTTTTCTTTCTTGCACACCAGACAAGGAAATCCGTGATTTTACCCTGGGATAGAAATTTATGTTCTGACCCTGGTGTTCTGACCCCAAATTGAATATAATCGCGTGTTTGATAAATGCACTGGTTGATTACAACCTCATGCGCGGCGTCGTCATGCGTGACGTCACTAAATATTCCTGTTGTGTCATCACAAAATGGTGGACGTCGGTAACCGAAGTGACAGCAGCATTAAAAATGCGCAATAGAAATGGAAGGTATGCAAGAAAAAGAATCCTATATGGGTGTGAGGGGTGGATAGAAAAATCCGTCCCGCGGGATCACTGTCCGGCATCACTCGGCAAGCCTCGTGATGCCGGACAGTGACCCTCGGGACGGATTTTTCCATCCACCCCTCACGCCCATATAAGATTCTTATAATCCATCCCTCACATCCATATCGGATTCTTTTTCTTGCATACCTTCCATTTCTTAGCGAGGAATTTCAATGCTGCAATCACTTCGGTCACCAACGTCCGCCATATTGTGTTGACACTGCAGGAATGTAAAGTGACGTCACGGATCGTGCATGACGTCAACCTTAACGACGGCGCACACAAGGTCGTAATCAACCAGTGCATTTATCAAACACGCGGTTATATTCGATTTGGGGTCGGAACACCAGGGTCAGAACATAAATTTCTATCCACGGGTAAAATCACGGATTTCCTTGTCTGGTGTGCAAGAAATAAGAAAAAAAAAAGTGTATACCCCTGAAAAATCTGTAACCCTGAAAACCCCAGTTTTCTCTATATAAAGTCGGGTTAGGAGTGTGTTCATTTCACGGACTTGTTCACGTGATGTATTAAGCAGTGCCTTTGTTTGCCTGACTGTTGGGTGGTATTCCATTTTGAAATACAATGAAACTTCGATAACTCGAATATGGATAACACGTTTACCATGGCTAATTCGAACTAGCTCTTGATTCCCTAGAAAATAATTTTAGATATCCATATTAGGGAGTTTTTTCCGATTTTAGATTGTAAAGGTATGTTGTGTGTACTCATTAGAATCGCCTCAATGAGGCGATTCTAATGAGTACATTCAACTTCCTTTATTTTACGGAAGATCGAAAAGATAATGATCTGGCGCTATTATTAACCCTCTGTAGTTCGAACTACCCCTTTCTCGAACAAATTTTCATGGTCCCAAAGGTATTTGAGTCATTGACGTTTTACTGTTCGATCAGTGAAGACTTTGATCAGACGCCACATTCTGTGACGTCTGATCTGGGTCTACACTGGTCGCAACATGTCAAAAAGGGTATAGATCGGTAGGTCGCGTAAACTTTGTATTTTTTGTCAACTTTTTATTTGATGGAGTAAAAAAACAGTATTACATTACAGCATTCAAATAATGAGGTTAAAAACATCAAGGGCTCCAATTATTAATTTTGCTAGTTTGACAGTTTTATTAATTTCCATCAAAAGTGCTAGAAAATATTAAGGTCGGTAGAAAAAGCCTGTTATTTTTTTTTTCTGAATGGCAATAAAAATTGCAGGGTCGGCTGAAACAATCAGGGTCGGTCGGTCGGGTTTAGCGGAGACACAGCCTTTTTAGGCCTAAGAATACACTAAATGGATACACAAATCCGGTACGAATGAAAATTAATTTGTTACTATTCTTGAAAATTCGTGGGATTTTCTCTCAGGGTGCTTGGAACCTGCTTCGGGGGAACTGAGACGGATTCGTAGCCGAATCGGGTTCAAACTACAAGTTCACGAATCTATAAGTTTGGCACCTGCCCATCAAAGCTTAGTGAAATACGATTGCGCTGCACGGTGCTGCACTACCACACAGGGCAGAAACCGGCCATACATAAGTACTGGTATATCGCTTAGATGGTCTAAGGCTGCCAAGGCAAAGTGGTGCAAGTCATATAAACCCTATTGGTTTCACTGGGTGTTAGGGCATGAGATGTGTCATCTCAATGTCGGGTAAAAGTCCCACAGAAATGGAAGAAACGTCTCCAAAATGACCTATATAGTGATGAGGGGGTGCTAAACCTCAAGTCAATTCAAGCAAACTATCAATGAGAATGATATAGATGCTATTCTGTTCTGTTCTACTTTCACTAACCATTACGAGAACCCGCCTAAATAATTTTGACTCCATCATACCCCACTTTTATATAGAGAAAACTGGGGTTTACGGGGGTATACATTGCTTTTCTTATTTTTGCTCCAAGACATAGGTTGTGGGTACTCGTTAGAACCGCCTCATTGAGGCGGTTCTAACAAGCACCCACAACCTATATTTGCAGTATTTATAAGAAAAATATCACAGATTTTCATCAGAAAAATGGCCATTTTGGAGATGTGAAAAATGCACTATGTTGCACGGATGTGTTATTGTAATGAGATGCTATTCTGTTCTGTTCTACTTTCACTGACCAACAAAGTTACATACTAGGGAACCCCGGAAGAAACATTTCCTTTCTACTTCTCTGGTTTACATTTCCATTCTGTGTTTCTTTTTTTTTCTTTTTTTTTTTTCTTTTTTTTTTTTCAATTTCTTTCTAAAAAAAATAGGAAGGGAACTGTCCCTTCCGGTCATGATTGCCAGTCAAAATACCATTACGCAAATACGCCTATACAAAAACATTGCCACCTTCATTGCCGAAAAAATTAAAATTTTATGATGAAAAAATGTGATATTTTTCTTATTTCTGCTCAAAATATAGATTGTGGGAACTCGTTAGAACCGCCTCATCGAGGCGGTTCTAACGAGTAACCAACCACAAGCTATATTTTAGAGCTGAAATAAGAAAAAAAAGTATATCCCCGGAAACCCCAGTTTTACTATATAAAAGTGGGGTTCAATGGGGTCAAACTTATATAGGCGTGTTTTCGTGATGCGTTATAGCCAGTTTAGTGTAATTTGACTACGACGTGTAATGAACATTAAAAGACCCGCGGACACCGGAAAATATTTAGTTTTTAGTTCGATTGTTTGTCAGTCGACCCAAAGTTATAAAGCACAAGTGGCTCTATAGTGCCGAAGTCCACATACATGTAACTATCACTGATTTGTAGGCAATCCAGGTACCTTATTTACTCATTACGCAAACACACCTAGTATACAAATACATTGCCACCTTTATCGCCGAAAAAATGAAACTTTTATGATGAAAAATTGTGATATTTTTCTTATTTCTGCTCCAAATATAGATTGTAGGCACTCGTTAGAACCGCCTCATCGCGGCGGGATGAGGCGGTTCTAACGAGAACCCACAATCGATACTTTAGAACAGAAATAAGAAAAATAATGAATACCCCCGGAAACCCCAGTTTTACTATATAAAAGTGGGGTTTAAGGGGGTCAAAATTATATAGGCGTGTTTTCGTGATGTGAAAAAACAGCGTTCATTTCATCGCTGTGAGGTCAGCGTATTGCGTAATATGGTTATCTATAAAATCTGGGCTGGAATCATGGATTGGGCTTGGAAAACAGTGGCATCTGATCAGGTTCTACACGGTTTGTTTACAGTACAGGAATTTAAGGGTAAGACGCCGCAAAACGCAATCTACCTGTGCACTGTTGCTTAAAAACTGGCATTTAAGGGTTAAACGAAACAGTATACTATTTCCCAAGCCTTTACTCTCATACTCAGAGAAAATCGACCCACTAGTACTCTAAGACCTTTGATTTTATACCTTAAATGCCTAGGGCCTAAAAGTAGGTCATTTACAAAAAGTGCAGACCAAGATCAGGATCTGCAGTGTTTTGAATAAAAACCGGGATCTGAGTTTACCTTGTATGAACATTTTTACATAAATATTTCAATAATGAAATGAATTTTATTTTTCTGCAGTTCATGGAAGTATGAACGCAGTGGGTCGCGTGCAAAGTAAATGAACCCCGAAGGGGTTCATGTATACTTTGCTAGCGACCCACTGTCGTTCATACTTTCATGAATAGCAGAACAATTAAGTTTATTTTTTATATTTACATTATTTGCCCCTCATCACTGGGCGAAAAACTCTTGTAGGGCAAACTTTTAAAGCTGAAAAACATTTACACGCTGTTTTTCTACAAAGAGCGGAGTAGCGTTGACGTCATCAACGCCCGTAGAGAACAATGGTTTAGAATGACGCCACTTAACGTCACTGAAAAATCATGTGATTCGATGCGTTCATGGAAGTATGAACGCAATTGTTTTCTATAGGTTTACATTAGACTTCACACTGAAAATGTAAATATTGCTATTTATCCTCCGGCATGCGCCTTTGATCAATGTCTATGCTTTTTTTTTTCTTATGTTCTAGTCATTAATGGGTTCAAACAGATCGACCGATAGAAACTTAGTCATAAGCCTGTTCATGTCTTCGAACACTTTTACATCAATAGAATAATTGTCACATTTTAACCGTTATCTTGCTGAATATTCATTTAAGCCAAACCCATTTCTGTCTATCAACCAATCAAATTACTTGATGTAATTTATTGCCACAAATTCATCAACTGAATGCCAAACAGTGTAGATCCTGATCAGACGGCCATCTCATCTGGATCTACACTGTTTGCAAAGATAGGGGTTGTCGTGAACAGCAAGATAAGGGTTAAGGCGGTAAAATCCAGTTCAAAATTATCAAATAATAAACAGAATCTTACACCCGTGGTCATTTCAAGTGAAAATCATATAACTCACCGAATGGGATTATGTTTATTTCCAAATCAAGGACCATTTCGGGTAGTTCAAATCTACATACATATGACTGGGAAAAAAGTGAAAAACAACTAAAAGAAAATAAAGCATACACACGCCATTACGATAACATACCCGTGCGACATAGTGACTTTTTCACATCTCCAAAATGGCTACTTTTCTGATGAAACCAGTGCTTCAGCAGAAGTGCACGACCCGCCGGATGCTTTTATCTTTATGAGTGTTACCATATATGGGTATGGCGGCCATTTTGGTCATGTGACCTGGACCTAAAACGGTTCCCCCAATAAATGCGCCTTATCGTAAGGAGCAAAAATATATCTTATACTTTAGTACTGTATTCTGAATCGTTTGCAGGATAAAATGAATTCTCACTTTTCCAATACAAAAGCATATGTGTCAAAGTTTGACCTAGGCACAAAGAAGGTCAAGGTCAACCCAGGGTCACCATTTATGATGGGCCTAAGTCCCAGATGCTATTTTCAAGTTTCGTGGAAATCTGCCCAGTGGTTCTGGAGAAGACTATTTTTGAAGGGTTTTTACCATATATGGCTTGGCGGCAATTTTGGTCATGTGACCTGGACCCCATGAGCAAATTTTGGTTTCCCCCATCCCATAGAGGCTCCATATGAAATTTGACTTCAATCGGCCCAACGGTTTCCGAGGAGAAGCAGTTCGAAAATTTTCACATTTTTCGCCTCGGCGAGGCTATACTAAATGGAATGTAATATTTCGCAAGTTCATTGGTTAGACCTCATTGATATCTATCAGTATGCCAAAAGAATTTTAAATATTCCAAGCGGTTAAGTCACTATCACCAATTTTCACAAACGGGTTACGGACGGACAGACAGACTGACAGAATGACACGGTGATTTTAGGGTACTCTTAGAAAATCTTCAGTCTGTCGCTTTTTCTGCGGGTCGTGCAATTCTGTGATATACAGTACTGATATTTGTTATTTTACTTCAAACATAGGCCGTGGGCGCTCGTTAGAGCCGCCTCAATACCCCCAACCTATGTCTATGAGCAGAAATAAGGAACATAATGTATACCCACTAAACCCCTATTCTGTGATATTGTTTTGTTATTTTACTTCAAACATAGGTCGTGGGTGCTCGTTAGAACCGCCTCATTGAGCCGGTTCTAACGAGTACCCACAACCTTTGTCAACGAGTAGAAATAAGGAAAATAATGTATACCCCTAAACCCCAATTTTCTTTACATAAAATGGGCAGTAAGGGGTATTAATTTCACGGACTTGTTAGCGAAATGCACGCATTTTGTCATCTTTGTTGGGTTTTTTTACAATATGAATATACTGTATTATTATTGTTGATGTAAAGAACATTGGTGGGTCTCAGTTGTGGCATTGCTTTTAACCTTGGATATTGTGTTTCTTTATTTTTTGTGTCCATACAAGTTATAATATGCGACAAAACTCAGTAAAATATAACTTCCTTGCATTATTAGCCAGACTGCTTTATCATTATCTGAAAGTAAAACATTTGAGGTTAAAACCATGTATTATTGGAAATTTAATACTTTCTGAATAATACAGCAGAAATTCAATGGCTCGAAACCCTATGGCTCGATTACAATGGATGAGTCGAACCCGTACTTGAGTCCGCAGTGCATGTCTCCACATACGACATAGGTATAATGTATGGAGATTCTCTTTTAACTTGCAAATGTATGTTGGGTGTACTCATTAGAAGTGTACTCATTAGAATCGCCTCGATGAGGCGATTCTAATGAGTACCAACAATATACATTTATTATATAGAACACCTGAAAGATATCGCGTCACATTTACAGTCAAACTTCAATGATTCGAACACCTTTGGGGCCACGAAAATCTGTTCGAGACAGGGGCTGCGGGCTACTGCCAGGAGGCAAAACGACATACTTTAGGATATCTTTTCGGTGTTCTATAATGAAAAATGTAGGCTGTGTATACTCATTAGAATCGCCTCATCGAGACGATACTAATGAGTACACACAGTAAACATTTGCAAATATCCTAAATTTTACCCTCCCTATTTCTTATGTAGAGAAATTCCATAAGAACGGGTTCGACTCAGCCATGGTAAACGAGCAATCGGTGTTCGAGCCATCGATGTTCTACTGTATCTCCATTATGCCTCCCGGTATGGCACTAATAGTAACCCGCCATGGCTCGAACTACCGCTGTCTCGAACAAATTGTCTTGGTCCCAAAGGAATTTGAGCCATCGAAGTTCGACTGAACAGTGTGCACTGGGTAAGGCAATGGAAATGGTACCAAGGATGTCAGAGTCATTGAAGTTTCACTTTTAATGAGCTGCGGCACGCGACAATCTGTTTTAGCATTAATCGACCAGGTAAGATACAAGCCAACCTACTCAAGTACAGCATCTAGCGAGAGTCTTGACGCTGTAGACATAGAAACATGAGATACAGTAGAACTTCGATGGCTCGAACACCGATGGCTCGTTTACCATGGATGTGTCGAGCCCATTCTTGAGCCCCTAGCGGAATCCTCTACATAAGAAATAGTGGGGGATAATTAAGGAGATTTTAGTCTTTTATCTTGCAAATGTATGCTGTGTGTACTCATTAGAATCGCATCGATGAGGCGATTCTAATGAGCACACACAGCATATATTTTCATTATAGAACACCGAAAAGATTTCTAAAAGTATCTCGTTATGCCTCCTGACAGTAACCTCTGTGGCTCGAACTACCCCTGTCTCGAACAGATTTTCGAGGCCCAAAAGGTGTTCGAGCCATTGAAGTTCGACTGTATTGCTGTGTCTAAGTAGCGAACAAAAAGGTGCAGGCGCGCATGCGCAGTCTGATCTGCGCCTTTGTTGTTCGCTGTGGAAAAACAGGTATTCTCCTGACGTGGCTGCCGGCCTGCCTCGGTGGCTCCGTCGGCCAGCTTTGGTAGCTCAGTCGGATGCGCGTCTGACTGGTGATCAGGAGGTCACGGGTTCAATGCCTGCCAGGCGGGCAACATTCTTTCGTGGAGACTGATCATGAAATCTTTTCTGCACTTATTCTTATACCTGCCGGGGTCGGCAACATTCTTTCGTGGAGATTGATCATGAAATCTTTTCAACGGTCATTCTCTCCCTTTCGCTGATTCAAGAAGCGCAGTTGTTGTCAGTTTCTGGCGAAAGAATGTGCACTGAACAGGTTAACCGCTTACGTATAAGCTTGCCCAGGAAAATAGGAATAAGTAAAGTAACCGGCTCAAAAATAACCTAAATAGTGTTGACTGGGCCGTTAAACCTCAATGCAATAACAACAACTACTACAGTTATTCTTTCTCTGACGCTGATTTAAAGAGGGCATTGGCCGTTTCTGGCCAAATAATGTGTCGCCCGCCAAAGGAAAATGTGCTTAGGTACACCGATTGGCCATGGCTTCGTATCACCTAAAAGTGTTGACTGGGAACATGACGTGACGAGACTAATTTTAAGCCTACTTACCTCCAAATCAACGACCTCTTTTGTATATTTATTCCTGATGATGATCAACTGAGGATCTCTGATCTTCTTTCTGCAGATGTCAATTCCTCCTGGCCTCTGCTTGCCCGTACCGTAACGCCCTCGTTTAAAAGAATTGTACGCACCTCTAACGGTTACATCTATTCCTTTTTGATGTACAGAATGCATCTTGGCTGCAATGCTAAGTGTTCGAAGTATTCAGAAAAAAAATCGTTGTATTCGTATTTCCTATAAATTGTCAGACCAAAAGCTTTCAAGTATGACATCTACATTTCACATTTCTTCATTTTGACCAAACGTCTACGTGGCATTTACTTGCAAAAGTCTACGTGTCATTAAATTTTTATATAGTACCAGGGTTTGAAATTAGCAAAAGCATGTAGAGAATTAATTTGCTATCTGAATATGGTCAAAGTTTCTGCGTGGCGCAGTGCCCGAAACTACCAAAATGCCTGCAAGAGAATGAAAAATCGGTGTAGACCGCAGACGATTCACATAAAACGCCAAGCCTTATTTTTGCTGAAAAAATAGTCAAAAATTACTTTCAGATGTCGTCTTCTCAACCTACTTAACGATTAAAGGGTTAATATACAGGATGGATGGCTCCTACTTGAACGACAGTTTTTTCGCTGCCAAGAAGATGCCTTTAGGTGGCTACTTTCAGACCAGGTAGCAACCACTTGCTACTTGCAACTAACACTCAGCACTGCCAAATACAACAGTCTGCACTAGAATCTGACGGGGTTCATAATATAACGGGACGTTCACTCAAGTTCATTAAGATAACAAGCCCGTGTTATTACTGCATTTGCAAACCTCATTTGATCACGATAACAAGTCCGTGAAACGAAGACCTTATATAGAGAAAAGTGGGGTTTACGGGGTATACATTATCTGCCTTATTTTTACTCAAAAACATAGATTGTGGGTACTCGTTAGAACCGCCTCTTTGAGGCGGTTCTAACGAGCACCCACAATCTATGTTGAAAGCAGAAATAGTAAAGATGTTTTCATTTTTACCTAATATTTATCATTTTCTGACACCATGTTGGACGCCATTATTTCTTACAGACATGTTTTCCTAATGTTATATAGATAGCAGCAGCTAGGGTTTTATAAAATGAGCATACATAATACTCCTGGTTAAGGTCCAAGCACAAAGATTATATTTACTCGTTAGAATCGCCACAATAATCACCAGGTAAACAAGTCCGTATAATAAACACCCCTCCAAACTCCACTTTATACGGTTAAGTTGGGGACTGGCGTATTCATTAGTTTCGTTATTTTCACTTACAAATGTACTTTACATATTGATGGTGCTCGTTAGACTCACCTCACTGAGGCGGGTCTAACGAGCACCAACAGTCTCCATTGAGACAAGTAATAAGAAAAAAAAACTGCTAATTTTAGATACAGTAGAACTTCGATGGCTCGATCACCGATGGCTCGTTTACCATGGATGTGTCGAACCCGTTCTTGAGCCCCTAGCGAAATCCTCTACAGAAGAAATAGTTGGGGAAATAATTCAGGATATTTTAGTCTTTTATCTTGCAAATGTATGCTGTATGTACTCATTAGAATCGCCTCGATGAGGCGATTCTAATGAGTACACACAGCATACATTTTCATTATAGAACACCGAAAATATGTCTAAAAGTATCTCGTTATGCCTCCTGACAGTAACCTCAGTGGCTCGAACTACCCCTGTCTCGAACAGATTTTCGAGGTCCCAAAGGTGTTCGAGCCATTGAAGTTCGACTGTATAAGAAATGCGCCGTTTTAGCACGCGGATGTTTTATCTGAATAATTTTCTGAGGACCAGAAGCACATATTACTCTTATACCACCCCATCCCGACCCCCAACCCCGAGGAGGTGAGGGGATGGCGAGCTTTTCCTGAGCAATAAGCCAAACTACATTTTTGGGGGTTCAAATTAGCCCATCTTGAGTAATTAGTTTGAATTGAGAATCACCTGGATGGACCTTTAACCTTTTTGTGCTGGACAGAATCCAACAGAAGTCAGTTTTAAAATGTTGGGGTTTCAGGTTTAGTTAGTTTAAAGAAGAAAATACTTAGTAAATTGCAAAACCTTTTGCAAAGAGCAGATGCCCTGTTCAGAATCAGCAAAATGTGGCCTTGTCTCGGGTTGTGTGAGTCTATTTATGTATAACTGTCTTTCTTGTATTGTTTCAGAATGTCCAAATATCTATTCCCTGCAACCTTATCTTTAAATTTTACGCGTTATATTGGGCATGATTCAATTTGTAAACATGTTCACGCAAAAAAGACATCACGAAAACATGCCTATATAATTTTGACCCCCTTGAACCCCACTTTTATATAGTAAAACTGGGGTTTACGGGGGTAAACCTTATTTTTCTTATTTCTGCTCTAAAACATAGATTGTGGGTACTCGTTAGAACCGCCTCATTGAGGCGGTTCTAACGAGTACCCACAATCTATGTTTTGAGCAGAAATAAGAAATATATCGCATTTTTTCATTTTAAAATATTTGGTTTTTCAACGGAAAAATTTACACTGTATTTGTAAAGGCGTGTTAACGTAGTGTCATGGACGTGTTATTTTGAAACGTCAGCCACTTGTAATACAGTACGGTATCATTTTAAATGTTTATTTTGAAATCAAATTCTAACACAGCGCGCCTATATAGGCAATGGAAAATAACTGTGTTTTATTCTGCAACAAATCACAGCTCGGAAGAGCGTGACGAGTGACGTCATTAAAAACTGCAAATTTATGACGTCACTTGTCGATTTCCTTGACGTTAGACGGTGTAACGTCATATTCTCGCATCGAAAACGTTAGAAAAGGATATAAATGCGTGTGTTTCAGTCGGTAATTTTAGCGGGATTTCTTCTAACAATGGCGAAAAGTTGGGTCTTGAAGAAATATATGGGTTGCATGATGCTTCCACGCAGAGCTAAATCCGGCCCGCACACTAGTACTGGTAAACTGCTTAGAGGATCTAAGCCTGTCCAGGAACCGCGGTGCGAGGCGGACCATCCATGCTAATAAACCCTATTTGTTTCATTGGGCGACAGGGCTTGAGATGTCATTTCATCTCAATGTCGGGTAAAAGTCCCACAAAATTGGAAGCAACGTCTCCAAAATGACCTTTACAGTGTTGACGGTGACGTTAAACCTCAAATCAAACAAACAAAAAACGTATCATTTTGAACATCTATTTTGAAATCAAAATACTGAATACTTTTTCGAAAACGTCAGCCATTTGTACTACAGCTAGTATCATTCTATATTTGTGTACTTTGAAATCAGAATACACGTCAGCCACTTGTATTACAGCAAAAAAGAAGTGAAGGCAATGATCAGGAATCGATAAAATTAACCCACGCTTCCGATCAGAGACACCAAAGGGAAAGAAACACAAACATTAAATAACTAGACCCTAATGGAAACATCAATAGCAGAACGCCAAAAGGACAGTTACTTTCCCACAAAATGGCCGATTGGCTTTCCACAACAAAAAAGACATCAGCGATATGTACATTCAAAGACGAACTTTTACAAAAAAATAAACCGCGACAGAAGAACGGCATAGGAACGGTGAGGGAAATATTTCATTCACTAGGGAAGAGTGGGGTGGGGGGATGGGGGGGTGGGGGGGGGGGGTGCTGAAATCGATTTTACACCGACACAATCCTCGACCTTACTTCCAAATATCATTTTAAATGGCTATTTTGATATCAAATTAGATATCAGTCATTTGTCTATTCTAAACGTGTTTATATTGGGTCAGAGTACACGTCTGCCACTTCTATTACATCGAATATCATTTTAAGTATCTATTTTGAAATCAAAATACAGGTCAGTCACTTGTATTGTAGCGAGTTTCAATTTCAAATGTCTATTTTGGAATCAAAATAAAAGTCAGCCACTCTTATTACAGCAAGAATAATTTTAAATGCCTACTTTGAAATCCAAAACTCGTAAGCCCCTTGTATTGTTTAATGTATATTATTTGAGGCCTGAAGAAATAGATGGGCTGCATGATGCTTCCACGCAGAGCTGAATCCGACCCGCACATAGGTACTGGTAAACCGCCTAAAGGATCTAAGCCTGCCCAGGCCAAACGGTGCGAGTGTCAGACCGTCCATGCTTATAAACCTTATTGGTTTCATTGGGCGATAGGGCTGGAGATGTCATTTCATCTCAATGTTGGGTAAAAGTCCCACAAAATTGGAAGCAACGTCTCCAAAATGACCTTTACAGTGTTGACGGGGACGCTAAACCTCAAATCAAATAAACAAACAAATGTTTATTATTGACACCACATCACGAAAACACGCCTATAAAATTTGACCCCCTTGAACCCCACTTTTATATAGTAAAACTGGGGTTTACAGGGATATACCTTATTTTTCTTATTTCTGCTCTAAAATATAGATTGTGGGTACTCGTTAGAACCGCCTCCATGAGGCGGGTCTAACAAGTGTCCACAATCTATATTTTGATGGAGGCGGTTCTAACGAGTGCCCACAGTCTATATTTTGATGGAGGCGGTTCTAACGAGTGCCCGCAATCTATATTTTGAGGATAAATAAGAAAGATATCACAAATTCTCATCTTATTTTTTTCCGACGGTTAAGTTTACAGTGCATTTATATAGGCGCATTTACGTAATGAAAAACTCGTTGGCCACTAGTTTTGCCATAATGTCTATTTTGAAACAGAGGATCTTACACGAGTGGTCATTTCATATGATATTTATGAAACGAGCCTTCGGCGAGTTTCATAAATATTATATGAAATGACCACGAGTGAAAGATTCTCTTTATCATATGACTACTTTAAATTGGAATTTATCGCCTTTAAATTTGACAATTGTACTACGAAAACTGCATTGTTGACATGGACGTCGTCATGACGTTACTTAATCCCGCCAAAGTGTTATTACACGTGTGGTCATACGATTTTTATTACACGACGTTATCCACTGCTTATCCACGACGTCATATGATAAATCAAAATAAGACAGCCACTTGTATTTGAGCAAGTATCAGATAAATATGTATTCTTTGAATAAGTCACTCGACACAGAACATACACTGGCGATATTCCATTACTATTACCACATTACGAAAACACGCCTATTCAAAAACATTGTAAACTTTACCGCCGAAAAAAAACTAAAATGTGATATTTTTCCTATTTCTGCTCAAAATATATATTGTGGGTACTAGTTCGAACCGCCTCATCGAGGCGGTTCTAACAAGCACCCACAATCTATATTTTAGAGCAGAAATAACAAAAATGAGGTTTACACCTGTAAACCCATGTTTTACTATATAAAAGTGGGGTTCAAGGGGGTCAAAATTATATAGGCTTGTTTTCGTGATGGTTTATTTTGAAATCAAAACATGGCAGCCACTTGGAGCAAGTATCAGATAAATATTTATTCTTTGAATAAGTCACACGACAGAGATATTCCTTTACTATTGCCAAGCAACTTTGAGCACAGTAGACTGTCTCCTGCAGTAAATCGTTGCAGTTCAGACAAACAATACAATGAAATGAACAAGAATACGTTTTATGTAAAAGATTTTATTTCTCATCGCAGTGACATAAGATCTCTGATCAATGAATGTTGCTATCCAATTATAGTTTATGTTTGTCCTCAAAGACATAATTATTAATTAATACCTTCATTCTAATTTAGAAATTCTAAGGTGTACCGAATGTTTACAAGTCTAATTAAACTGCAAGAGTATGATAAAATTGATTATTGTTTCCCTGTCTGATCTTAATCCGCACTGCCATACCTCTGTACTAATTAATCCATGTTAGACAATCCTTAACACAGATAGAGATGAAAGAACCATTTCCTTTTCTCTGGACAGAATACAACACTGCCAATAACGTATGAAATACAAGCCATTGTAAATTGAAATCATCATCAGTTTAAAGCGGCAAAATGTCCCTGTACAATATGTTCTACAGAAGGGTTATCCTTTGGAAGCAAGGAATGCACCACAGAACTGAAAAATATGGAGTGTGCATGTTTCTGGGCCAGACTAGCTAGTTTCGGCCAATTAGGCCTCATCAGTTACCCTCAAATATTTTCAGAGTTCCACAATGGAATCAATGATTCCAAAGGACAAGAAAATATAAACTACACTATAATGTAGGGCAGGGATACTTTTTACGGCCGCCACACATTCCCAGACACCAGCTGTAGTGACGTTAAATATGTTCTATAGAAGGGTTATCCTTTGGAAGAAGGAATACACCACAGAACTGAAAAATATGGAGTGTGCATGTTTCTGGGCCAGACTAGCTAGTTTCGGCCAATTAGGCCTCATCAATGACCCTCAAATATTTTCAAAATTCCACAATGGAATCAATGATCCCAAAGGACAAGAAAATATAAACTACACTATGATGTAGGGCAGGGAGACTTTTTACGGCCGCCACACATTCCCAGACACCAGCTGTAGTCGGCTTGTAAACAATATCTTTAGGCCTAAATAAGCATAGATGTGTTTCCACTCACATACCGCAAACGGGTAGGGGTCGGTAGATCGCAAAAACTTATTTATTTTTTTTTATTTATTTTTTTTTTTTTTTTTTTGTCAAAATTTTATTCGATGGTAAGAAAAACAACATAAAAACGACTAAGTTTTAACTATATTACCTGTAAACATTCAAATAACGAGGTTAAAAGTATCAATGAAGCAAAAGAATAAGGTTTCAATAATTAGTTTAGCTATTAGTTTTATGAATTTTATCAATAGTGTTAAAAAATATTAAAACAAAATCGGTGGGTAATAATTAAGCCATATGCACTTTCATAGGTAGTTTTTTTTCTGGATGGCAATAAATATTGCAGGGTCGTCACAAAAATAAAGGGCCGGTAGGGTTATCGGAAACACAATTATTTATTTAGGCATTACCACATAATTACCTGCCATTACGTCAACAAATCCGTGAACTGAACACACCTCTAAACCCCAATTAATATAGAAAAATGGGGTTTACACGGTATACATGGTTTTCTTTTCAAGACATAGGTTGTGGGTGCTCGTTAAAACCGCCTAAATGAGGCGGTTCTAACGGGCACCCTCAACATATATTTGGAGTGAAAATAAGAAAAATATCACAAATTTTCCTCGGAAAAGTAGTCAGTTTGGAGATATGAAAGACTATGTCACACGGGTGTGTTATCGTGAGGCATTACGTTAACAAATCCATGTAATGACCCCCTTGTAAACCCAACTTTACATTACGATAACACACCTCCAAAATGGCTACTTTTCTGGTGAAAACCCGGGATGTTTTTCTTATTTATACATCACATATACAACAAACATAGGTTTGGGTGCTCGTTAGAACCGCCTAAATGTCTTGGACAATAAATAAAAGAAATGACGTATACCCCCGTAACCCCCAGTTTTCACTTAATGAAGAGGGTTTTAAATGGGGGTGTTCTTTTCACGGACTTGTTCACATGATGTATGGAGAAAACTGCGATTACTAGGGCTTTCTTCATTTTTTGTGTTTGCGCTCAAAATAATAATAAAAAAAAACCAGATGCTAATTGTGGCACGGGTACCCACACTATATGTTGGAGAAAAACAAATCGAAAAAAAAAAAAAAAACAACAAAAAAACACGAATTTCATCTGAAAAAGCTAGTTAAAGATAAATAAAATATGGCAATATGGCATTTAAGACCAGCAGTCACACGTCGCTATGGCGACGTCAAATCAACGTCGGTGCAACGTCGGGACGTTGCACCGACGTTGATGTGACATTGCATAAACGTCATGACGTTGCACCGACGTTGATGTGACGTCATTATTACGTCATGTGCCTGCTGGGATACACGGGCGTGTTTCCGCAATATATTTTCAAGTTTAAACATATCCGTGATACCCTGTAAAACTTTCTGTACAAAAAAAAAGCGCTTTAAGTTTGTTTTTTCAAATGTTTTCTTGTTTTGAGGTATGCTCAAGAGATAATTTCATTAAGTTTCTCAATAAACTCACCATACGGGCATAAATGAGATCCAAAAGCGTTTATAGTATTGTTTTTCTTATTTCAGGTTCACGAAAAAGATTGCGGGTGTTTGGTTTGCTAGAACCGCCTGAAAAGATTTCTAACGAAGACCTCAATCTTTGGTGCAAATGCAACAAATTCAGCTGAAATATGAAATTTTAGCCCGTCAAAGTAGATCTCGATATTTTACTGTTAATGCTGGTTTATTTCGATTCTATCACTTAAATCGACAATACTAGTCGTAAGTTTGCTGATTACTTCACACCCAAATTTGGAATTTTATTACGAAAACACGCCTATACAAATACATTGCCACCTTTATCGCCGTAAAAAATGAAAAATTAAGATGAAAAATTGTGATATTTTTCTTATTTCTGCTCAAAATATAGATTGTGGGCACTCGTTAGAACCGCCTCATCGAGGCGGTTCTAACGAGTACCCACAATCTATATTTTAGAGCAGAAATAAGAAAAATAAGGTTTACCCCCGGAAACCCCAGTTTTACTATATAAAAGTGGGGTTCAAGGGGGTCAAAATTATATAGGTGTGTTTTCGTGATGATGCTCTTAATAACAATGTCAGAGAGGACATAATTTAGTATTGAAAAAAAAAATCCTATGCAATATTTCCTAATGAAATATTTTATACGCATATTTTCCTTTAAAGGCATTTATTCTGTAACAGTAAAACACACCGTGTGTCCATAATTGTTTTATTGCCCCCTGTGATATACTGACTATAGCAGATCAAAGGCGGCCCTTAATAGGGTGATTAGTAGCTCTTGTTGAATCCCCTGACTGAGACACTTAAGGGGAAAATCAATTATGTACACCAGTCAACAGTAAGTAATTAATTGATTTTCCCCAAGGCGGCCCCTTACCTGTTGAAGACAGAGGACTTCTCTCCAGTGAGCACTGAGGGCTACATAATATTATGTAATGAAATGATAGTCCTCAATAATCAAGAATAAATGCCTTTAATCTTGATTATTGAGGACTATCATTTCATTACATAATAGTATGTAGCCCTCAGTGCTCATGAACAGAAGTCCTCTGTCTTCAACAGGTATAGTCCCTGACAACCAATGTACTTCCTACATTGAAAACCTTTTAGGAGTCTGTGTATGTTCAGCAAAATATACTGGTTCACAACATTTGAAATAAAAACCATATGTCACCGTGCTGAATCTTAAGTAATCTGAACAAGAAGGAAACCACCCCAAACTGTATTCTCAGAAATATCAGAAAACAACCAAGTTAGTAAATAGCATGTCAAAAATGACTTTTGCCTAGCTTTTAAACATTTTTTCAGTCAGAATGATATATTAAAAGATACTGCAACCTAATTTTAGCCTATTTTTCAAGCCAAGATTTTTTTTTGGCAAAATCAATTTTGTCATTAACCAAAATATCTTTAAAAATAATTCATTGTCTGAAATATTTTGGACCATACAGAAAAATGCTACATTGAAAATTTCATAAAACAAGTTTTTTTCTGCAGAGGATGTTTTCAGAGAATAGATAATTAAAAGAAATTTGGGAGTCACCATACCAATTTCTGTTTTATTAAACAAACCGTTCCCCTATCCCCAGGTGAAATACATGGTAAAAATACATATAAATTCTATGAAAAGATGGTATATCACTGACAGATAACTTGAATTTACTTTTATATAGTAGCTGGCCATAATATGCATTAGAACAAATCGTTTAAGTAAGTCTGTAACAATTTAGATTGATCTGATCTTGAGTAAATGCCAAAAAAATAAAATTTTCAAAAATCGCAATGTTACTGTTTTCGTGAAGTTTATAGCCAAGCTGAACATGTTTAGTAATGAAATGAACCGAAAACAATATCTGTTCCACAAATTTCAACCATTTCCTTACCCAAGAACGGTAACATGTTGGCTCTGGCATAACTTTCATTTTTGATGATCATACGTAGCATTTGTCTTTAATACGAACAATTTCCAAACGACGATTGTAAACTCAAAATTTCCTTCGTTCGCTAAATTTCTTATGAATGATTTCGTACGCACGGTTTCCGATTGAACATTTGCAACCGCATAATTTCCATCGTGTGATTGAATAGAAACAAGAAACTAACACTAAACAGATTACCCCTTGTCCTGCTGAATATTTTAATCTGCCACACCCACTACTGATTATCAATCAATCAGACTACTTGATGCAAATTATTGCAAAACTTCACAATCTCAATAACAAACAATGTAGATCCTGATCAGATGGCTTCAAGACAAGGGTTAAAGACAGTTCTAAGAAAACACGTCTAACAAAAGTGATGCCATATGTTGGAGTCAGTTAGAATTGACAGGCTATTATTTTGAAGCGTTCGAAACTAAAGTCCAAACTGAGCAAAATACTAAATGATAATCAATGTTTTCTTTCTTCAGAAGCGCTATCCCATAATCCCCATGAGACTCTTATCCATGCGTTCTGCCTCTTGCCATAAGCCACATTTGCAAAATATAATAGCTAATAACAGTATTAGCGTCTCTTAAAGTCTTCGAAATGTCTGGAACACCTTATTTTAACAGAAAACAAGTTTGAAATGATATATGATCGCTTTTACCCATTTCATAAGGGAATATCCCAGGCTGTGACATTGTAAAACAGCACAGGCCCATATCAGACGCCGCAAAACGCGGCGTCTGATCAGGGTCTTCGCTGTTTGCAAATCTTCAGCCATTTGATAAAAAATATTTCTATAAGTAATTAGACCTAGCACCGCTAAATTTCAAAATCGACTCTACTCAATATGGTTGGAGAGAATCTGTTCAGCTAAAAATGTATTAATTTGTGTATTGTGTTGCTCTTAAATTGAAAATGCGGTTCTGTCTTTCTCTGGCTGCGTGATATGCCATGTTAAGGTGAACTTGCACACCTGAGAGAACCTTCTGCAGTTTTATTCCATTCGGTCCTTGAAAAATATAGGACGCCTAGAGGCGCTGTGGTTGAGTGGTTAGAGCGTGAAGGTCAACAACTCGCTCTAACTGGCTCAGGCGCTCCCGCGCATCGGGGCTTAGTGGAAAAGATTGAGCTTCAGGTACTTCCGCGCGGAGATGTAACCGACCGAACTTCAGTACTGGTTTTTGGTTGTTTCATTTGAGGTTTAACGTCCCCGTCAACACTGTAAGGGTAATTTTGCAGACGTTGCTTCCAATTTTGTGGGACTTTTATCCGACCTTGAGATGAAATGACATCTCAAGCTCTGCCGCCACACGAAACCAATAGGGTTTATAAGCACCGCTTTGCCTGGACAGGCTTAGATCCTCTAAGCGGTTTACCAGTACTCGTGTGCGGGTCGGTTTCAGCTCTGCGTGGAAGCATCATGCGGCCCATCTATTTCTTCAAGTTCAGTACTGGTTAACCGCTTAGTAGGTCTAAGCCTGTTCAAGAAAAGTGATGCGAGTCGGGCTGTGAACAACCTCAACACAAAAAAACAATCTCGTTCAAACATTACGAAAACACGCCTATTCAAATACAGTGTTACCTTTATCGCCAAAAACAAATGAAAATTTTGAGATGACAAATTGTGATATTTTTTCTTATTTCTGCTCAAAATATAGATTGTTGGTGCTCGTTAGAACCGCCTCATCGAGGCGGTTCTAACGAGTACCCACAATCTATATATTAGAGCAGAAATACGAAAAATAAAGTTTACCCATTTAAACCCCAGTTTTTCTATATAAAGGTGGGGTTGGTGGGGGGTCAAAATTATATAGGCGTGTTTTCATGATGGTCATTGATTGAAAGCCTTTCCCCTTTTACCCTACTTCCTTGGAAAATTAGAGGTAGCTAGAGGAGACGATTTTGCTCTGATGCCATATGTTGCTTACCCAGGTGGACCCTGGCAACCACTGCTCTTTGGCTACCGGGCACTCATACCTTTAACATATAGAGGATCTTGCGTAACTGAATGTATTAATCGAGTTGAGGAAAAAGGATAAGCTGAGCATTTTCCTCAACAGGGCTTCAGATGTCTTTTCATCTCAATGTCGGGTAAAAGTCCCACAAAATTGGAAGCAACGTTGATGGAGACGTTAAACCTCAAATCAAACAAAACAAAATCAACGAGTTTAAAAAAGTTATAATACTCATGTGCGAATGCAAGCCTTATTTTTATCATATGACCTATAAAACGCTTTTTATTTTATTTATATTCCGCCATAAGTAAACGGCGTCGTACGAGTAACGTCCCGGGACGCATCTAACTAATTTGCATATTTAATTCACTAGTGAATTACCGAATCTAACACTATAGGGATCAACCATGTTTTTTTTATGCATCATACTATTTGCCTGGTCCCCAGAAAGCTGTTTGAACATGAGGCCGTTACGCAATGGCCCTCCGCCGCCATCATGAAATTCTAATTCTAAAATGCTACGTTCAGGGCGATAGCGTTACGTCGCTCAATGTAATGTAAGCAAATCAAGGGCCATCTTGTGCTAAAAAAACAGTTCCAAATCCATGTTCAAACAGCACGCGAATTTCATGATTTGAACATGGTTTTGTTGTTAAGTACGGCTTTCGGTCTACATGACAATGGCTTCAAACCGCCATGCGCATAGGTATTTATGCAAGCAATTGCGTTACTCTATTCTCAGAATACAGCGGCATACTTTATATAGACAAACGGCGTTTGGTTCAATCCTTAGTTTAATTGCCTCATATAATAGTATACAAAACAGAACAAATACGCATGATCAATGATCTGACATTAACCTTTATCATGCTGGTCACGACAACCCTTACCTTTGCACATTACGATAATATACCCGTGCGACATTGTGCATTTTTCACATCTCCAAAATGGCTTCTTTTCTGATGAAAATCTGTGATATTTTTGTTAATTTTACTTCAAACATAGGTTGTGGGTGCTCGTTAGAACCGCCTCAATGAGGCGGTTCTAACGAGTACCCACAACCTATGTCTATGAGCAGAAATAAGGCAAATAATGTATACCCCACTAAACCCCAGTTTTCTCTATATAAAGTGGAGTGTAAGGGGTGTTCATTTCACGGACCTGTTAACGTGATGAAATAGTGTGAAAAAGCCATCTGATCAGAATCAGAACGCGGCATCTGTTCGGGGGATTCGCTGTTTACAGACTGTTCAGCTTTTTAAATACTTTTCTAAACATCACTTTGCTACACCTAAATGTCAAATTAGACTCGTGCTTTATATAAGGCGTAATGTAATATCCAATAAAAAGGGATGAACTCCGGAGACACAGACATAACAAGGACCTTCAAATTGTCAACTTCTTTTCAAGAACAATGCCTACAATATATAAGTTACTATCGAGATATTACCCTTTACCACTAGTGTGGGTGGTCTCTGTTCGCCGGCGTTATTACTTTTCTACTTACAATGCACAAAATCATAAACAGTGTTAAAATAAGTGTGTGTGTGTGTGTGTGTGTGAATTCGGGTTTAACGTCGCTTTCAACAATTTTTCAGACATATCACGACGGTGTCTGGTTGCGACAGGGAGCTCAATGCTGCCTCACTGAAGTATCATGTCCCAGACACATTACATGATACCACACCCAGTCACATTATCCTGACACTGGGTCGACCAGTCCTAGCTCTACCCCGTAAATCTGAGTGCCAAGCGAGGAGCAGCTATAGTACCATTTTTAACGACTTTGGTATGTCGCGGCCCGGGATCGAACCAGTGACCTCCCGTTCCCCGGAGCGGACACTCTGCCAACTGAGCTATCGGGGCCGGTGAGTGTTAAAATAAGAATTTACTCAATAAAAAAGTCATGGAAACAAAAAAAATCTATTTGTTAGCTTTGTTAGATTTGCCAGCGAGATATATCTTGGCGACTGTCAAGGAATATCTACGAGGGATGTTCGAGAACCTTTGCAAAATGACACGTTTTCTACGAGATATTAATTAGAGGTAGATATTTTTTGTCTAGTTACCCTGTAGCTAGAACACATCGTTTCATTCATTTAATTCAATTTTTGAAATCATTGTCATACTCATTGTTTGGTTCACCCATAAGGATTGGGTGAACTGAAGACCCCGTTGCATTTCTTGGCGTATTGTTCCTGCCAGATAGGTATTGTTTTCAATTTCGAAAAGCTCCCACGGGGTCAGGTCTGGGCTGTATGAAGGGTACGACAGTATATTGGCCTGTCAAGACTCCAAAATCTGTGCTGCAGTTGAGAATTTGTGGGCTGGAGTATTGTCATGTAATAAATCGACATGCTGGACGTACTTTTTTATGATTTTTTGTCCATGTTTTTCAGAACCACATTCTTATAGAAACAACAGACACACATATACTTTTGGAACAGAATCAACAAGAATGGCCCAGAGTTTCTAAAGTAAATGGCGTATAACACCGTCTTTGCTGTCTGTCTTTGTTTAGCAATACAGTGGAACTTCAATGACTTGAACACCTTTGGACCCTCGAATATCTGTTCGAGACAGGGGTAGTTCGAGCCACTGAGGGTTACTGTCAGGAAGCATAACGAAATACCTTTGGAGATCTTTTCGGTGTTCTATAATAAAAATGTATGCTGTGTGTACTCATTAGAATCGCCTCATCGAGGCGATTCTAATGAGTACACACAGCATACATTTGCAAGATAAAAGACTAAAATCTCCTAAAGTATCCCCCCCCACGTTTTCTCAAGTAGAGGATTTCCCGAGGGGCTCAAGAATGAGTTCGACTCAGCCATGGTAAACGAGCCATCGGTGTTCGAGCCATCGAAGTTCTACTGTAGTTGGTTTTAGGGCATGTTTCATGGCCCATATCATGTTATCAGTTTTCGCTTGAGCTCTTAAAATTGGACCCATATCTCTTCACCAGTTATCATACACGTCATCATGATAACACGTCCGTGAAACGAAGACCCTCTTAAACCCCACTTTATATAGAGAAAAGTGGGGTTTACGGAGGTATACATTATCTGCCTTATTTTTGCTCAAAAACATTGATTGTTGGTTCCACGTTAGAACCGCCTCATTGAGGCGGTTCTAACGAGCACTCACAATCTATGTTGAAAGCAGAAATAATGAAGATGTTATAATTTTTACCAAATATTTATCATTTTCTGACACCATGTTGGACACCTTTATTTCTTACGGACATGTTTTCCTAATGTTTTCTGATATTTTGGGTACTTCTTCAGCAGTTGTGATGGCATTGGCTCGGTGGATCCAGCGAGAAATTATCTTCGTAAACTTAAGAATTTTCTTCAGTAAGAAGTGGGGTGTTCTGAACCAAAGTTTGTCATTTGTGCCAGCTGTCTCACAGTGAAATGCGCATCTTTCTAAATTATGGACTCAACTTTAATCTAAATTTTAGAATCAATTCAAAAAGATAATTGATCGCCATAATAAATTGTTTGTTTGTTTGATTTGAGGTTTAACGTCCCCGTCAACACTGTAAAGGTCATTTTGGAGACGTTGCTTCCAATTTTGTGGGACTTTTACCCGACACTGAGATGAAATGACATCTCAAGCCTTGTCGCCCAATGAAACCAATAGGGTTTACTAGCATGGACGGTCCGCCTCGCACCGCGGTTCCTGGACAGGCTTAGATCCTTTAAGCGGTTTACCAGTACTAGTGTGCGGGCCGGATTCAGCTCTGCGTGGAAGCATCATGCAGCCCGTATATTTCTTCAAGCCCCTATGGGCTCGCCATAATAAATCGGGTACAATATAAATTATACATGCGACAGACAGCATGCATAGTTTTTAACCCATCCATGGTTGATGACTATGCTCCCTCTTTCATTGCACGACGTGGGTCATGTCTCTGTCAACTTAATTCTTTAATATTTGTACTTTAGTAGTGGTTGGCGCCTGATAATTTGAGCCAGCGCATGACAAAACCTACAATAAGACATGTGCGCCAAACGAAGACTCAGATCAGCCTGCGCATCCGCGCAGTCTGATCAGAGTCTTCTTTGTGCGCTCTAATGATAGCTAAGGGCCCAATGCTCCTTCATGCAGCAAGAGAAGTCTCTGGTTAGACTATATGGATGCGCAGGCTGATCTGAGTCTTCGGTGGGCGCACATGTCTTATTGTAGGTTTTGTCATGCGCTGGCTCATTTGTCTTTGGCTTGACTCTTCGTGTTCTACCTGGCGGTTTTCTTCCGCGCCAGCTTACAGTGTATGGAAATGGCTACGAGCCCTCATCTTTAATTCATCACAGTTATTCAATTTGACTCGTATTTCAGTTTGTTCTAACGTGTATGTTATTCTGTAATGGCCTATTGATTGGGTTAATTACCTTCAGGTGGATCAACTGTTTCGCATTACGCAAACACGCCTATACAAATACATTGCCACCTTTATCGCCGAAAAAATGAAAATTCTAAGATGAAAAATTGTGATATTTTTCTTATGTCACAATTTTTCGTCTTAAAATTTTCATTTTTTCGGTCATAAAGGTGGCAATGTATTTGTAGGCCTATAGGCGTGTTTGCGTAATGGCCCATTGATTGGGTTAAATACCTTCAGGTAGACCAACTTTTTCGTGTATTGTAAATAATATTAGAACCTGGAGTGAAGGTTGGACCCATAGAATAGATTTAAACTCCCAATGGTTCTCGTTACTGACCATCCAAATGTGGTGGTACTAATTTTGTTTATTTTAAATCGGATTTTCCGACGTTGTATGCGCTTATGTTTGTGTATTATTATTTATTTTTAATACATTTCTAACAATGAATTACCTATTTTACTCGGTGAAAGAAAACCCGATAATCGTTCAACAGTGAATTATTTCATTTCTTCGTTTCGAACGTTTTGACGTCATATTTGCTAGGCGACGTTGCTAACGTCGTTAGTAACAACAATAACAATAGTTGACGTTTGGCGGAAAATCTGATAAAATCATAGAAATCAGACTTCAATTTTCGCGTCCATTTGACGTTTTTGAGGAGAGACCTGCAACAAGAGGATAAAGTATTATTTTCTTGAAAATACAGTTCTGATTTCATGACATTTGTGCATCTGTATTTCAAGGACAGGATGATTTTTGCACTGAAATGAAAACAAGATGGCGACTGATTTCAAACTAAACCACGCCTTTTGAAATCCATACCCTGATTGGAACTATTTTGGTTGGAAATCAGAATGGTTGAATTTGAAAATTCAAATGTAAAACATGAATGAAAATGTAATAAAGAGTATATTTTGTTGTTTTGATTGATTACGGAGAAATTATTCACTCGTGTTCTAAGGTTTCTTGTAAAAAACTCGTTCGCTATCGCTCACTCGTTTTTTAACTCGGAAGCCTTAGAACACTTGTGAATTATTTCACCGTGATCGATCAAAAAAAAACGAAATAAACTCTATATAAATCATAAGACGTCGCGTCTGAGAGTGTAATAACGCCATGTAATAAATTCGATACGCCACTAGTGGATTAAATATGCAAATTAGTTAGATACGCAAATATGCAAATCAATAAATAAATAGAGGATCTTACATTTGTGTCCATGTATTATTGAATTTATTAAACTCGTTGAGGAAAAGGGGCAAAATGTTCGGCAAAGCCTCGCATTTTATCCCTTTTCCTCAACTCGTTAAATAAATTCAATAATACATGAACACGAATGTAAGATCCTATATTTAATAAATAAATAGCAGATCTTACATTCGTGTTCATGTATTATTGAATTTATTAAACTCGTTGAGGAAAAGGGTGAAAATGCTCGGCAAAGCCTCGCATTTTATCTCTTTTCCTGAACTCGTTTAATAAATTCAATAATTCATGAACACGAATGTAAGATCCTATATTTCGCAGGATCGATCCCGGGCTTCTCCAGACTTTCGGATGAGTCTTTAAACCGAGGTCCCGTCTCCGTATGACCTAAGCTGTTGGTGGGATGTAAAACTCGAACACTCACTCACTCACTCACACTCATTAATTGTGCCTGTTGTAGCTTGATCACCTCTTGTGAGAAAGAGGGAGCTATTTCTCTCCTCGTTGGGGAAAAGGGATAAATGCTGGGCAAAGCCTCGCATTTTATCCCTTTTCCTCAACTCGTTCAATAAATTCAATAATACATGAACACTAATTTAAGATCCTATATTTATTTATTTATTTATTTTCATTAATTGTGCCTGTTGTACCTTCATTACGAAAACACGCCTATACAAATACATTGCCACCTTTATCGCTGAAAAAAATGAAAAATTTAAGATGAAAAATTGTAACATTTTTTCTTATTTCTGCCCAAAATACAGATTGTGGGTACTCGTTAGAACCGCCTCGATGAGGCGGGTACTCGTTAGAACCGCCTCGATGAGGCGGTTCTAACGAGTACCCATAATCTATATCTTAGATCAGAAATAAGAAGAATAAGCTTCACCCCTGTAAACCCCAGTTTTACTATATAAAAGTGGGGTTCAAGGGGGTCAAAATTTTATAGGCGTGTTTGCGTGATGGAGAAAGAGGGAGCTAGTTGTTGTGCTGTTTGTGATTCTTTTTTTCTTTCTTCTTCCTTTTATGTTCTCCTCATTAGTTTTTCTCTCTTCCTCTTGGTTCCGTTGGTAGACTGTAATTTTCCTGGGCATATATTTCTATATTTACGGTAACTGCAGACCATAAAGGACGTCTGATTCCTGTTCGGAACTGAATTTTTATTAACCACCTGTATACTGTGGGAAATGGCATTTGTTTATCCCATAAATAAACCATCTCATCATGTATGCATTTGAGAGTCAATCCCAACCTATAGCTTTTGATACTCAATCCCAACTTATAGCTTTTGATACTCAATCCGAACTTATAGCTTTTGATACTCAATCCCAACTTATAGCGGGTTGCAGACGGAAGCAAGGGCGAGGATTGTGGCCATGTAAAATGTAAAATCGATATAAGCCCCCCCCCCCCACCACCACCACCACCCCCCAAGTGGAATTCGTTCCAAGGCGGTTCTTCTGTCGCGGTTTATTGTTGTTATGGTTTGTCTTTGGCTGTTTGTGTCGCTTATGTTATTTTATTTTGGATAGTCTTTTTGTGGGAAAGTAACTGTTCTTTTGGCTTTCCGTTGTTGGTGTTTCCATTGGGGTCTGTTGTTTCGTGTTTGTGTGTCTTTCCTTTTCGTGTCTCTGATGGGAGCTGTGGGTTGATTGTATCGATTCCTGATCATTGCCTTCACTTCTATTTTATATATCCTTGATTTCATCAACATTGTCTATTCGTTTTCTAGACATTTTCAACGCAGTGACTTTGAATATATCTGAACGCCAAAATTGTTTGTGAATTTCAAGTATATTTATACAAAATTTACAACTAGATCACTGACCATCTTAGAAAGGGCCCCACATAAAGCTGTCAAACTGCGATGGTATAAGCCTAAACAAATAGCGTACAAAGCATCGCAGGCAATACAAGACGACCTATAAATAGCCACATTGATCTTGACCTTGAACCAAGCCTAGCATTTGTGTGAAGTTACATTAAAACCCATCAAAAATGCGGACGTCAGAGTCATGACAAAGTTTTTTTTTCTAAAAATAGCCAAAGTTACCTTGACCGTGAGCCTAGGACCCTGAGAGGTGAAATTTTATCGAGATGTTATCAAACGCAACATTTGTTTGAGGTTATATTAAAATGCGTCAATAAATGTAGACGTTAGACTGATGACAAAGTTGTTGTTTTTTTCTTCTAAAAATAGCCATCTTGACATTGAGGCCAGGTTCCTGAAAGTCGAATTCGCTCGAGATATTATACTACGCAACATCTGTGTGAAGTCATATTAAAATCCATCGATAAAGGTAGGCGCTTGAGCGATGGCAATGTTTTTCTAAAAATAGCCAGAGTGACCTTGGCATATGACCTTTAGCCCAGGATCATTTAAGTCGGACTCGCTCCAAATATTATCATACGCAACATTTGTGTGAAATTAAATTAACTCCATCAATAAATGTAATTGCTATAGTAATGACATTGGTTTTCTAAAAATAGCCACAGTGACCTTGACCTTGAGCCCGAACCCCGAAAGTCAGACTCGCTCGGGTTATTATAATACCCAACATTTGTGTGAAGTTATATTAAATTCCATCAATAAATCTAGGCGCTAGGGTGATGACAGTTTTTGTTTTGTTTTTGGTTTTATTTTGTTTGTTTGTTTTTCTAAAAAATAGACATAGTGCCCTTGGCCTTGAAAGTCACTCGAGATATCATCACACCAAACATTTGTGTGAAGTTATATCAAAGTACATCAATAAATGTAGGAACTTTGACCGAGTTTAAGATTTTTGGTTTAGGTTTTCTAAAATAGCCACAGTGACATTGGCCTTGAGCCCTGGACCCTGAAAGTCGAACTCGCTCGAGATATCATCATACCCAACATTTGTGTGAAGTTATAATAAAATCCATCAATAAATGTCAGAGCTATGACCGAGGTTAAGTGTTTTAGTTAAGGTTATGACAAACACACGGACTGACTGAGGATTGGCTGACTGACTGACCGACTGACTGGCTGACAGGGTGATTACTATAGGGCGCCCACACTCCCGTGACGGGCCTCGTGTGGGGCCCTAATGATGACCACCGATCATATTGATTCTATACAGGTAATTCCCGTTATTGTCGAGTATACATTGCGCTTGCAAAAGTTTTCCAAAACCTGGGTGTCACCGTGTCCGGCTTGAGGTAAAATAATGATTCTAATGCACTTACGTATGTAACGCGACGTCTGATTGGATAACGTCAAAAATTTGCGACAGTATATTCTGCGATATACTGTCGGAAACCCGACGTCATCACGTAACGTCGCTTTTCATTGGCTAGCATTTGGTTTTACGAAGCTCACTGCGCTTGCCGCCTTGTGCAGAATATTACAATTGTTAGCTTAACAACCAAAAAAGTGCATTAGAATGGGGATAACTGTATTGAAAATTGTCATTTGGGGAGATAAATCGTCGGTTTTACGGTCGCAAATTACGTTTTACGGCTCCGCTAGCGCGTCGCCGTAAAACGAAATTTCCGACCGTAAAACCTCCGATTTACCTCCCCAAATGACAATTTTCAGTACAGTTATCCCCTAAATAACTGGAACAGAAAAGAAACAGAATATTTTATTCCTGATGAATTGGTATAAGCGTTTCAAACACTCAGTCCGATGCACGGGTCCGGGCACCTCCTCCAGCTGGAAATGCCCACATCGATCCATGGTTCTGTGGAATTGGCATAAGCGTTTCACAGTGATTCTTGAAAAAATGACCCAAATATGAAACCAAAAGGGTAGAAAAATGAACCTTATGGAATTTCGACTGATATGTTTTCTTTCGGTTTATTTCCACATTTTGACCCAAACTTTTACCCACACCATTTCAATAGTTTTTGAGTTTTTGACAGTAAAACATGCTCGTAACGGAGGAGAGTTTATATTTGTAAGCCCATGTGTTTGTTTCATCCAACAGTCTATGCTAACCCAATGGGTATATTTATGAAGTTAAACTCATAGCTTTTGCCAACAAACAACACTTCGTTGGGTTACTGATTGTCTGAATAAATAACGCTCACTTCTAAAATTGCTCGCCTCCGTAACATTTTAACTCACCTCCGTAACATCTCTTCCGTAACGATAAATTTCTCCCCACAGTCAGTAGCTAGGCCAAAATCCAATGTTTTGCTTTAGTGATTTGCTATTACTAGCACAAATAGCACTCGATGCACACAAAATGTTCCGATACCTATATCGGCTTAGGTTTTTACGTTACGGAGGAGAGAAGTTTCGGAAGTGGAGGACAATTTGTTTTTTATCAACAAAACCGTTGTCGTTTGACCAATGGTCAATATTATGTTTCATATCAGTACAATCTTATGCAATATATATGGCAATTAGCTTAAAGTGTTCCTTTCCATCCATTGACCTTTCGAAAGCACCGTTACGGAGGTGAGGCTCTGAAAAGTGACAAATTAATTATCCATTTTCAGATTTCATATTATGTTTATTTCGAAAAAAGATCAAACACTTAATGGTTTATTTATCAGAACATTCCTTTGGAGGGATATAAGACATAGTTGTAAGCAGAGAATTATTCCTGTCTGCACACTTTGACCAGATATAGATCCGTTACGGTAGGTGAGTGCTGTTTTAGCGACACCCTATTTTTACGGCATTGTGTCCAGACACTGAATGTAATAAGTCTTTAAAGTCTGCTAATTGTTTCCTAAGCATCGTATCGTTGAACCGCAATTGCAATCCCATTCCATCTAAACAATAAAAGGTTAGATACTTGCACTTCAGTATGTAACCATGCCTTGTGACATGGAAAAAACGCATACCTCGCTGGTATATTAATGGTGTTAACTCAGTAATCGTACTAGAAGGCATTGGTTTTAGAATTGGAAGTAAGTTCCTGAATATGCCTCTTGGCTTATATGGCTTATTTACACCCATAGACTGCGTTGTTTAGCCACCATGAAGGGACAAACATTAGCAACAGGGTATATTCAATATTGGGTCATTTTTTCAAGAATCACTGTTCAAACACTCAGTCCGATGCACGATCCATGGTCATGAAAGTTGGTTTAACAAGATGGCCATAATGACCCTGGATCGCCCATCTGATCCTTAGTTTCAAATAAAATGGCATGTACTATAAAGTTGAGACGATGGTTTGAGCATTTTGATTGATAGTGACCCAATGAAAATTTATGTGAAAATATTTCAAAATCAATCTAGATATTTTGGAGTAGAAGTCATTTTTAGGGTTGTATAGTTTGTAGCTCTGGTGGATATCTATTCTGTGGAGAGAAAGGAATATGGGAAATCCTTCGAAATCGTTTTCTTCTTTTTGTAGGATGATGCAATTCCAAAAAATCCTTTTTATACTAGAGCTGACTTGTATGTCATTATCTGGGCACAAGGTACCCAGACAGCGATATACAAGTCAGCTCTAGTGTCAAAAAGAATCCCTTGTGCCCAGATAGTGACATATAAGTCAGCTATAGTGTCAAAAGGAACTTTTGCAAGTGATTTCATTGGGCGGAAGGGCTGGAGATGTCATTTCATCTCAATGTCGGGTAAAAGTCCTACAAAACTGGAAGCAACGTCTCAAAAATGAACTTTACAGTGTTGTCGGGGACGTCAACTTCAAATCAAACAAACATGACATACACGTCAGCTCTAGTGTCAAAAGGAACTTTCTGAATTCTAGTCTCAAAAGGAACTTTTCGAATTACATCACCCTAAAAGGTTCAGGTCCTATAGCTCTCATCAAGACATGTATCAGTTTGCTATAGAAAGATTAATAACATGCAATAGTAGGACAAACAAACATTATACTGTAGTAATCACCAAGTGGCTTCTGAATGAAATACTGAGTATTCACGGTCATAGTCAATGAAAATCATAAACATGAATGAAGTTATAGTGACCATACATGGAATAGATTTGCTTGTCCTCATCTGTGATGTCACTGCTTACAAGTGCTATTGCACCAGACGGAGATGAACCGACTCACTAACTCATTATGCCTTGTGGTGACAAAGGGTGGGAAGAGTTAGCATCAGAAGCCAGACTTATGAGTCGGTGAGTCGGTGGTTCCCGTTGATAATACAAAGCTGACTGGGTCGGTTCCTAGTACACCAGATGGAGATGAACTGGTTCAGTCTCGTGGTAACAAGACAGGGTGTGTGTATGTGCGGATGTGCGTTTGTATGTGCATTTAGTCCTTCACTGATAAGCTCCGGCAATTCGTTGGACCGAGTAATGGCGTGGTGATTGTAATATTTTTACAACGAAAACCTTTGCATCTTTCTATAAGTAGTATAAGGGAGATGGGTCATATGATCGATGCTCTAGTTAGCCAGGATGGGTTTCTAAAAATAGCAATTCCGATTCGAACAAGTCAAGTTTGGACAAGTAAAAAATCTTTTGTTTGTATACCAGGCGACTATGAAGGGACTAATATTGGAGACTACAATAAGGTATTGAAAATGCGTCCGGCCTTAAAGCAACACACACACACCCAGCGTTGTATCCCTCACTGGTTATTTTGAAGGAAACTACACATAATGCCAAATTAATGTCTTCGAAAGCAAAAATTCCTTAGACTTCAATGTAATTTGATGTTTGCAAGAAAATTAATTATATTATCTTTGCTCATCTGATGTTAGTGAAACTGGCTTGATTGAAAAACTAAATTAACTAAGACATAAACAATCTTTGTTCTTTTTTCTGTGATCTTTCTTTATCAAAAACAGCAGTTTAAAAATAATGCAATTTGCGATAAATTCATTTTTCCATTGACGTCAGTGGTGACGTGACCAAAAATGAGGATATAAATTTGTTAATCAGGTTTAAATAGTTGCTGTTCCAAAGCTGCACATATAACAAAATCAAGAAAATTATATTTATTGCATTAATCATTTATGTTTTTAACTATGCCAGTTTTACCAAAATCGGGTGAGCAGAAGTAATATTTATAATTTTCTTGCAAACGTGAAAATACATATAGGTCTATGGGATTTTTGCTTTCGAGGACATTAATTTGGCACCTGACTATATATCATAATATGCGATTTATTTTACTGTCAAATGGGACTTATCTGCAACCTTTCTGTACTGATGAAATATATTTACAGTAACAATATCCGCGTATTCAATATGGCCGCCGCGCCGTGACATCATTCCCGCGCATGCGCAGTCCGTGACGCCCAGGAGCTGCCTGTACTACTTCTTTTCCTCAAATAACTAATTTAGAGAATCTTGCATGAATGTTCATGTATCTGAATTTATTAAACGAGTTGAGGAAAAGGGATAAAATGCGAGACTTCGTTGAGCATTTTATCTCATTTCCTCATCGAGTTCAATAAATTCAATAATGCATTAGCATGAATCAAGATTCTATTATCATATGACATTTCAATCGAATTTAATCCACGATTTTTGAACAAAAATGCCAATATACCGCAATTAATAAATGCGACGTCCTTAAGGACGTCGTACATGCAACTTAAAGGGCTTTTGTTTGCTTGTTTTGTTTGAATTGAGGTTTTCTGTCCCCATCAACACTTTTTGTCATTTTCAAGACATTTCCAATTTTCAGGGACTTTACCAGATATGGAGATGAAATGACATCTCAAGCCCTACAGTTCAAACAAGCCAACGTGGTCTATTTGAAGGATGGGTCGGCTCGCATCACTTTGCCTGGGCAGGCTTAGACCTTCTAAGCGGTTTACCAGTACTCGTGTGCAGTCGGTTTCAGCTCTGCATGGAAACATCCCAATCTGTTTCTCCGAGCCCCGACTGACGGGGCCAAAATGTAAAAGGTATGTTGTGTGTACTGATTAGAATCGCCACGATGAGGCGATTCTAATCCGTTCATACAACATTCCTTTATTTTATAGAAAATCGATCTGGCGATATGGTTAACCACAAGAAGTCGAATTACCTCTATCCTGAACAAACCCCGTGGTCCTAAAATTATTAACCATAATTCTTCCCACAGTTCTAGATATCAAGTTATTTTGTATAATCTGGGGAGTTCTTTTATTTTCTGATTTTCGCTTCAAAATATATGGTTTGTTTGTTTGATTTGAGGTTTAACGTCCCCGTCAACACTGTAAAGGTCATTTTGGAGACGTTGCTTCCAATTTTGTGGGACTTTTACCCGACATTGAGATGAAATGACATCTCAAGCCCTGTCGCCCATAAAACCAATAGGGTTTATTAGCATGGACGGTCCGCCTCGCACCGCGGTTCCTGGACAGGCTTAGATCCTCTAAGCGGTTTACCAGTACTAGTGTGCGGGCCGGATTCAGCTCTGCGTGGAAGCATCATGCAGCCCATATATTTCTTCAAGACCCTATGGGCGGGGGCCGCCAAAATATATGCCGTATATATACGAGTACTTATGTTGTGTATATTTGATTGTTTGATTTGAGGTTTAACGTCCCCGTCAGTACTGTAAAGGTCATTTTGGAGACGTGTACATACTTATTAGATGTTCTACGAAGGCAGTCTTTTGGAAGCAAGGACTAATGAACAGAAGTTAAAACTGAACAGTGATCAATTTATTCCTGGGCCAGACTAGTAATTCCGGCCAATTAGGCCTCATCGGTGACCGGCAAATATTTTCATAATTCCGCAGTGGACTCCATCACGAAAACAGGCCTATATAATTTTGACCCCCTCGAGCCCCACTTTTATATAGCAAAACTGGGGTTTAAAGGGGTAAACCTTATTTTTCTTATTTCTGCTCCAAAATATAGATTGTGGGTACTCGTTAGAACCGCCTCGATGAGGCGGTTCTAACGATAACAAACAATCTATATTTTGAGCAGAAATAACAAAAATTTCGCAATTTTTCATTGAAAAATTTTAAGTTTTACGGCGGTGAAGTGCACAATGTATTTGTATAGGTGTGTTTTCGTAATGAATGATGGAATTATAACCAAGCCTATGATGAAGGGCAGGGAGCCACATAGATCGATCTGGCGGTGTGATTAACTAATATTTGTCGAACTACCTCTGTCTCAAACGAATTCCGTGGTCTCAAAGGTATTCGAGTTATTGAAGTTCGACTTACACCTTAAATATGTTCTAGAAAGGGTTATCCTTTGGAAGCAAGGAATACACCACAGAACTGGAAAATATGGAGTGTACATGTTTTCTGGGCCAGACTAGCTAGTTTCGGCCATTTAGGCCTCATAAGTGACCCTAAAATATTTTCAAAATTCCACAATGGAATCTATGATCCCAAAGGACAAGAAAATATAAACTACACTATGGTGTAGGGCAGGGAGACTTTTTACGGCCGCCACACATTCCCAGACAACAGCTGTAGTGACGTTAAATAGGTTCTAGAAAGGGTTATCCTTTGGAAGCAAGGAATACACCACAAAACTGGAAAATATGGAGTGTACATGTTTTCTGGGCCAGACTAGCTAGTTTCGGCCATTTAGGCCTCATCAGTGACCCTCAAATATTTTCAAAATTCCACAATGGAATCAATGTTCCCAAAGGACAAGAAAATATAAACTACACTATGGTGTAAGACTAATCGAAGATACAACTGGTAGATTGTCCCGCCAGTTTTCAAAGGGAGACAACTTTCGGGACTTCCTGGTTGCTTTTCTATAAAATCTGTCCAGTGGAGAAAAGGCCTACTCTTGAAAGAAAGAATTTGCTCCTCAGGAGCAAATTCTTTTATTTAAGAGTTGACCCTTATTGACATGGGAGGCAAAAAAATACTTTTGCAGGAGTTGCCTCCCCTGAAGGTGTATCATTCACCTAAAGCCCCAATAGAATATTCTCGGAATACAATAATCATTATACTAAGGGATAACATGAGAAGACGTTTATTTACTTATTTCTTCGGAATTAAATTTGACTTAATTAAGCTATTGTTATGCTACTTGAATAAAGACAGATGTCTCATTCTAGTGATAAATGGTTCTTTTGTCGTTATTATCAACGTTACAATCATAATACAGATCCGTAGTGATGAATCAGATGAAATAAAAGTTGTTTCATCCCTGAATTCGCCGCCCCGCCCAGCGGGGCTTGAAGAAATAGATGGGCTACACAATGCTTCCACGCAGAGCTGAAACCGACCGCACACGAGTACTGGTAAACCGCTTAAAGGATCTAAGCCTGCCCAGGCAAAGCGGTTCGAGTCGGACCGCCCATGCTTATAAACCTGACAGGGCTTGACATGTCATTTCATCTCAATGTCGGGTAAAAGTCCCACAAAATTGGAAGCAATTAACGTATCCAAAATGACCTATACATTGTTGACTGGGACGTTAGACCTGAAATCAAACAAACAAAATCTCTGAATTCATTTGCTGTTTAAGCTCTCGGAGATATTGCACCGATGCCGTGAGTTAGAAATCTTCCACGTGGACAGAACAAATTACTTGGAAGGACTAAGGGCTGGATCAAGTTTAATCGATTTAAGACCTTTCCCCACCCCCACCCCCACCCAGTAAAATTTTCTACTGATCGTTACAAAGCGGCGCTTCTGTTGTGTGGTTTAATCTTGTCATTGTTTGTGTTAAGACTTATGTCCTGGTAATATATTTTATTTTGGATAGTCATTTGGGGTGGGTGGTGGGGTTGGGGTTGGGGCTTTCTACCTGTAATGTGTAACCCATTACGTGCGGGAACCTAGTCTGGCCCCATTTCGTCTGTCTGTTTTTGGAAGGGACACAAACTTTGCATAGCTTATTTTTCTTATTTCAGTCCCTTGGCTAGAAAGAATTTGGTGATCTCGAACGTTTTTAAAGGCCACAGGCCCCACGTAAACAGTCCATTTTGGGCCTAAATTGACTTGTCTGCACTCTATCTCACAAACGAATTGATTAATTTTAATCAAACTCGGTAAAATATATCATTACAACATACCGCAGATTTGGTTAGATTTTGGTGACCTTGAACTTTTTCAAGGTTACAGGTCACCCGAAACAGTCAATTCTGGGCCAAAACATGGCTTTTCTGCACTCTGTCTCATTATCGAATTGATGAATTTTAGTCAAACTTGGTACAATATATCACTATGTCATACTGCAGATTGATTTAGATTTTGGTGACCTTGACCTGTTTTTGCAAGGTCACAGACCCACCAAAAATGTCAATTTTGGGCCAAAAATGATTTGTCTGAACTCTTTCTCATTAACGAATTGATTAATTTCAATAAAACTTGGTACAATATATCATTACAACATATCGCAGTTTTGATTAGATTTTAGTGTCCTTGACCTTTTTCCCCCAAAACAGTCAACTTTGGGCCACAATTGCCTTGCCGTTCTGCACTTGGTACAATATATCACTATAACAAACCGCAGATTTGATTAGATCTTGGTGACCTTGACCTACTTTTTTCAAGGTCACAGGACCCCCTAAAAAGTCCATTTTGGGAACAAAAATGGCTTGTCTACACTCTATCTCATTAACAAATAGATCAATTTTAATCAAACCTTGTACAATATATCATTACAACATACCACAGATTTGACTAGAGTTTGGTGACATTGACCTTTTTTCAAGATTACAGAACCCGAAAACAGTCAGATTTGGTTAGATTTTGGTAACCTTGACTTTTTTTCAAAGTCACAGCCCCCCCCCCCCCCCCTCACACACACACACACCGAAAAAAAGGTCAGCTTTTGGCCCAACATGGCTTGTCTGCCCTCTATATTAACGAATTGATTAACTTTAGTCAAACTTGGAACAATATATCATTACAACACACCGCAGATGTGATTAGATCTTGGTGATCTTGACCTTTTGTCAAGATCAAGGGCCCCCAAAACAGTCAATTTTGGGCCACAAAAGGTCTGTCTGCACTCTATCTCATTGATTCAACGAATTGATTAATTTTAATCAAACTTGTTACAATAATAGATTTTGGTGACCTTGCCCCTTTTGAGGCTCACAGGCCCCGGCATACAGCCATTTTGGGCCAAACCTAGTTATTAAAGTTAAATGGGTGTTTAAGATACATTTATCGTGGTTGGGGTAAATTGTTTTCCTCTGAAAGTATTTCTAGTTTCATAGTATTTTTTTCTTATGTTTTCAGAGAAAATAAAACTTTATATTAAATGGGCCCCGTCAAGCAATTTTGGTACTTATCGCCTATGCGATCAGCGAAGGTTCAGGCGAGCCTGCGCATCCGCGCAGTCTCGCCAGAACCTTCGCTGCTCGCTCATACAAGCAGTGAATCAAGAGGAACCTTCAGACAGAAAGCCATATCCCTGGCCCCTCTGAATGGCTGGGCATGCGAAGTTAAAATTTGTCATGACGGAATGCTCGAAGACACAAATTCGCTTGGCGGGGCTCAAATGTGAATCATTTGCCTTGCAAATGGTTTACATGTAATGTCAAGCCTTTTTGTCTATGAAAAATAATTGTAAAATGCCACCTGGTATACACTAAGCAGCTGACCAAAGAAAATGCCGACGGCGAATACTTGTTAACTTAGCAATGCACTACTTTCCAAAACATGATCGCTAGCCCCCGCCCATCGGGACATGAAGAAAAAGATGGGCTGCATTATACTTCCACTCAGAGCGGAAACTGACCCGCACACGAGTACTGGTAAGCCGCTTAGAGTATCTAAGCCGGCCTAGGCAATGCAATGCGGTGCGAGTCGAACCGTCCATGCCTATAATATGTTTCAGAAAGGGTTAACCCTTGGAAGCAAGGAATACACCATAGAACTGGACAATATGGGGTGTACATGTTTTCTGGACCAGACTAGCTAGTTTTGGCCATTTAGGCCCCCAGTGACCCTCAAATAATCCCAATTGGTTTCAATGGGCGGCAGGGCTTGAGATGTCATTTCATCTTAATGTCGGGTGAAAGTGCCACAAAATATGAAGCAACGTCTCCAAAATGACCTTTACAGTGTTGACGGGGACGTTAAACCTCAAATAAAACAAACAAACATGATCACAAAGCTGCGTCTTCCATTTGACATTCTCTATCATGGTTTGAAGAATTTCATCCACCTTTTGGTAGGCAAGCTCTTCTTCTATATCATCGAAATCCATTCGATATGGAATTGGTCTGTCTTTTATTTTGGTCTCCACATATAATGTACCTATCGGTCTTACTGGGGACACAATCCACTTGTGTGGGTTGTATTTCCTAAGGTGTCCGGTGCTTTTTTTGCATAGGCCCAAACAGATTCTTCGCCGGTTTCTCCTTGGCTACTAGATAGTCTGCTAGTCTACCAGCCTTTTGCAAAGTCTTACCTAAGTTTCCGGAGTTCTTCTAGTGTCTTTCCGCACGACAGTTCTGTTCTTTGTTTACTCTAGCTCTTCCTCGAGACCCTCGGTTTTGGCTTCTAGCTCAAGACTACTTTCTGTTGTCACATTGAGCTCTCCTACGGGACTGTCGGTAGGTCGGCCTTACCAAAGATTGATTGGGCCTGTGTTGCCAAAGGCTTTGGCAGCTGGCGTACTCACATGTATATCTGGGAAGGTACCATATTTTTCTAGTTGGTGTGTCGGTGTCAGTGTGCTTCGTCCACAATTGTGACAGTAGGTTGTTGCTGTTTCGTGGTTTGTATTTTTTATGTCTATGCCCGATTCTATATAATCAAGTATCATATCCTATATATCTATACCCAATTCTTTATATGTTTGGAACACAGTGGAGCTACGATTCCTGGTCAGAATTGGAATATTCGTGTAACAAGTCCAACTACAGCGTGCGCTGTTTTGCACTTCTAACAACACATTCACTGCTGCACACATATCAGAACAATTTATCTACACAGTGCCAAAACCTCATAGAATTTATAACTTGCGATGAACCCATACATATATACGGGCGTACCAGTGCAACACGCCGTGTCTGATATAGGATTAAAGTGCTTGTGCGCTCCCGTCCATCGGGCTTGAAGAAATAGACTGGGCTGCATCGTGCATCCGCACAGACATGAAACGGATCAATATTTAGAGTAATGATAAACAGCTTTGCCCAGGATAATAGTTCGTCTGTCATTACTGACAATGACCAATCTGAAACATGTTTGAGAAATGTTACTGTTTGTGTGTTCTAAGATGACTGATCAAACCGATTCGGGCTCTGAACTGTCTGTTGCAGATAGCGCAACAGAGGCTAGAGTAAGAAAGCTCTGTTGATGATGCCATAGCTCTGACTTTGCGTTCTATGTGTTTCTGGTTAGCTTCACTGATTCTTTTTGCCCAGGATAAGTGGTAGGAGTCAGCCCGTCCCTTAAACCCTAGTAGTTTCTTCGGGCGAAAGGGCTTGAGGTGTCATTTCATCTTAATCTTTTAGTCCAACAAAATAGGAAGCATCGCCTCCAAACTGACCTTAATAATGTTGATGGGTACGTGAAACATTAACACAAACAAAATGCACTGCTTGCTGCAATACCTATTTTGTTTGCTGTTATTGTTGGTGTTGTTGTTTACTTTGTAGCCTCAAGCAACAAAATAAACCAGATAGCAATAAAATCTGAAGTTTTGGTCCAGTTGTTCAAAGCCTAGTTAGCTTAAATAGCTCGTTAGTGGTCATAATGTTAACAGTTACTTTTTTTTTGGGGGGGGGGGGGGGGGTTGTTTGATTTGAGGTTTAACGTCCCTGTCAACACTGTATAGTCATTTTGGAGACGTTGTTTCCGATTTTGTGGGATTTTTACCCGACACGGAGATAAAATTACATCTCAAGCCCTGTCGCTCAATGAAACCAATAGGATTTATAAGCATGGACGGTCCGACTCGCGCCGCTTTGCCTGGGCTCTAAGCGGTTTACCGGTACCGTGTGCGGTCGGTTTCAGCTCTTCGTGGAAGCATCATGCAGTCCATCTTTTTCTTCAAGCCCCGATGGGTGGGGGCTAGTTAACTGTTCTAGCAAGAACAATATCTAATATTTTGGTATTTTTGCTGAATAAATGTGAAAAGCTGCTCACATTTTTCAGCAAAAATATTAGCATATTTGCCATAATAAATGATCAGTTTTACCGATATGTTAATTAATGACGTCGTTAGTTTTGAACAACTGGCCATCGGTTTGGAGTTCAACTACCCAGCCAGCACTATTTAGGTCATGTGGAGTATGTATACCATAGCCAAACTTTGCTTGAGCAGGCTTATACATCAGCGATTCACCAGGACAGTGAACGCACATTCTTTCGCCAATAATTGACGACTGCCCTTCTTGAATCAGTGAAAGGGAAAAATTGATCGTGGAAAAAAATCAAGATGTATCTACCCGATCCGAAATTTAAAAGTGTGCCCGGACTGTTAATTTGTCATGAATAGGTTGATGTTTAATCTTATATGAAACCCATATCTGCCCCCAAAATGGAACATTGACAAACAGTGAAGAAAACATAGATCTAACGCCAAAACAAACTAGAGCGCGCAGTCGATGGCAAGCCATCGCAAATCCCCACGTTTTCTCCACAGTAGGTCAAAATTTGACCTTTTGACCCCTCCCCAGGGCCCCTGGGGGCGGGGACAAAAACAAAATGTGCTCTTGCGCAAGCCATTCATGTAAGCAACTCGCATACCAAATTTGGTTGAATTCCGGCTAACGGTTTAGGAGGAGATAGCCGGACAGACAGACGGACAGACAGACAGACGGGCGGACGGACGGACGGACGGACGGAGGCGATAACAATATCCCCACTTTTCGTTGAAAAACGTGGGGATAACAAGATGTGTTTGTGAAACACTGATGCCCCCGGACAGCGCATGTTAACTATGAAAGCAGTATCAATAAGCAGTCGAAAGGTATGGCCAATGTTTAAGTCTTAAACGTAGGTCAAGGTCACAAGGTAAAAAATTATGGGATCGTTTGAATAGTCTTGTGACACAGAATGCACATATGAAAGCTCTAACACCTACCAATGGAAAGTTATGGCCAATGTTAAAGTTTTTAAAAAGTAGGTCAAAGGTCAAGATGACGAGGTCAAAACTTATGGTACCACTGGAAAGGTCTTGTGAAAAAGAATGCATATGTGAAATATGAAAGCCATATCACTTACCAATCGAAAGTTATAGACTATGTTAAAGTTTTTAAAAAGTAGGTCAAATGTCAAGGTCACGAGGTCAAAATTTATGGTATCACTAGAAAGGTCTTGTGAAAAGGAATGCACATGTGAAGTATGAAAGCCATACCAATTACCAATCGAAAGTTATGGCCAATGTTAAAGTTTTTAAAAAGTAGGTCAAAGGTCAAGGTCAAGGTCATGAGGTAAAAATTATGATACCACTGGAAAGGTTTTGTGATAAGGTATGCACATGTAAAATATGAAAGCTCTATCTATTACCAATCGAAAGTTATGGCCAATGTTAAAGTTTCTAAAAATTTGAAAAAAGTAGGTCAAAGGTCTAGGTCACGAGATCAAAAATTATGGTACCACTGGAAAGGTTTTGTGATAAGGTATACACATGTGAATTATGAAAGCTCTATCTATTACCATTCAAAAGTTATGGCCAATGTTAAGGTTTTTGTAGACAGACAAACGGACAAACAGACAGACAAACCAAAAACTATATGCCCCCGAATCTCTTAAAATCCAGGGACATAAAAACAATAATAATAAAAAGTAATAAATAAATAAATAAAATAAAATAAAAAGATAAATAAATAAAACGGCGTCGGATCCAGGTCTTCACACGTGCATATAAAAAACCATTGCATTATAATCATTACCATCACGTGAACAAGTCCTTGAAATAAACACCCTTGTAAACACCACTATTTATACTCTGAGTAGAGAAAACTGGGGTTTACGGGGGTATACTTTATTTTTCTTATTTCTGCTCTAAGACATAGGCTGTGGGTACTCTTTTGAACCAACTCAATGAAGCGGTTTTAACGAGCACCCACAACTTACGTTTGCAGTATATACAAGAAAAAGATCACGGATTTTCTTCAGAAAAGTAGCCATTTTGGAGATGTGAAAAAATGCAGTATGTCACACAGGAGTGTTAAATTATTGCTATGCAATGAAAAATAAATATGTTCTATAGAAAGGTAATCCTTCGTAATAAAAAATTACAACACCAAACGGAGAACTGCAGAGTGTACAAGATTTTTCTGGGGCACAATAGATAGTCTCAGCCAACTAGGCCTCATCAGTGACCCTATCATTTGAGATGTTGTTAAGTGGAGGATTCTTTGTGTTTATGTCGTAGGCCAATGTGGATTTACGCTTTGTTAGATTTTCTGTTTTGAACCTCGATCTCATGTTTTGTTTCTGTTTCTGATATAAACGACTATTGATTTACATTAATTAGTTTCATATTCCCCGTGATGAAACAGTGTTGAGCCGGGCCCTGAGAAAATATTCCCTATCGCATTGACAACCAGCAATGACTCTGGCGAGACTGCGCATGCGCCTCTGCGCATGCGCAGTCTCGCCAGAGTCTTTGCTGTTCGCAGACACGCAGCGGACACATTGCGGTAGCCATGCATCTAGCCCAATCAGTAGACTGCGCATGCTAGACTGAACGTTGTCTGATCGCCAGAGCGATAAGAGACCTTTTCTCCTGTGCCGGCTCAATCCGTTTCATATTCCCTTGATGCAACGATTGTTTTCTGATGTGTATAAATATTTTAGTATTTATTACATTGGTATCTAGTTACGAATCTTCTTGGTGCCAGGCAATTCCATGTTGAACATGTCTGCAGAGCCATTTGACATGTTCAAGCTTGACAAAAAGTACATGTACGTATATCTATCCATCTACCCAGCCTATTATTTGAGCCCCGCCAAGCGAATTTGTGTCTTCGAGCATTCCGTTATGACAAATTTTAACTGCGCATGCCCAGCCATTCAGGGGGGCCAGGGGTATGGCTTTCTGTCTGAAGGTTCCTCTTGATTCACTGCTTGTATGAGCGAGCAGCGAAGGTTCTGGCGAGACTGCGCGGATGCGCAGGCTCGCCTGAACCATCGCTGCTGGCATAGGCGATAAGTACCAAAGTCGCTTGACGGGGCCCATCTGATCATGTACGTACGTACATACCGACGTACGTAAATACGGATGAACGCTAACGTACCAGGCGGATTCACTATTAAAATTTCAGCTACGTTTGGTTCACGTTTTCACAACAGACACATGACGTAATTGTGACGTTACACCAACAGCGATACAACGTCATGACGTTTAATCAACGTCACATCTATGTCGGTGCAATGTCATGACTTTGCACCGACGCTGATTTGACGTTGACCTGGTGACGTGTGCCTCCGTGAGGGTATTGGGTGTATACAGCTAGTTAACCTTAGCACAAAATAGTTAATTATTTGACTCCTGCAAAAGATTTCGAGATTTACGGGGTTACGAATGCACTGTCAGGGAGGCAATTTTTGGTTGATTTTGTAAATTTACTAAGAACATTAGCTTTTCGTTGTTGATGTCCACGTAACAATCAACGATTTGTAAGAAATCAAGGTATCAGTTATTTATAGAAAATAGACACGTTATTATGCCCCCAAACCGAAGGGGAGTGGTACGGGGGGGGGGGGCAAATTGTTTTTTGGTGCGAATCCCGTTTGCGTCGGCGTCGGCGTTGGCGTCGGCGTAGCCTGTTTGTGGCACCATATATCCTGAATTTGTGGATGAATTCTGATCAAACTTGCATGGTAACATCATTAGGAAGGGGAAAACAGCGGGTAGGTTTCGATGGCCGTGACCTCATTTTCAAGCCCTTCTCACAACTGTCAATGTTTGGCCAAAAATGGCTTGTCTGCGTTCTATCTAAATAACGAATTGATGCATTTTAGTCAAACTTCGTACATCACTGCAACCTTCCAACTACCAAAGATCCAAAGCTTCGATTAGATTTTGGTGTCACTGACCTTATTTTCACGATCAAAGCACCCACCCACCCACCCACCACCTCCCCCAAAATTAAAGAGTCATTTGTGGCTTGCATCACGAAAACACGCCTATATAATTCTGACCCCCTTGAACCCCACTTGTATATAGTAAAACTGGGGTTTGCTGGGGTAAACCTTATTTTTCTTATATCTGCTCTAAAATGTAGATTGTTGGTACTCGTTAGAACCGCCTCCATGAGGCGGTTCTAACGAGTGCCCACAATCTATGTTTTGAGCAGAAATAAGAAAAATACTACAATTTTTTTATCTTAAAATTTGTATTTTTTCGGCGATAAAGGTGACAATGTATTTGTATAGGCGTGTTTGCGTAATGTCTGCACCCTTTCTCGTGAACAAATTGATAGAATTTGGTCAAAACGGCACAATGTATCACACTAACCTACCAACGGTTTGATTAGATTTTCGTGACCTTGGCCTTATTCTAAAGGGAACAGACCCCCTAAAAACAGTCAGTTTTGGCCTGTCTGCACCCTATTTGATGAATGAATTGATGAAATTTGGCCAAACTTGGTACAATATATCATTGCAAACTACCAAATATATGATTAGATTTTTGCGACCTTGACCTTATTTCAAGGTCACTGGCTACTGAAAACTGACACCTTTGGACAAATAATGGCTTTTCGGCACCCAGTTCATTTAATCCTTCAAGAATGTTGGACAAACTTTGTACAATATAGATTGCAACCTTCCAAAGATTTGATTAGATTGCGACGGTGGTAACAGGCTCCCAAAAACTTTTTTCCCCCCAAAATGGCTTGTTTTCACCTTAGCGTTTGGTGACCATTACCTAGTTTTCAAGGCCAAATGGGTATTTAACTTATACTTATGGTTGGTAACACTAGTTTCCTCTGAAAATATTTCTAGTTCTTATCGCTGTGAGGTCACAGTGTTGCGGAAGAGGGTAATCATTGGATTGTGTTGAATTTTGAAAAACATTGTAGACCCAGATAAGGGTCTACACTGCTTGCTTACAGTACAGTAATTTTGGTAGGGTGACAATCTGGACCAAAAAAATGGAAACCCATACCCCCCCGTATAACAAGACAAGTCATACACCAAAATGTTCGGCAGGATCCGTAATATCTGAAACTGCCGGCATAAATTGGCATAAATGATGGCGAGCTGAGAAATCCAAGATGGCGTCCAAGATGGCCGCCCTAGCCGTAAATTCCAGTTTTTCGTAAAATATGAATACAAATACCACAAATCATCTTACAAACTTATTTTAAATTATTTTTCTGGTGTAGAAAGAAGATTTGTGCTAGAATATAGATAAATTTTTTAGGTTTGACTTAAAAACCGGTGAAAAAATGATATTTTATTGTTTTTGTGTCTAGTTTCATAGGTGGAACATGAAAGCAATTCTGGTGTTTAAAAATTAAACAGTTTTTACATATCTATTGTTTTATTTTAACTAAGACACTATTCTAAACTACATTTAACACTATTCTAAAATACATTTATGGTTGGTTATGACTTTTTTACCATCAATTTAGCCCCAGGATTACCCCACCCACTCAGTTTACCAGTAAAATGCATTCACATAAATGCTCACACACAAGGGATTTGTAGGCGTGTGCTTCATTTTAGACAATTTAGTAGTAGTGGGCATTCACAATAATGCTTAGTTCTGTTTTTATATCGCCACGAAAACATGCCCATATGTTTTTGACCCCCTTGAAACTCACTTTTATATAGAAAAACTAGGGTTTTCAGAGGTGAGCATTATTTTTCTAATTTACGCTTAAGGACATAGCTTGTGGGTGTTTGGCAGCATCCACGTTGAGAGGGTTCTAAGGAGTCCCCGCAATCTATGTTTTGAACAAACAGAAATATCATTCATTTTTATCTGGATTTGTTTTTGTGGGGGTGGGGGGGGGGGGGGGTGGTAGTAAACTCTTCCAATGAATTTGAATTATGTGTGTTTTCGTAATGTTATGTATTGAGCCATTTGAAACACCACCTCTTTATAATACTGTTTTCTGAATCCAAGCATAAACCTCTTAGTTAAACAGTTATATATCCAAACAAAAAGGTAGAATAGTGTAAAATAACTTCCTTTTAATGTTTTTTTTTTTTTTTTTTTTTTTGTCATTTTTTCAATGCAATTAGTTAGGGGTTTTGGCTTTGAACAGTGTAAGAAAAAATGTGTTATAAAACGATTGTGCTGTACTAATAGGCCATATGAGACTACAAGTACATGTTTTAAAACTGTCATAGTCCTCGGTATGAACATGAGCTAGTATTGTAAACAAGTCCTTACACATGTCAGTTTTTGTTTGTTTGTTTGTTTGTTTGTTTGTTTGAATTGGGGTTTAACGTCCCTGTCGACACTATTATGGTCATTTTGGAGACGTTGCTTCCAGTTTTGTTGGACTTTTACCCGACATTGAGATGAAACGACATCTCAAGCCCTACCGCCCGATGAAACCAGAAGGCTTATATGCATTGGATCTGACACACACCGCTTTGCCTGGGCAGGCATAGTCCTTCTTAAAAGCAGTTTACCAGTACTCGTGTGTGGTCAGATTCAGCTCTTCGTGGAAGCACCATGCAGCCCAATCTATTTCTCCATGCCCCAATGGGCGGGGGCGACTTAGTTTGCTTGTTTGTATTGGGGTTAAACCGCCCAGTCAACACTATTTATGTGATTTTTGAGCTTGTCAGTTTACTTATCCACACTTTTCCTGGGCAGTCTTATACGTACGTGATTAACCAGTACAGTGCACATTCTTTCGCCATAAACTGACAACTGCCCTTCTTGAATCAGCGGAAGCGAGATAATGACCGTAGAAAAGATTTCATGATCAATCTCCACGAAAGAATGTTGCCGACCCCGGCAGGTATCAAACCCGCTTCCTACTGATCACCATTTAGGCACTTACAAATGTAAGACATATTCAAACATGCTTTACTACTTGCAAGCTTGAGTTTGTTTGTTTGTATTGGAGTTTAACGGCCCAGTCAACACTATTTAGGTCATTTTTGAGCCAGTCAGTTTACCTATCCACACTTTCCTGGGCAGGCTTATACGTAAGCGGTTAACCAGTACAGTGCACATTCTTTCGCCAGAAACTGACAACTGCCCTTCTTGAATCAGCGGAAGGGAGAGAATGACCGTAGAAAAGATTTCATGATCAATCTCCACGAAATAATGTTGCCGACCCCAGCAGGAGTCGAACCCGCGTCCTCCTGATCACCAGTCAGACTTGCAAGCTTGAGTACATGGTTGTACTTTCTATGAGCAAATGCAGTCAACACTACACTGATCAGGCTATTTACAACCATATCAGTTAATAGAGGGAGGCTGCTTGTGTCTGCTTTGAATAACCCAATTTCAGGATCAACCATATGCCCTAGGTCTATAGGGCTAGGAAAATTAATTTATATTTTATAGCTCCCCATCAAATCAGTAGCTGATATGTACACCTGTACAAATGGAGCAAAAAAACTATTAGTTGGTGGTATATGACTAGGTCTAACTCTGGATTTTTGGAGCACCATTGTTGTCTAATGTGTTTGTCTGAACAGCAAACCTACAGAAAAATTGCTGCTGCCTTAACTGGCCCTGAGACATTTGACTCAATACCAAGATCTGAAATCTCTTGAAGCTTGAAGTCTGATTCAGGCATTCTTCTTACCTATTCTATGTAAAGAAGAGCAGGTATCACATCCTGTAAGGTAATACAGACAGCATAATTGCCCTTTCATCTGGCTGTAGCTTCCTGAAAACAGTGTGAACTGAAATACCTGGTGCAGTCAGCATGAACACCCTTCCTGCCTGTCCTGAAGAATATGTTATCAATAATAAGCTGGCTAAAGTGAAGCAGAAGTAGAACGAAAACATGGGTATATGGACTGACCAGAGCAGCTGTGTTAACTCCCAGAGAACCTGCAAACTGCAGGTGCAAAATCATTCTACTATCGGCTTCTTCATAGTTGTAATTGAGTTAATGCTGAGCAGCAACAACCTCACTGGATACTTTCAGAGATTTGTTCTCAAAATAGAAGTAAAGCAATGATCAAGAATCGATACAATTAATTTACACCTCCCATCAATGACTCTAAAGGGAAAAAAAACACAAACATGAAGTAACTTGATGGAAACAACAACAGAGGAAAGCCAAAAGGACAGTTACTGTCCCACAAAATGGCAAACTGGCTATCCAGTTATATTATAGGAATCACCCACAATGAAGTTATGAACAAGCCCTTATAAGATGGTTTTTATCAAGACTCATTACTGCTAAGTATGCCATGCATAGTTGCAAGCTCTAACAAACACCACACCAATACACAGGCTTATAATAAGTCTATTATTTATTTCACAATGACAGTTTAAAATTTATTGGACTGTTTTTCCTGACATTTGGACAATTTTGTTTGTTTGTTGTTTTATTTGAAGTTTAACGTCCCCATCAACACTGTATAGGTCATTTGGAGACGTTGCTTCCAATTTTGTGGGACTTGTACCCGACATTGAGATGAAATTACATCTCAAGCCCTGTCCCCCACTGAAACCAATACAGCTTATAAGTATGGACGGTCAAACATGCACCGCTTTGCCTGGACAGGCTTAGATCCTCTAAGGGGTTTACCAATACTCATGTGCGGTCGGTTTCAGCTCTGCGTGGAAGCATCATGCAGCCCATCTATTTCTTCAAGCCCTAATGGGCGGGGGCCGAAGACATTTGGACAATATAGCTACTGGATATGAAGTTCCTCAAGAGATAGAGAAGTTTGATAAATTGCCATAAAATGGGTCAAAAGCCATTTGAGTCATTCATGCAGGAAAGGCTCATACCCATAGCTTGTTAGGCCATCCAAAGAACAATCTTATGAGCCTTTGCCTGGGTCAAAACTCCAGACTGTGTGTGTGTGTGTGTGTGTGTGTGTGTGTGTGTGTGTGTGTGTGTGTGTGTGTGTGTGAATTCGGGTTTAACGTCGCTTTCAACAATTTTTCAGTCATATCACGACGGTGTCTGGTTGCGACAGGGAACTCAATGCTCACTTTTATAGTGCTGCCTCACTGAAGTATCATGTCCTAGACACATTACATGATACCCCACCCAGTCACATTATCCTGACACTGGGTCGACCAGTCCTAGCTCTATCCCATAAATCTGAGTGCCAAGCGAGGAGCAGCTAGTACCATTTTTAACGACTTTGGTATGTCGCGGCCCGGGATCGAACCCGTGACCTCTCGTTCCCCGGAGCGGACACTCTACCAACTGAACTATCGGGGCCGGTACCAGACTATGAGTGATATCAGGTCAATGGCACAGGTGTCTGGGAAAACCAGTTTGAGGAACTGACTGCCACCGGTGAAGAGATATATGCTTTCTTTACATCAGTTCATTCATTCAAGGTCTTGTCTTTCAAAAATGCTCATGATCACGCGAGATTGTTTACAGATGAAGAATGTATGATGTCTACCAAAAAGTCGGATTTCCTTGAAAAACTAGAAAGACTTGCTGGTTATATAGTATTTGACGGGATGTCTGTACTTGCAGCATTCATCATGTCTCAAACTGACATATCAACAGATGGCTGCAATGTTTTGGTCTTACATTACTTGGGTAGCCACCATTCACGTCGGTTTTGAGAGGAATGAGGCAAACAGTCTCAAATCACAGACCCAACAAAAGTGAGGAAAGAATGTTTCTTCACACGCTCCTGTGTCTACGAGGAAAAATATAGTAACTGGTGAGTGATAGATACTTTCAAGCAGTAAAAGCAAGAACTTTACACTAGATAACTTAACGAAAATTGCCATGAGCTTCTTAAGAAGAATGCTACTGTTGTTGGTGCAGGTTGACTTGAGAACAAGGCTCTGAAGCTTCTGCTGATGTTGTTCCTGTTCAGCATGAACGGTATTCCAACCGTGAAGAAGCTGATAGCAGAATGATTTGCAACTAGCCGTTGCAGGTTCTCTTGTTGTCAGTTCTGATACCGATGTTTTCTTTCTACTTGTGCATCACTTTAACCTGCTTTATGCTGGTGACAGGCAGAAAAGGTATTCATGCTGACTGCACCAGTTATATTCCAGTTCACACTGTTTTCAGGAAGCTACAGCCAGATGAAAGGGCAATGATGCTGTCTGTATTCTCTTATGGGTTGTGATATTTCATCTCAATGTCGGGGAAAGTCCCACAAAAAAAATTGGAAGCAATGTCTCCAAAATGCAAAATGACTGATACAGTGTTGACGGGAACGTTGTACCTCAAATCAAACAAAATATAACCTAATTGTATAGCATATCCTCTTTATAACACATTTTTATAACCTAGTTTAAGATATAACATTTTATAACCCCCAAAACCTAGCCAGTTACACAGCAAAAATGACAATAAAAGTCCTTTTAGATCAATTTGATTAACACTATTTTGCTATTTGTTTGGATGTAGCACTGCTTAATTAAGACGGTTAATGCTCATATCCCGAAAACAGTGTTATAAAGAGGTGGTGTTTCCTAATTGCTGATCATATAATATAGTATGAAACATAACTAAGCATTAGTTTCAATGCCCTCTTCTACTTGTTGTGTAAAATGAAATCCTCGCCTGCAAATCCCTTGAGTGTGAGTATTATGTGAATGAATTGTACTGGTAAACTGAGTGGGTGGGGTAATCCTGGTGCTAAATTTATGGTAAAAAAGTCATAACAAACCATGAATGTACTTTGGAATAGTGTTAAATGTATTTTAGAATAGTGTCTTAGTTAAAATAAAACAATCGATAAATAAAAACTGTTTAACATTTTGAAACATCAGCATTGCCTTTATGTAACACCTATGAAACTAGACACAAAAACGATGAAATGTCTTTTATTTCACCGGTTTTCAAGTCAAACCTAAAATGCTGATCAATATTCTAGCACAAGTAGTCTTTCTATACCAGAAAACTAAATTAAAATAAGTTTGTAAGATGATTTGTGGCAATATTATGTGAATGAATTATACTGGTAAACGGAGTGGGTGGGGTAATCCTGGGGCTAAATTGATGGTAAAAAAGTCAAAATCAACCATAAATGTACTTCAGAATAGTGTTAAATGTATTTTAGAATAGTGTCTTAGTTAAAATTAAACAATAGATATGAAAAAACTGTTTAAATTTTGAAACATCAGAATTGCTTTCATGTACCAACTATGAAACTAGACACAAATACAATAAAATATCTTTTTTTTCACCGGTTTTCAAGTCAAACCTAAAAAATTGATCTATATTCTAGCACAAATCTTCTTTCTACACCAGAAAAATAAATTAAAATAAGTTTGTAAGATGATTTGTGGTATTTATATTCATAGTTTACGAAAAACTGGAATTTACAGCTATGGCGGCCATCTTGGACGCCATCTTGGATTTCTCAGCTCGCCATCATTTATGCCAATTTATGCCGGCAGTTTCAGATACTAAGGATGCTGACGAACATTTTGGTATATGACATGTTTTGTTATACGGGGGGGGGGGGGGGGGGGGGGGGGGGGGCGGGTGGTATGGGTTACTACCAGAAATAGTGGACTTTTTGGCCCATTGTCTCCCTACCATTTAGGGAATAAACCTTACTCCTCGTCCAGGACTGGTTTCTTCAGCCTACATTAAGAGACAGTCGACCCACCAGAGCTTCCAGTACTTTGATTCAGAGTTGCTTTTGTCCCACTGAGGACATAACTTGAGCGTGTTCAGCTCACATAGCTATAGATAACACACCGTACAACCGGCTGCGTCGAAGACAGATTACTGTCTCTAAGACAGATCGCGGAAAACGTTCCATAGAAAGGGTAGGTGAAGTTTTTTGTTTGTATAAATCGAGAAGGCAATCTGTTGACTTT